>JAEVFN010000071.1:321678-921678 GCA_030449075.1 Murraya paniculata
GCTTGATTTGAATATGATAGTAACTACTTCTCAAATCAATTTTGAAAAACACTCCATGCTCCCTCTAATTGATCCAATATTTCTTGACAGCCACCGGAATTGGGGAAATTCGATCTCTTATGGTTTTTGGTTTTGATTGGTTTTTGATCTTGGTTTATTGCTGGCTATCTATACAAATCCTCCACTTGCGATCTTTTTTTTAGAACTAACAATGCTGGAAGAGGCATGGACTTATGCTTTCTCTGCTATAGCCTTTTTCAACAAATCCTCAACCTGATCGTGCTCAATCTGATGCTCTTTGGGGCTCCTTCCGTTAGTGAGAAAGATTTGACCAGCTCATACCAGGCATCAAGTCGATAAAAATGGTAGATATCCAGCCTGGGTGGTAGTCTATTAGGCATTTCCTTTGGTATTACGTCTGAAAATTCTCCAAGTAGTGGTTGACAGCTTCCGGGATGCCAGTTACTTTATCCTTTTCTTCTTGCGCTATCATCATACACCTTTCACAATCGGCACGTACATGATTCTCTACAATTGCAAATAAACTTTGCCCTTCGACAAACTAGTTTCGGCTTATTTCTAAAGATGGGACTAACACCACTTTCGTACCCTTCCACCCGAAATTCATATGCATTCTGTCTACCTTTATGTACAGCCTATGTCATACTGCCATTGTCCTCCCAACAAGATATGACATGTGTCTATATCCACTATATCAAAAACCACATTTATCTTATAAACTTTACATAATGAAAAAGGAATTCTGCATACCTCATTAACTCATGTTTTCACCCCTTTTTTAATCTACCCGGCTTTGTAAAAAGCACGATGCTTTTCAGTTCTCAACCCCAAATGTTAGACTGGTGCTTTAGAAAATATATTTTCACTATTGCCATTGTCAGTTATCACCTTTCAGACTTTGTTGTTGACAGTTTCCTTACTTCTAAAGATTTTATTGTGCTGTGATTCCTCTTCTTTCGTAGGCACATATAAAATTTTCTGAACAATAAAGTTAACTTCGCTACCTTCATCTTCTTCAACAATATCCATATCTTTATTTAGTCTATCTTTCTCACCACCTCCATTTTCATGCTCTGCTAAATTCACTCCTTTCAATCCTCTGCACTCATTGGAACGGTGTCCGGGTATCCCACACTTAAAACAATTTCCCTACGTAGGTTTTGCATAGGGATTATTCTGGTGCTGCTGCTATCTAAACCCAGTAATGGACAACTTCTATTTTTTATCCTATGGTGCACTTTTGCTGCTCATAGATTGACTTGATTATGCTGAAATTCAACTCTAAGTGGACTGCATTTGTGGGGATGATGAATATTGCCTCGAGCTATATTGCAACCTTGTTAACCACTATTTTATTTGTCTCTCCAACTTTTATGTAGTGCTAACCACAACAAAAACATTTCAAAGGTTTGAACCTCCACGAGATCACCTAAATCTAGTCACAATCCATTAATGAACCTCACAATTTCCTAAACCTGCATCTCTTTTAAGTTGTTTCTAGCACCCAACCTCTATAGTTCTTTTGCATACTCTTCCACTGTTCTATTGCCCTGCTTACAATTCTAATACAACTTAAAGAGGTCTTATTCATGGCCTACTAGTGAGAAGTGGGTCTTCAATTTCTCCTTCATTGCCTCCCACAACTTAATCGGTTCTTTGCCCCTAACCTTACGTTTCTGTTGCACTAACTGCCACTAAGCTAATGCTCCACCTTTAAGTTTAGTGGTAGCTGATTTGACCTTCTTAGGTTCTGCCATTTCAACTAGGTCAAAATAGCTCTCTATTTCAGCAATCGAAAGCAAAGAAAGAACGACTCTTCTTAAAGAGGATTTTTTTTTATATATAAAAACAACCAACCAAGACAATTAGAAACTCCTTTTTATACTAAAACCGTAAATAAGTGAATTTACCAAACAGGGTAAATGCAATTTACTTTAACTTAGTTGAAAAACACACGCAAATAACAAATGGCCCAAGTAACGATCATGAACAGTCTGTCTTACATTACTAGGGCTTTAGACAGAGGCTTTTCGTGAACTATGTAGCTCAAATTCTGCTTTCACGCATAAAATTTTTTGTCTCAATTATATTGTGGGAAATTTCAAAGCAACTCTACAAACACAATCAATAAACAAATAAATAAATATAATCACTTATGCACGGAATTTTTATTTTGCATTTACTTATTGAATGTGCACCAATACGTAATAATAGAGTAACTTGTAACATAAAACTAGTAACATGAAACGTCAGTCAGTAGACGTGGCATTGATAATAAGCCACAACGTCATTCTCGACACATGTTGATAATGAGCCATCACTATGGCTGAACTTTTATTTTTTATTTTTTTAAAGTTAGATGGGTGGACCAAACTCAAAATATTTTTTAACCTCCATCTTCTTTAGAATTTGAACTCGGATAACCAGTTAAATAAATTTTTTTTTTTAATTAAAAACCACCCAAGGGTGGGGGGGTTAGGCGGGACCCCCTTACCTGTAGATTATTAAAATAAAACGAAAAAAATATATGGAGGGGGACCTAAACCAAAACCTCCAAGTAGAAGAAAAAGAACAAAGAACAAATGGAAATAGAAAATATAAATGCGAAATCATCAATGCGAACGCCCAGAACGTCGCTTGCGGTGCTTACGACCTTTCCTAGAATGGGAGGAGTGCGGGCCAGCAATACTGAAGTCACGATGATGCCTCTCGATACCCTCAGGCTCAGAAGCAAAGTACTCATCAGCTACAGATTTGTCTGCGGAGCTAAACTCCTCGTCTGATTGAGATGGGAGGTTTGGAGGAGGAGAGTGAATACCCATAGCCGGGGAGCGAATAGCGGCGGAAGGCGGACCTCCCGAAGAACGGATCGGCTCACCCACAGATACACCCATCCCTGGATCAACAGTCGCAACGGGAGCCATAGAGGCCGAAAGCTGACCCTGAGTCACAAGAGGCTGGTGATCAGAAGCAGGTGCTGCAACTCCTAATGGGCCCTGATCATGGGTCTGGGCCTCACCAACAGGCTGCGTGGACTTACGAAGCCCGGGATTAGCAACGTAGCAGGAATCCGCAGAGTGACCAAGATGCCTGCACGAGGAATAATAAGCTAGGACCCGCTCAAAGATAACGTCCTGCCAAAATCCGGAATCCCCCTCCCCAATCCATAAACGAGGCAACAGCGGCTTCGAAACATCATACTCCACTAGAACTCGAGCTACCGATGGCCGATTAACCGAGGCCGTGGCATGATCAACCCGTAATGGGGTGCCAATAGCAGAAGCAATAGAAAACAAGGCAGATTTACAATGGATAAAATGAACAGGCAAATATGGAAGGGATACCCGTACCGGAACAATAGGGTACTCCTCCGAACAACGGAAATCAGTGCTCCATTTAAAGATGCGCATGCCTCGACCATTAACATACCAAGTCTGGCACCCAAACACGGGAATAATCTTCTTCCAAAGAGAGTTTGATCAACACATGCCGGTTGTCAAGCAAGGAGACTTGACAACTTCCTTTCAAACCCAGGGTAACAAAAAATCTCCGAATAATGTCCATAGAAGGCCGGCCAAAGGAGAACTTACCGATTAGAGCTAATGTAAATGGTGTAGCCATGGCTTGTATTTCCACTGTTGTAAAATGGATGGCGGGCTCGCCATGATATAGGGAAGTCGGCTTAACCGGTACTGTGGGTTCCGTAGAACCCGTAACTGCATCAAGGAATGACTTATAAGGCCTAGGGGGGCTGTTGGGTTAAGGATGGATACTGGGTTCAAAACGAAGGCAAATGATGGCTTAGAAGGGGGAGGTAGGTTACGGGTTGCATGGTTGACATGGGCTGGACGGTGAGGGGCACTAGCCGTAACAACCTGAGGAGTAGGTAATGTAGGGCATTGTGGGTGATGAGATGAGTTCGGAGGAGGCTGGTTGGAGGGAATCACCCCAAGCTGAGCATGGGGCTGTGACGTGGGGAGTTGAGAGGGATTATTGGGCTCAAGGTTCGGCCTAGGTAGGTCAGGTTGTGTGGGCGGGTTTGTGGGCTTAGTTTGGTGTGTGGTGGCATGTTGTGAGCAGTGAGGGGAAGAGGGACCTTGTGGCTCATCCGAGGCTGCATGGACTCGTGGTAAGGGAGCCAATGGTAGGTTGGAGACGCCTGCAACATGGCTGGACTGGTTGGAATCGGTGGGTTGCATGATACCGCACGCAGCGGCCAATAACGTGTGAGATGGATGCATGAGGCGGCTAGGGTTTTCTGGAGCTGATATTGTTTGGCTAGACACGGGCTACTGGGGTGGCCGGGGCGGTAGGTCTGCGGCAGGGGAGGGCACGGGTGGCTGGGGGGTGTCACCTGCAGCCGGTTGGGTGGCCGTAGTTGCCGCGGCGGTGCTTGTGTCCCGAGAGCTGGGGTTTTGTAAAACACGTGCAATGGTGGGCAGCGGAGGTTGTGGCGGCTGACGGGAGGCCGGATCTGCGTCAGGCAGGGTCGCGAGGACCTGAGGGGGTCGGTGAGGTCCGTCACAATCGGCCATGCAGGCGGCGACAGTGGACGGGGAAGGTCCCGTGTTTCGCGTGGCTTCGTCACGGGTTTCACGGGTTTCATGCGTTGCGGACTTCGTGAGTTGGGGAGCCACGAGCGAGTTGTCAGTGGGAACGGCGTCAAGGTGGGGCATGCCGCTGTTGGCCGCAACGGCGGTTAGAGGCGCCGGAGACCCAATTCGTTTGGAGGGGACCCGTGTACGCGAGGATCGTCGTGGTGCACGGGGGGGCTGGTGGAGGGATAGCTCAGGCTGGGGGAGGTGGCCAGCAGTGGGGAGGTGCGCCGGTGGTGGCTGGGGACCACCACCCGCGGCCGGGGAAGTCATTCCGGCGGCAACAGTGGCAAGGTTTTAGGGTTTTTTCGTTGTAAGGTTTATTGGTTTTTTTTTCTGCGTTTCAGCGGTACCAGTTAAATAAATCTTAGTATTTAAAAAAAAAATTTATATTAGATTTTGTTCCTTATCAAGGTTTATTGAGCACTTTCAGTTAACAGGATATGCTTTAACTTTCTATAGCTCATTTGCCTGACCTTAGAAGGTTATTTGGCTAGCTTCATACATTTAGTGATAGCATGTCATGGTTTGTCTAGACTTCAGCACCAACAGAAGACAAGTATATTAAGTGGAAGTTTTTTAGTGCACAAATTTATGTCTAGCTTTTTAAGATGAACCTAAAATATTTTGATTGACTAAAGATCATCAGCACAACTACTCTACTTTCATTTGTTTTAATAAGACAAAAGTATTACTGTAGTTTGCAAGCACCTTAACATCTATTTATTTTCCCTTAAATAGATAACCAACTAGATTTATTCGATATAATGGGTTCATTATACTTGGCTGTGGTATTCTTGGGGATAAACAATCGTTCATCAGTTATACTAAATGTTGCGAGGGAGAGAACTGTTTGGTGGATAAAACGGGGGAGCAAGATTAGATGTTCCTTTATACAAATTGTGCTCCCTTCGATGCAAAATATTGAGGGCAGCAAGAAGCCTCCTCAATGTAAGTCCAGCCCGTGCTTCCTTGAGTTGCGAAGAAGCGAACGGGTGACTTTATAAGTGTGGTCGAGCAAAGTCTTGTAAGAAGAGACTTGAACTAAGTCAACCTAAAGGCTCAGTTAGAAGTCAATCCGCAGATTTTCTCTGAAAAATCAGGGCAGAACCTAGCCTATTAATAGTCAATCAACAATCAAAAGTTCATGGGATTCTCTCGTCTATAAAAGGCCCTACCCTAAAAATTCAAATCAAGTAAGTTATCCTTAAGGATGGCAAAATTTGGATCAGGATCTGGATGTAGGTACATCTAGATCTAGATCCGGATTGATACTTTTATATCTTGATTTGCGTCTGGATCCATATATTTTTTTGCACATCCAATTGCGAGTAATATTTGCATGAATTGCGAGCAGATATCCGAATATCCGGATCCGCAGAAATTAAAATTCAATAATTTAAAATATAATTTAAAATTTAACAATTTACCTAATAATATCAATTAAAATCCAATCATAATTTAACAATCAGCAATTCAATACCCAGAATAACATACAACACCATAAAGTTACAAATAAAAATACCACAACATAAATCAAACATCAAGAATAATATAAATCCAAATCTAGCACCACCACAATTCCACAAATAAAATTATAAAAATACCATAAATTCACATAAAATAATGCGGATCCTAATATATTTCTTAATTTAATGTAACTTCTATATTTTTTAATTAATCCTATTATGTCTTGTCATTTAAATTATGTATTTTCATTTAATTTTAATTTAATAAAAAATAATGTGGATCCAAACATCCAATTTTTTGAATGCATTTACATCCGGATCTTGATTTAAATTTGCACAGATTCTAAGTTTTAGGACCCGGATCCATATTTTTTAATATGAGGATCTGAATTTTTTAAGATCTGGATCTTCAAGATCTTTACAGATTCGGGCCGGATTCAGATATTTTTGCCATCCCTAGTTACCCTTTCTCTCTATACCAATACTCTCTCCCAAAAAGAATTTATTTTTTTCTACTTTTTCTCAATTCTTTTTTTTTCTATTTTTTGACGCTTTTTAGTTGAAGCAATTATAAATAAACCACACTATCTAGGTACATGTTTTTCGTGTGAACCCAAAGAACTAACTTGATTATTTGAGGATTAATACCAGAAAAACCTCCAATGTCCCCCTAATTAGTTTCTGTGAACGCAGGTGTTATTTTGGGAAGTGCTCATGGTCGCTCATGTCTACTTGAGTGAGAAGTTGCAAGTCAAGGCCGTCTCCCCAACTATAAATTTAAGTGCTGGAGTTAGCGTCTGGTTGTTTCTCAACACGACCAGATTTCAGCATCAATAAGAATTATTATGTATCAACTTATCAAGACGGATTTGTAGGGATGTACTCTCCATGGGCTTGCACTTGCCAGGTACATATGAACTTTACTTTATTCTTTAGGCTAGCTATGTGTTTAAGAAATCACAAATAGAATCTTGTAATGTGTTCTTGATTGTTAACGTTTCTTATTTAGATATGCATATTGATTTTGTAGGTGACAATTGAGATTCCTTATTTACTTATTCAAGCACTTGCATCTGTGATCATTGGTTATCCAATGATCGGATATTATTGATCAGCATATATATTAGGTTTTCTGAAATTTTTATGGGATGTTCTATACAATAATGTCTTACAATTATCTGCGAATACTATTAGCGTCATAGACACCAAATTCCATGTTTGCTTCAACTCTATCCTTAGTTTTCTACACATTATTCAACCTCTTTTCTGGATTTTTTATTCCTAGACTGGTAAGCCTCTAAACTATACCATAGATACTATGCTAACATTATGTGTATCTATAAGTGTATATATAATTAGCAAAATGTTTTGAATATTAACTTTGATGCAGAAAATTAATAACTGGTGGATTCGGTTGTATTATATAATGCCTACCTCTTGGGCACTAAATGGTATGATTGCTTCACAGTATGGAGGTATTGACAAGGAAATTATTGTATTTGGTGAAACAAGAACATTTTCATCCTTGTTAGAAGATTATTTTAGGTTTCACCATGATCGTTTGCCGATTACAGTTGCTATTCTTATTATCTATCCTCCTGTTCTTGTGTTTCTTTTTGCATATTGTATAAGAAAGATGGACTTTCTCAGAAGGTGAAATATCTTTTGGAGGATTTAATGTTACAACATATGTAGCCTAGAACTAGAATTTATACTCTTGATCAATATTGCGGCAAATAGTTGACTACGTATGTAATTGAAAATAGTTTAGCTATTCTATAAGCTGAACAATTACAATATTATCATCGCCTCTTGAATTTCTAAAATTGCCCAAAAGATCTATTAAGAGCTGGTTTCATTGTCCTTTATCAAATTTAGAGAATTTTCAAAGGAGAAGCAATCAAATTTGAAGTTGGATAAATTAACATTTTAGGTCAATGCTCCTAGACCTGCCAAGTCCTTTTAAGAACTAACACCTGCACAACATTAAGCTTGCACTAATTTTCTAGAGAGGTAGTCTAAATTGGCTTCTTCGTATTGTTTCACTTTGATATATCAACACATCTTGATCTTGGCTAGGATATTCATAGACCAAAGACCAAAAAACATCCCAATTTTCCCCCCTATTTGACACAGATTAAGTACATATATGTAATTGAATTCCACATAAGTAAATAGGTCAATAAAATGTTATTGCCTCTAGCAGCAGTAATATGCATTCATTGGGGCATTTCACAAAAAAAATTTGGATTTTCATCGAACAATAGGCTTGAGAAATTTCTCTTTTATCAACTACTCAAAAACCTATTCAATGATCCATGCAATGGTTGTTTGTTCGGTCTCATTCCGAATAGGGATGTTTGTAGATCAGATTTTACAAATTGGATATCAATCTATATCCGATTTACGATTCTGGGAATTATAAATTTTCTATCTATCCAATCTACAAATTGGTAAAATTTAATTCAAATCCAATCCATACGTCTACAAATGCAAATTTAACCCGATCCATTCAAATCCATCAGTTTGCAGATTAAAAATTTTTAATTCTATCCAATCCACAAAGTATTTAAATAAAAAAATCTAAAATAAAAATAATTTTAATACTGATCAAATTCAAAATTGAGTAAGATTTAAATAAATTAATTGTTTAAATAAAGCTAGAATAATACGTTCAAATTGTTTTGCATTGCTTAGGGTTTTTTGTGTTGCTTTAGAATTTTTACCATTTAGCAAGCTATATTTGTTTATTTAATTATTTTTTATTTTATATTATTATCGGATATGATATAATATGATATTAATGTAACTACATTTTAGATTATTTATTTATTAGTAAGTAGTAATCCCACATTTATAAGTTTTATTTTTTAATTAAATAATTTTTTTTGGCAAATTCATGGATTTTTATGGATTTACAGAAGTAAATTCATATTCAATTCACCGATTGTGAACTTTTAAATTTTCAATCCAATGTAATCTACCAATCCGCAGATCAGATTTTTTTTAATTGAATTTTTGCAGATCAGATCGATTGAACGGATTGGATTGGATTCTAAACACCTCTACCCAACATTGCCTATACAAAGCTAATATCAAACATATTTCATAATAAACTAATAAAGATCAAAATCAATGTGAATAAAAAAGTTCATCCTATTACCACCTCTAATTGGAATACTCCATACCGCCAAAACTTTTAATATAAACCTATAGAATTATACACTTGTAATAAAATTGCTATATCCTTCGGCAGCCCTGTTTTCCTTGTCTAAGATAAAATTTCACTTTCTTCCTTTTGATCAAGCTTTTTACTTTGTTACCTTGTGATTCATAAGACTATGACTATAAAAAAATATTAAACAAAGTAATGGGCCTTTTTTTTTATTTCACAAAATACAATGTAAATTTATTCACTTGGGCAAAAGCTACAGGGAGAATATTGCATCATCTAGTTATCTATTTACTTGTTTAACGCAGTTTCAGGTTTAAGGAGAATGTTTTTGACTGATTGTAACTCACGGACGACGTTAGTTATGTTCATTCGATCTTGCGGTGCCTCCATTGAACAAGCAACTCCAATTCTGACCATAGAAATGAGACATTCTAAGCTTCTATTGATTCTTGTTTGCCTTGGCCAATGGTTATTAGTACTAGCCAAAATTTCACCATCATTTAGAAGAATTGGATCCACAATATCCATCACATGGTCAGGCAAAGCCATTCTTGCAAAGTTATGAAGATTTAAGTCTCCCTCAAACATAGCATCTGTTGGTTTTTTTGTTGTCACCATTTCTAGTAGCAATATTCCATAACCATAAACATCTCCATTTGTTGATGCCTCACTTCCAAGGCCATACTCTGCCATTCAATGTAAGATTTATTAAGAAGTTAGGAGTTGCAAAAAGAAATTAAAAAGTTAAAAAAATAAATTATGGATTAAAATATAAGTTATAACCTGGGGCTGTATAGCCAATTGTTCCCCTTACTCCAATAGAGCTGCTTAAAGTTGGATTTGAGACCTCTTGATGAAATCTAGCTAATCCAAAATCACCAATGTGAGCAGACAAATCATTATCGAGAAGGATATTGCTTGGCTTTAGATCACAATGAAGAATTGGTTCTTGGCAATGGTGATGAAGATAGTCTAGTGCAGATGCCACATCAATTGCGATGCGTATTCTCTGAAGAAGTGTAAGTTTCTGAATTTCAATTTCTTCATCTCTTTCTGAAACTATATCTGGATGCAACCATTTTTCAAGGTTCCTATTTGGCATGTACTCATAAACAATAGCTTTAAATTCGTTACCTTGAAAATCAATGCTTGAGCATGAAGTTATGACTCTGACAAGATTTCTATGACGAATATTTTTCAAGGCTTTACACTCAGCCATGAAACTCTTAGAAGCTCCGTGGTGTTGAAGATTAATCACTTTGATTGCAAAAATAGTTCCATCTTCATCAAATACTCCTTTATACACAGAGCCAAAGTGCCCCACTCCAATCAAGTTTGTTGAAGAAAACCCATCAGTTGCTTTGAGGATGCTTTTGTAAGACATCTTTGGAAACTCTATTCTCATCGTTGGTCTTGAATGCTGCCTAGAAAGTCCCCTCCTCCTTTTGTGCCAATAGAAAATGAAAAATGACACCATGACTAATCCTGAAAATGCACTGATAGTTGAGATTATTATTTTCAGTTTCCGAGAGATCTCCTGACTGCTTGATTTGTTCTCGGTGCATTTGGGCAGCTGTAATTCACGTATGCCCCCACAAAGTCTATTACAACCTACAATTGATATTGCACTAGCATTTGCAAAAATTCCTTTCATTGGTACTTTCCCCTCAAAATTATTGAAGGATAAGTTAAGATATTCCAATGAAAGAGCCTCAAGGAATATTGGAATTTGGCCAGACAAATTATTCAGTGAAAGATCAAGCTTTCGAATAGCTCTTGAAGTTCTAAAAAATGAAGGAATGGATCCGTGGAAGAAGTTACCTGCTAGATAAATCTCTTCAAGACTAGAGCAAAGACCAAGTTCAATTGGAATTTCACCAGATAAGCCATTATCAGACACATCAAATCTCCTCAAAGTTTTCAAATTACCGATCCTTGGAGGGATAGATCCAACGAAGTGGTTTTGGGCTAAATTTAGTGAAATTGAAAGATAGGACATATTGAAAATGTCTTCTGGGATAGTTCCACTGAGATCATTTTCGAACATTTCTAAAATTGCCAATTGTTTCAAATTTCCTAGACTAGGAGGGATTACTCCTGATAAATTGTTTTTGTTTAATGAAAGTCCATATAATGATGACAAATTTCCCAAAGTCGAAGGAATTTCCCCAGAGAAATTGTTGCCACCGAAATCCAAGCCCTGTAAATTTATAAGCTTTCCTATTTCTTTAGGAATTTTGCCTGTAAACTGGTTTCCCTGCATCCCTAATGAATATAAATTAACAAGGTTACCCACTCCTGAAGGGATGCTCCCAAATAAATTATTATAACTGAGGATCAAAATTTGAAGTTGACTTGACAGATTAGCTATTGAATGAGGCAATGCTCCTCTAAATTGATTTCCACCTAAACCGAGAGTCCGCAATTTGCTACAGTTGGCCAAAGAATTCATAAACCCCATCTCATCACTTTCCCCACTTCCTAAATTATTAACTGGTAAATTTAGGACTGCAAGATTTTTCATGCCTCCAAAATTCACTGAAAGTTTTCCGGAAAAATTGTTAAACCCAATTTGAAAATATTCAAGTTTTGAAGCATTGGATAGAGATATTGGAATGGATCCGCTGAAGAAGTTTTGGTCGATTAGGAAGAGTTTGAGATTAGGAAAATTAAGACCTAAACTTGGTGGAAGACTCCCATGAATTTGATTATCAGACACTGTAAAATAGACGAGGAAGGAAAGATTGTAAATCGAAGGAGGGATTGTACCTGAGAGGTTGTTTCGGCCAATTGCAAGATTTTCCAACTCTTTCAATTGACCCAATGAATCCGGAATATTTCCTCCAAAAGAGTTGTGAGCTAGAGTCACAATTTCCAGGGATGTTAGATTCCCGAGAAAAGATGGGATGCCACCTGTCAAATTGTTTTCGTGTAAAGCTAGTCGTTTGAGTTTGTATAGAGAGACAAACTCGAATGGAATACTTCCTACTAGCTTGTTGTATCCTAACGATAGTAATGTGAGCCTGGAACAATAAGACAAGTTGCCTGGAATTTTCCCAACTAGGGAGTTATTTGAAAGAAACAGAGCTTCTAACCTGAGCAGACGTCCAAATTCAGGAGGGATTTCACCTTGAATAGTGTTATTCCTAAGATTGATCTCTCTTAGGAAGCTGAGGTTGCCAATGTGCGGAGACAATGAGCCACTCAAGCATTTTGACATCAGGTCTAGGGCTGTGACTCTTCTGTGCCTGCGACCGCATGTAATGCCCTCCCATTCGCAGAAATGGCGAGAATCATTCCATGAGTTCAGGATTCCTTGAGGGTCATGAGAAATCATTGACGTAAAGGCCTGCAGGGCAGCACGATCTCCCTCCTCAAATGCTGTAACTTGCAACAGTGTGATGACGAAAAGAAACAGCGATGGAAAATAAGACGAGTGAGTACTCATTTCTACAGGTGAGAAGGCAATTTCGTATTGTCCTTAGCTTGCCTTTATATGTGAGCGTCACCTAGCTTTGAGAGCTGTAAATCAAAGACATTAGGATAAGTTCAGACTTGAAACAAGGACGACGCCTTTCTTCATCTTCTCCTTTTCTTTTCCATTTATTTTTTTTTAATTTGAAACGAAACATGATTTGACATTTTTAAAAGGGAGCTGCTAAGTTACAGCCGGTGTAATTTACAGTCGCAAAATTTCTGCGTGAACAGTAACCACGTGATGTTACTGTTCACGTAAAAATTTTCGGCTGTAAATTACGCCGGCTATAACTTAGAAAAATCCTTTTTAAAATATAAATGTTGGCCAATTTCAATTTATTCACATGAAAAAGCTAAGAGAATACAAATATTGGCTAATATCAATTTGTTCACAAGAAAAGGCTAGCCATGTTGACATGATTAATTGGCTACTTGATAAAGTGAGCGGATTTAAGGCAAAGTTGGCATGATTAATATTGTTGGCCACTTAATAAGATTAATGTTGTCTAAAAAGTGATAAAAGTTTGATACGACTAAAAGCAAAAACGGATGAGGTTGCATTCACCAGTAGATGATAAAATGAATTAATAAATTACTTTACCAATAATAAAGTTTATTGCCCAAACTTTCAATTAAAGAGAAATAACAGATAAGACACACCACCTCAGCACAAGTTATTAAGTAGATACCTATCATGTGGATGGGTCAAGGAGATTTCACAATATGATTCACCCGGCCTGCACAAATAACACAATTTAAACTAAAATTGTTTATTGGACTCATATAAATTTTTCTCCCACTTAAGATAATAGTTGTAATGTATAATATGTCTATGAATATTTACTGCATATCCAAACTTGAAAATTTGACAAAACTATAAAGAAATTTGTTTAGCAGCATTCCTCTTAATGCTATATATCAAAGGAAGCATAAAGGGGTTACATTTTGAAACTTTGTCCAGTACTCGAAACCATTATCGTTCTTTCCAAATGCATGTCACATTCTGATGTTCATTTTACACGTAGAATTTGGAAAAAAAGGGGAAAGGTAGATCATAAAGTGACTGAACCGCATGATGGCTATCTTTTTCTTCAGATTCAAAGTCCTTACTGTATCTACTTTGTAAATTTCAAAAGCAGGACACATTATTAATGATTAAAAAATTATTAATGATTAAAAAATTAAGTGGTGATATTTGAGAATGAATAAAAAATTAAGTGGTGATATTTGACCCTCTTGACATATCTCACTAGTAACCACTTTTCAGTTAACCTCACTAAATATTTTAAATTAATCTTTATCTCTCAATATACCCCATTTAATTCCAAATTTTCCAAGTACCCACCATATAAAACTTATGAAATTAATTTTAAAAAAAACTCTTATAATCACTATAATCTCTCTACTTCTTTATAAAAGTTTTATCTATCATTGCAATAACCATAAAAAAGGACTTGACCATAAAAAAAAAAAAATTGATGCTTTTTCATCATTCTTTATTTAGTATTGTAAATTAATAACTTCTATGATTACAAAAGTAAAGTATACAATATTTGAAAAGAGATAATAATTTAAAAAATTAAAAGAAATTAGGGTTTAAGAAATTAGATTAGTTAAATTAGATATTACGAGAAATTATTATGTGGGTACACTTAAAAGCTATTTACCCTTTTAAACCATTTTATATAGAGATAAAATAGGTATTACTATCAAAGTGATTAGTAGGGGCTGGTGAAATATAATGAAGAGCCAAATATCATAATTTTAAAAAATTTCAGTTGAAAACTGCTCTTTCTAACTCCAATGCAGAACTTTATTGATTATATGGTCAAATGATTTTCAAATAATTTTATTTAATTAGTTTTATAAATTTAAATCTTATGAAAGATAGGAGTTAAAAGAGTAATTTAAAGTTTACATTTTTTTTAAAAGTATGGAGCTATTAGAACCCATTAAATTACTTACAAAACTTATTTTCAAAAAATATTTTTTATTCTTAAAAATATCCATAACCTAAATTGCTAGACCAAAAAAAAATCTATTCACTATACGGTCATTTTCTTTAATTTTTTTGAAACTCATTTCCTGGTTTTTCTTTGTCATCAACACCTGTCAGTGGAATGAAGCATTGTTAATGATTGGATTAGGTTTCGAACTTTTGGATTTTGCTGATATATTTTTCCTAGTCAAGCTTATTGGAATTCATTTAAATTAATTATCTATTAATGGTTAAGCCATATATGAAAACAAAACAGCACCATATGACAATGTAGAAGTTTAAGTCAATTTTGTTATGTAGTGTGGTTATAAATAGGGATGGCAAATTGCGAGTTGATTAGGGAAGTATGAGGGCAAGGCTTGAGCTGAGCCCATTATTGGCCTGGGCTTTAATATATTTTTAATAATTTTTTGAATTATTATAAACTTATAATGAATTAATAATCAACAAATTGTTATAATTAATAGTGATTTAAAGAAAAAAATTATTTTAAAATAAAATAATAAATAAATAAAGTAAATAAAAGCTTACAAATTTTATTTTTAGTATTGAATTCTCTAATTCAAACATTATTTTAATCAATTAAAGTTTAAGAGAGAATTTAGTATTATAATTTTAAATTTTTTAAATTGTCAATGATTTATGAATTAGGATTTAAGTTTTCTTTTTTATTTTCTATTATTTTTTAGATTTTAATTTATTATTTTAATTTACAAATTTATTTTTTAAGAAATAGAGAGTCAAATTTAGGCTTTTTCAGACCCTCATCTAGAGGACTGGGCCTATTTGGACTTTTTTATCAACCGTAGATACAAAAACGAATTTATTATCAATTGTTCTTTCCTGTATCCTATTGGTTTGTAATGGTTTGTTGCACTATTTTCAAAATCGAATGGAAAACGAAAAAAATGAAAAAAAAAAAAAATGGAGATTTGAGAGTAAGCCGTTGGCAAACATAATGATGGGGAAAGATAATTTCTTTTACTCATTTTTTTTCCTTTTTTACTTTTTTCTTCAAGCCAAGAGAAGTTAAAATTTTTTATCACTTCTTACACATGATCGGCTTTTGAGTTTATTCTCTTAAAAACATACTCGTATGCATATTCATTAAGTATAAATAAGTAATAGATTATATCGTTTATCACAAATTAAATGCATAGGGTCTATGTCATATACAATGTGGAAACATTATTTCTGCAAACAAATTCACCTTCGCTCAAAGTTCAACCTTCCTAGACAAAATTCAAAGGGAGAAGCAAAAACTAAAGGAAATACGGTGAAGCAACAGCCACAGAACGTAAGTGATGAAAAATGAAACCCAATGTATTCTTCTAAGAAAGGAGCTATATATTGTTTTCTTTTCTAGAAATACCTGTATTTCCTGGTCTATATCTCCATACAGCGAAGTGAGCAATCCCTCCGTTGTCCAAGATGTAGGAGTCAGAATGTACAACCACATCCACCATTTCGGAATTTGCTGAAAATTTATATTAAACAGTCATTCGAAACTCAAAACTATCAACATATTCTATGCTAAGCAATATTTTTCAAGTTCTAATTCTGTTCAATGCATAGATTTGGAATCAATAGTAGCTTACTGGTTTAGGAATAAAAAATCCAGAGAAAAGATTGAATGTGGTGTAGAAAGCAGAGAATAGAATTGAAGCAACCATGACATTTGGTGTCAACGGCACAAGCAGCACTCCTAGGTAACTGAAGTACAATATTGTCCAGATTATGACATGGAAGTTCCAGAAAATCTTAAACATCGACCAATAATATCAAATCATCGGATTAGTGATGATTACATAGGCAACTGCTTGAATAAGTATATAAGGAATCTCAACTATCACCTGAAAAAATAAAGATAAGTGTACTTTATCATTATATATGTTCGATAATCAAGTTAACAAGCAAAGTCAATTGTATTCTGAAAAAAAAAAAAAAATTACTTACCTGAGGTAGGGCTTCTCCAGGAAGACAAGTAGTGCTTCCATAAGCAAGTTTTGAATTGGCCCCAAGCATTTTGCGAAAAGGGGGTTGAAAAATATATATCTCTTGAACCAGACAATGGAATACTCAACTTCCTTACAAGCTCTTTGTTGTTCCAGCAAGTAATGCAATATCCGAGAATTAAACAGTAAGCTGACTTTATATCCTGCTTTGAATCAATAAAGGAGCTCGTAAAAAACCTTACTCATGCAAAAGAGAATTTGCGTATATTTGGGCCAAATCTACTCCAAGTTCAGTTTCTGCAGATGAGGAAGTGACCTCTAGTATCCATGTTGCTGGATTATATTTGTCTCTAATTTTTGGCACCCCAGGAATGCCTTGTCATTAAAAGTTGTCCTGCTAATGGTTTCCAGAAATTATCTATGGGAATCAGAAGGTACAGGTTTGTCTATAGCAAATTAATCTCAAAATGTGTTGGTTTAAAAATTAATTTTGCAACGGAAAATAATTGGATCGTATTTCTCATACAATATATAAAATTATCATAATTTAAAAATCATACCTTTGCTTTTTCGTAGAAGTAATATAGGCTCTCAAATCACGATCTGCACCACCAAGATTATTAGATTACGATCCTTCTCCAATGATCTTCCAGGTTATGACACAAGTTTAATCTACACTTAACGTGTGGGCGTCTTTATCACTACTGTAAGCAACTAGCAAGAAAAAACTTTTTCTCTCAAGATTAAAAAGAAAAATTCATTTTTCTCTAAACTGTATATTGTGGCTACTGTCCCTATTTCTCTATAAACAAGCCTTTTTATATTCCCATTAGTAGAAATCCTAGGCTCCCTTTTTTTTTTTAAACCCAAAAGTGGCATTTACTATTCTTGTTATAGAGGGTCATCTTGTAAAATAACACAAGGCCCATTATACACAAGCATATTAAATGGAGTCTCCCACCAAATAATAAATTTACGCTTTTAACTCAAATTGCTAGTTATTTTACTTATCAATCCAATAGTGGTGTAATCAATTAAATGAGCTAACCCAGGAATCATATGAGTCCATACAATAATGGTTACAATAATTAGGCATGTAATTAAAATAGCATGATTATTTAATTTCAAATCTACTCCATTAAAAGATTGGAACTGACCTCCATAATTGTATGCTATCTAAGATAGTGTTCTCGAATAATGATTCAACTCATGTCACATTGATTTCTTTACTGAACAATCCTTTGTATCATATCATTAATTAAATTGATATCTCAACTGTCTAACTAATTTAATTGCATCTTGTGCCTTGACACTTACTGGCTTTCTCTAATGATCATTTTCAACATACTAATTATGTTGACACACTCTGGCCAGAGAATTCTATGATCAAGTACTAAAAACCCGTCAAGAGATGTGTTGTACAAATTCTATATTATTAATCTATAATCTCATTGCAAATAATTATTTCCACAAAGATACCAGGTAATCTTGATTACAAATATATGTCGCGCCCATTGGTAACTCAAATGAAATGACAATCATAAACATGAAACTATAATTTACTCAAGATTGAGATTGCAATAAAATCAATGCCTGTGAGATTTAATAAGTCTGACAGTTATTTTAAGGTTAATTAAATCTCATATGTGATCCAGTTCAATGTAGTCAAACTATATCAGTAAATTCATACATGATTAAGACAAATCATTCAATGAATTTACTACAGCCTAGACATAAATAGAGCGTCCAACTCTATTTATCAACTGCGAACTTAATTTATTTAATCATAAAATAATTTGTATTTATGTTTTCTATGAATCCATATGATGATCACATAAAATACATATAATATGATTAAATGGACCTTATTTAAAATATTTATACAATTAAGATTTCTAAAAATGTCTTAAATATTTTGTTCATTAGAAAATAGATAATTATACACTTTAGAGAGCACATTTTCCTAACAAAATGTTCTGTTACTTTACTTGAATGCCCTCCAGAGGGCCAGAGCAGATGATCCGGCCGCCAGTTTTCAGAATGATCAACAATGATCGAGATCAAAAAGTTTGACAACATTACATCCTTGTGTTTAAGTTAAAAATTCAATGAGCTATTAGCAACCATAATTGTGCAAATACTGTTACTCAGAACTGTTAAACAGTATCTTGTCATACATAGACCAGAGTAGCATCCCAGTTTCACAATAGAAATTGACTTGTCTAATCAAAGGCTTCAAACATGTCTATGCTAGGCTGGTGGCCAGTGCGAACAATGGCTCTTCCAGAGTTCCAGTATCAGCGACATTCGTATTGAAAAAAAAAAAAAAAACAGAGAAAAAGCTAAATATCATCTCAAATGACATGATATTTAAAAATAATTAATTTATTACTACAATTCACGAATACCACGTCGCTTGAAATAATTAATTTATTACTATAATATGAAATAAGGTCGAAATGTTTAAGCCATCTGTTATTTCAACCATGAACAATGCTTTTATTGGATCTCCATACTTTTAAATTTCTGTAATAGTTTCAGCACAAGTACTTGATCAAACAATAAATAAATTACAATATAGAACAATTTCTCCATTTTTATCTTTGTTACTTGTAGTCAATCTTTTTTTCTGGCCTCCAAAATTGCCTCTTCTTAGGGCATCTCCAACTAATGTATAAGCACAGAAATCAAGTCCACACACCAACACTCGATATAAATAAATTCAAATCAAATGCTGGCATTAGGATCTGCTTGATAGCCCACACACTGACTCAATCAGATCTAGCATCAACACATACCTTTATATACGTGTCTATATTTTGATCAGGGATAATTCCTATCTCTTTCTCACTTTTAATCAATTCCAACATGATTTCTTCACAGGTAGAAACGAACATTCATTTGTATTTCTGTAATAAATTGTCGAAATATCAGCAACATCAAATTAATTTTCATGATGCCGTCAAATTAATTTTCATGATGCCGGGCGTTCAAGAAGTAGTGTACCTGCTCGGTTTCCTACTCATTAAAACGAGCAGGTAAATCAAGTTTTTCTCTCACAGTCATCTCAAGAACGCGTAGATCACATTGGCTTACATATCTAGATGATTTTTGAGTGACATATTCTTCTAGTGTGTATCCATTATAAGAAACTTCTCCTCTTACCTACTGAAAAAATTAAGATTGACCAAAATTACAACAGTGATTAGAAATTCTTTCTTTCTTTCTTTCTTTTTTTACTTATTTATTTTAATTTCATATGAATTGAATGAGATTCTAGCAAAAGAAAAAAATTGATGGATTATAACAATACAACTATATTGTAAACTGATCTGTTTTATGATTTTACAACATCATTTGCTGATTCTAAATTCTCTTCATCGTGTGAAAATCATAATCTTCATATGAATATATTTTTTATACCTTTAGAGATTTGCTCAAGTTTCCTGAAAGAACCTTCAAAAGGGAAGTTTTTCCACATCCTGGAGGACCAAGCAAGAGTGCCATCCTGAGGTAAAGTTAAGCCAAATTTAGTTTGTATGCCTATTTTTATTATCTTGTATTTATTACATTAACCCCAAATACAGCATAAATAAAAAAATTTTACAATAGCAAAATGTTCTAAATCAGGTTATAGATTAGAATTCTGAATCCTTAAAATTTGGGCATGCTCGTAAGATGAAAACTTGATAATGCCGTAGAACAATTAAGACGTATTGCAAGATATTTAAGTATGTAACTAAAAAAACATGGTGTGAAATATAAATGCTGATCTCAAAATATAAAAGATATAAACTGATAATTAAAATTTTACTGGCAGGTAACTATTCAAGCCAAATCTGTTAAAAAGATTTACATAATGCATATGGCACTGTCAAGTTTAAAAAGTAAACTAAAGTTCATTTTTTAATTTGCTTTTGTTAAGGTTGGGCAAAAAATTTGGGAATTGAAAAATCGAATCGAACTACAAGTTCTATTCGATTTTGTTTCATTTTTAAAATAGAGGAAAAAGTGATCAGTTCAATTTTTAACAAAACTAAATTTTTTAGTTCGATTTTGGGTTGACTCTTTTGAACCTAAAATTGAAAACTGAAAATTTTAAGAAAAAATCACTTCTAAGTAAAGGCCCACAAAAACCACAGATGTCAAAAGGCTACATATTTTTATTTAATTCAATTTAATTATGATTTAAACAAAATCGATCCTTAATATCCCTAATTTTTTCTTTTATTTTTATTTACTATAATAAGTAAATTAAAGTTTAGTTATAGAGTAGTGCTGCACATTATAAATTTTTTTATCATAAAAAATAACATTTCAAATAACGTAATATTAATCAATTGGTTGGTAATATAAATTAAATAAAGTTTACACACTCTACCTTCCTGGTTTTGTTACACCACTAACATCATCAATGATGCTTATCTTGACTTTGTGACTTGAACCCCAACAGCTTTGCAAAATCCTACAAGAGAAAATGCCCAACCATAAATGACTTGTAAAATGACAAATATAAATCTAGGTAAATTGGTTTAGTTGTTTATGACTATAGTTAATTGGGTGGTAAAATTTTTGAAATGGTGTAAGAGGTTTGATATTTAAATCTGCTCACATGCGTGCGCGTGGAAAAAGAATTTGGTTGCGATAATACTATTTAAAAAAAAAAATACAAAACTGTGACTTGAAGTGCTAACTGTATGTAATTACGAATTGTTTAATACTAGATTGCAGCTTGTTTTTTGTGTCTGCTAATTTAAGGCTTTGATACTTTTAGTCAGCATCGAAAGTATCGGAGATTTAATAATGAATAAAATATTCAAAAAATCATCCAATAATTTAAAATCCAAATTTGATGCTATACATTGAAAGCCACTGATTACAGTTATTTTGCGTCGAAATTTGAATGTTATAAAGTGAAAGAATCAATTTTCACAGACACACAGGCAGGAGGGATTGTAACTCTCATAAAACATAAAGGTGCCCACTATATTGGGATATTGCAGCAATATCGTCTAAAATATGAATAGAGAGCGTCCAAAATGTGTATAATTATCTCTTTTTCATATCAATTGGTATTAATTTTTAAGTCTAAAATTAATTAATTACATTTTCGAGGTACTTACAGAAATTGTGTTTTTACACGAATTCCTTAGTGGAGGCAAAAGCTTTAGATGAACTAACTCACATTCTGCTTCCACGTATAAATTTTTGTATCTCACTTCTATGAATAATGATACAGCCACAAATTCTTGTACAAATTAAATTTGTACAAATTGATATGGCATTAATTCATTGGTTGAAAGAAAATATAAAATAATGAAAACAAATCATGTGGACCAAGTAATATTTAATTCAACTAATTAAATCATGTCACATCAATTTGTACAAAATAAATTTGTATAAGAGTTTGTGGCTGTATCATTACTCCACTTCTATTGTGGGAGATTTCAAACCAACTCTACAAACACAACCAATGAACAAATAAATTAATAAAATCAAAGTTGAATATCAATACTTCAACATTTAAAGTGATACCATGAAATTATATGACATAAATCAAGATCACACCATGTAATTATTGAATGTGCAACAATAAATAATAATGGAGTGACTTGTAAATAAAATGTAAAACTAGCAATATAAAACGTCAATTTGTACACGCAGCATTGATAATGAGCCATCACTATGGCTGAACTTTTTTTAATTAAAGAAAAAGGTAGACAATGGATCAAGCTTAATTATTTTTAAGTCCCTCATCTCTCTTAGTATTTGAACTTAGATAGTCAGCTAAACAAATCTATATGAAGTACTACTTAGAAATCTATTCGAAAACCACTCAATTAAACCCTTATAAAATAGCATTGTGGCCGATCGACTTATAAAAACTTATACTTACATATAAGTTTTGACTAGAAGCCAGTGTGGAATATTACCAAAACGAGAAAGCCAAAATGTTAATTATATATGTCGGCTCCAAAATCTTGTCGAGCTGGTGTATAGCTAGCAACCAGATGTCAGCACCAACATTTGAAGTTTTATACATGGGGACACGGTTTCACCATTGTCCAAAACTCCAAGTAGAAACTAGCAATCATGACCTGAACCTTTGCAAGCACTTGCAACCACAGAAAGCGATCAAGGGAGCCAGAGGTTTTTTTGACATTAATCCTCTGATGCTCAAGTTAATTTATGGGTTTACTTAGAATAATATAGTATCTGGTTGTTGCCAAGGTAAAGAAAAAATAACAGATCTTTTTTTAAGAAGAGAGATTGTAGAGAGTGGAAATGACAAGATCCTCGCTTTGTTGACTCTTTGGGAGTTTTATAGAGATTATGTTGAAAACAGAAGAGGAATAAAATGCACAAAATTGAAACTATTTAGACAATAGAAGAATTTTACTAAATTGAAGGACTTTATTGACATTTTACAAGAGATAGAGACACTACAACACTCACGGCTCACTCTTCTTTCACTCTTCTAATTCTTCATTCCTCACTTGATGCTTACAACAAAGAGTTAGGGGTATTTATAGTATCCTAGAACTAATACAAGTCACACAAATATTAAATTACAAAAATTTAATAACCAAACTTTATAAATATCTCTAGATATTCAAGAAAAATATAAACTTAGATATTTCTACCACTATTAAATATCTTCCATTCTATATATATTTCTTAGAAATATCTCTCATTCTCTACAATTCTTAAATCTTCTATAGATTGGGCTTTGGACTTGGACTTGGGTAAATGTAACTGGACTGGATCATGAAATTGGTGTTGGGCTTTTAGCACTCCTCCTCAACACCAACTTTCATCCTTCGATCCATATTAAGATGTTGGCGGAACTCTTCAAACTTTCTGGTACTAAGACTTTTTGTGAATGAATCCACAACTTGATCGTTAATCTTGATATACCGCATTTCAACTTCATCTTGTAAGATATTTTCTCTGATGAAGTGATAATGGACCTCCACATGTTTAGTTCTAGCATGGAAAATTGGATTTTCCGCCAAACTGATCACTGATTGATTATCACAATATAATGGTACTGCGTAATCTGCTGGTTGGCGTAGATCCTTGATCAGCTGCATCAACCAAGTACTTCCATCGTTGTTGCTCTATACTCCGCTTCTGTGGTTGATAATGATATAGTTGGTTGTCTCATAATAAACCAAGAAACTATTCCGGACCCAATTCTGAAAACATACTCAGCAGTTGATCTTCTTGTATCATGATCTCCAACGTAGATAGTGTCACAATAGCCAATTACCTTACAACTTTAACCTTTCTTGTACAATAAACCATGATCGATTGTACTTTTCACATATCTTAGCATTCTTCGAACCATTTTCAAGTGAGGCTTCTTTGGATTTTGCATGTACCTACTTAGTACACCTACTGCATATGAAATGTCTGGTCGAGTTAGCATTACGTAGATTAAACTACCTATCAATTGTTGATACATCATTCCATCTTGTAGATCTTTGCCTTTGTGTGTGCACAATTTTACATTGACTTCCATTGGAATTGACATTGACTTGCATTCCAACATTCCAAACTTCTTCAGCAAGTCTTTAACATATTTCTATTGTATTGGCAAAGAAATATTCCCTCTTTTGTTCGATCAACTTCTTGACCAAGGAAGTGCTTCAGCTGACCACGCTCTTTTATCTAAAAACAAACTAATAAATTCTCTCTTGTTTGCCAAATTTCTTCTTCATCATCACCGATAAGAATCAAATCATCCACATACACTAGTATAGTTGCTAACGTTCCTTCACTAACTTTGACAAACAAGCTAGAGTCTGCATGTACTACTAAATAACCATTTTAAGTTATAAATTCAGTAATTTTATCATACCATGCCCTTAGTGCTTGCTTTAGACCATAAAGTGCCTTTTTCAACTTGCATACGTACTCCAGATGAGCTTGATTCTCAAATCTTCTTAGTTGGTTCTTGTAGATCTCTTGATCCAATTCTCCATGTAGAAAGGCATTTTTTACATCCATCTGCCATAATTGCCATTCTTTGCTGGCTACGAGTGCAAGTAGGACTTATTGTTGTGAGCTTTGCCACTGGACCAAATGTTTCATCATAGTCTAGGCTATATTATTGTGAAAATCCTCAAGTTACCGACCGATCCTTGTACCTTGCAACTAAACCATCTGGACGCTTCTTAATCATGTACACCCATTTGCGAGATATTGGTGTTGCATCCTTTGGTTTCGAAACCAAATCCCAAGTCTAATTCTACTTCAATGCGACAATTTCTTCTTCCATCGCCTTCATCCAATGAGGATTTTATGCTGCTTCTTCAAATGTCTCGGGTTTTTTTATTTTTTTTCTTCTTCTACAACCACTACATTAGCGTACCTAAGATTTGGCTTTCTCACTTTTTTGGATCTTCTAAGTTAAGGCACAAGGGTTCTTGGTTCTGGTTCACTTGGTTATTCATCTTCAATAGGGCTTTGGTGAACACCTGTCTTCCAAGGACTTTACGCCTATCATGCTCAATTCCATCATCTTTTAGATCATCAGAATCTTTAGATTTTTCCTGGATCGGGCAAATTTTGAGAATTCGTTCCTTCATTTGATCTTCAATTTCTTTTGAATCTGGTAGCTTTTCTTTTTCTAAAGACCACCACGAAGATGCTTCGTCAAACACTACGTTTTGTGTTTTGTAGCACCGTCCACTAGTAGGATCACAACACCTCCATCCTTTCCTTTGGCCATCATACCCAACAAAAATAAAATGAATCGCCTTCTTATCAAATTTGCTTCGTAAGTGGTTTGGCACAAAGACATGGCACACACAACCGAATACATGAAAGTGACTGACTGTAGGCTTTACATTCCACAACTTCTCGCAAGGTAATATGAACCTTAATTGTCATTGAGGAAGTCTGTTTATCACTCTGTTTATCACATGAGCCACCATCTTTATAACTTCGGCCCAAAACCTCCGTAGTACATTCTTCGCATTTATCATACTCCGACAGATCTCTGCTAGATGTCGGTTCTTTTATTCTACAATGCCATTTTGCTATGGTGTATTGGTACAAGTGAATTGATGGCGTTTCTTATAGTCTCAAAGATATTAGGAGAACTCATATGACGTATACTCTCCTCCGTTGTCTGTTCGTAGGCAGCAAACCTTCTTCTGTACTTCTCCTTTGGTTATGTTTTTGAATTCCTTAAACTTTAAAAAAGTATTAGATTTTCTTTCATAAAGAAAACCCAGACATACCTAGAGAAGTCATCGATAAATGTTACAATATATCATATGCCACTGATAGAAGGTTGCTTGACAGGCCCAAACAGGTCAGAGTGTACTAACTGTAATGGTGCTTTTGCTCTTAACTTCAACTCCTCATATAGAAGTTGGTGAGCCTTACCATATTGACACCCTGCACATACTGTATCTATTCTCGCATCAAGTTGAGGCAAACCTCTGAGCATTGACTTGTTCATCATCACCTGCAACTTGTGCTAGCTAACATGTCCCAACTGAGAATACCATAAATCTACTGTCTCAATCTTTCATGTCTTGTCTACATAAGCAGACTCTGCTGACAATATATAGACTGACTCTAACCTTTGTCCTTCCATAATGGGTGTCCTCGAGATCTTTATATCTTGATACGCTTTGACATCTTGAGGACTGAACAAGATATGGTTTCTTAATGATGTTAGCTACGATATTGAAAGTAGATTTTTCTTTTTACCTAGGACATAATACACATCTTGAAGTGGCACCTTGTGTGGACCATATTGTGCTATAAGAACTGTAGTGCTACCATGAGCTATTGGCAATCGCGAGTTATTTGTTGTTACTACCTGATGTTTTGTAGCTTCTCTCTATCACTAGTCAATTTAAGGTCACTGTGAGGTGGGCACAGTCAGGTTTAGAGAAAAACATGATTATGGCTGCCCTATTTTATGACTCAGCACTAGTTTCCTAGTTTTTACTATTGAGAGTATAACAAACCAAAATCATAAATTTAAGATGCGAGAAAATCTCCCTCCAACCACTATTAGCTATTAAGACTACTCGTCACTCTCCCATTCTCTGTGAATTCTCATGCATGCTTCTTTATGAGGTACATCCCTTGCACATGCCTATTTTGTTCAGATATTAGGTGGTTTATGCTTGGCACTTGCCAAACTGAATCCCATTAGATTGAAGGTAAATGTTAGCTTGTACGTTTTGTGACATAGATGTGAGCAAGATGAACCTACTACTGATGAGGTAAAGCATTTGTACCACTTAAAGAGTAGCCTTAAGGGCACATGGTAGTATTCTTTTATACAGGCACAAAAAATAATAAACTTATAACTGATCTTTTGACTTTTGGTATCAATTGAAAGACCAAGTTTTTCCTTGCTGGAGATAATTGGGGTCTGGCTTTAACTGACTCTAGTAATATTCATGTTCCCTCATACTTTTACACCCTAGGTGGTCTGCTATACATGCCAATTACGACCTATATGGTTAATGATTTTTTTCCTCACCTTTACTAATTTTTTTTGCTTTATAAATTCCTGGAGTGTGGATTATCAGATTAATGATAAGATACTCAAAAGAGTTCATACTACTTTAGATAATAAGGCCATATGTAAAGATCCTTTATCCGTCACTAGTCCGGTTAGTTCTCGCTTGGTACCTTCTATCGTATGTATGGATTTATTTTCCTCGTTTTTTTTACCTCCCTTGTCATTTTTTGAATCTGCTACTCTGTTTAATGCAGACATAGATGCTAGTAAGTAGATTGTAGGGGCTAATGAAAAGGAAGTGCACTCGCTCTAATAGTCATTCCTAACGTTCACCTCTTAGTTGAAGAATATTGTTGTCTCTCTTGTTTTTCCTTCTCCCCTACTTCTTCTTATTTAAAAAAGCGTGGTTGTTTCAAAGGCCCCAATTGAAGAATATTGTTGCCTCTCATGTTTTCCCTTCTCCTCTACTTCTTCTTATCCAAAAAAGAGTGGTTGTTTCAAAGGCCCCAATTGTGGATTCCTAACATCTTTTTTCTCCTCCACAAGCTGATTCTTCTAGGAGCTTTCTGTTCGAACGAGCAGACCGTTTATTCCCTTTTTGCAAAATGTTGCTAAGATGGTAAAAAAAATATATCGAGGACATAGAGGGTCACATCTTGTCGTGCTGATTAACACTCTCCAATTTGGCACTTACCAACTCGGTTATATAGCAAGCAATTACAAGAGTGAATTGTTAGGTATGTATTGAGTGCTGGAAAATGCATATTACAAATGATAGAATTGTTTTTTTGTGCTCTAAGTCTCACTAACATTTTTATTTTTTTTATTTAAGTTGTTTAAACTTTAATTGTGTGTGTTTCGGTATAATTTGAGTGTTTTATATATTTTAGGGGTATTTTAGTTATTTCATGATTAACGAGAGGTTGGACAGCAAAACGGATAAAGTTTTTTAGCTCAGAATAGCTGAAAAGCTTAGGGAATGACATAAAGGGCAAAATCATATACGTAAACAATACCGTATATGTGAACAGTGCCATAGTTATAGAATCCTAGTGGGCACCAATGGAAGCGGCTTTGACCAGCTGACGTGGTGTTAACCAACGACATGGCATCATTTTGTTCGATCGAAAAATATTGAGGTGGCTTTGACCGGATGATGTGGCATTGACTGATGATGTGGCCATACATTATTGGACCAAAAAGTTGACTTTGTGTTGGCTGGTGACGTGGCAGCATATTAGTGGACTAAAAAACATGCGTATGATACATACACATACACAGAATGACAGCCCTGCTAATGTGTTCCATCCAATCAAAGCTTGCCATGTGATGTAATCCAGAAAGTCTAAATTGTTTTTATCCAATGGCCATGATTTACTCAGTGTATCTATAAATAGGGGGCTACTCCCCCTAATTTGACACCTCTAAATTTATTTTTTAGCTTCATTTTTTGTAGTTCCCTCTCTATCCTATATTTATACGTATTTTAATAAAATTTTTATTTTGCCCCTAGTTAAAAAATGAATAACTAATTTATTTTCAAGCTTGAGTTAAAGGTGAAGCCTCAACATGATCCATGGGCTTAATTTGGTAAGTTTACTTTCTCTTTCTCTAATTTATTTAGGTTGTTTTGACTTATTACTGACAGATAATAATAATATTGTTTAGATTTTGTATTGGTATACCGACTCCCTAATGCAAGATTATTACTGTTTGGCACGACGAGCACTTTACACTTTATTAATTAGAGAAAAACATCCCCTCTAGTATTAGTAGTCCATCTTGACTCAGTGTTGACAGACAATAAGTGTAAGTTATTTAGTGGGCAGTCTTGCCACATTGTTGACAGTAGAATTATTATCACCTGGCACAATGTATTCTTGACACCTATTTAACATAAGATTATTTCCCCTTGTACAATGAGCACTTCATAACCTATTTATTAGAGTTAGGCTTATAAGGAGTGAAAATACTCCCTCATAGATTAATTAGAATTAAAAAAGAATATTAAGCCCATGGTGAAATGTTAAGTGTAAATCCAAAGATTCAAACGCTTATTTTGTATTGTTTCATCTTTAATTTGTTCCCGCTATCTTTTTAATTTAAATCCTGCTCAAAAATCACATCCTACCAATCCACATACAAACTTAGAAGATTAACCCTGCACACAATTAAATCTACCTCCTCGTGGGATCGACACTCGTGGCCACAAATCTATACTGCAATAGATTCGTGCGCTTGCGAGTACAACAAAATTTGCACAACAGTATGACGCCAAGATAAAGGCTGACATCCAATCTTAGAAGCTGAGGCCGCTGAGGATAGATCTATTAAGCATCGAGTTGAAGCTATAAAGCTCAAAGAGAAATCTTCCTTACTTGAGGAGGAAGTGGAGGATACTGACCATAAGTCTTTATACAGGCAAAGGGTGGAGTCCATTAAATTGTAATCCCATGAAACAACTATTGGTTTCAAAAATCAGATTGAGGCTTTAGATAAGAAGGCTGATGAGAGTTATAATGTTGGTTTGGAGTACTGCTACAACTGCATCATGGTTATCTCTGCGAAACACAACCTTGTGTTGAAGATAGGTAACTTCTTGTAGCTATTGCTGAGTACATGACTGAGCAAGAGGAAAAAGGAAAAATGAACATGTGGACCATCTAAGCTTGTTAGTTAGTCATGCTAAAGATGTTTCTTCTCCTGCTGGGAATAAAGCAAATCCCACTTGAAGCTCTTAAGAACCTTGTACTTGGTGCATTTTGGTGGGTTTCATCCTGTTAACTGTTTCTATATCTAGACTATCGATGACTTATTTTATTTTGTCCAAAGACTATGGAGCCCAAGCGACTATTCTGTATGGTTTATTTTGATTTTTCCTTGGTTTACATGACTCGTTTGAGTTTTTTGTCTTACACTTGTCAGGTTTTAAGACTTCAAAACATTACCTGCCTAAAGATTTTGCATCTTATTTGCTTGCTTGCCTACTCATGGTCGAGCTGGGTTAGTAAGTTTGGGGTCCTTATCATACCTTGAGCAAGTTTTGAGACTTGAAGCCTTTGCTTGCCCTAGAAAGATTTAACGTTTTTATTTTTTTACTCGCCTATTCATTGCCGAGTTATTATTTGCTTGCCTACTCATGGCCGAGCTATTGTTTGCTCGCCTACTCATGGTAAGGATATTATTTGCCTGCTAACTCATGGCAGAGTTTTCATTTGCTTATCTATTTCTTGCATTATTTGCCCTCCCATTCATGGCAGGGTTATTATTTGCTCGCCTCCCCATGGCAGAGTTATTATTTGCTCGCCTACTTATGGCCGAGTTGAATTAGTAAATTTAGGCTTTTTGTCTCACCTCGAGCAGATTTTGAGACTTGAAACCTTTACTTGTCTTAAGCAATTCATTTTATTTTTTCTGCTCACCACATCATGGGCGAGCAGGTATGATCAGTTTAAGATTTTATGCCTTACCTGGAGCAGGTTTTAAGGCTTACAACCTTTCACTGAATTAAATGATTAGTGTTAGAAATTATATGTTTACTAAGGGAATTTAAATTTGTAATTATCTAACAAATTATGAATTTCTAACTATGTTTCTAAATATTTGATCTTGTGCATTTTTGTGTGTTTATTAGGTAAAATAATAATTTCACGCAATTCAGGGATCCAAACAATTAAATATATGTTAAATTTAGATTTCGAAGGCCCAAAAAAGTTAAATTTCGATTCTGGAGGACAAAAAAAGTTTACCCATTGTCAAAGAGGATCTGTGACTTTTGTTATAAAATTATAAGCTTTTACCATATTAAGTGTGGTAACTGTTAATGGAATAAGTTTTTACCATATTCGGTATGGTAATTGTTAGTGGAATAAGTTGGGTATACTTGAATCGATTGAGTTAGGTTTATGTTTGGTTAGTAGAACAAATGTATAACCATGAAATAATTGGCTTTATTTATATGTGTGGTGTGGATTAATCATAAACCAATATAAATGGAGGACGGAACACACCCCTCTGCACCTTTTTTCACTAGTGATGGCAACATTTCCCACAAGGCCCATGCCCACGGGGCGCCCCAATTAATTCAGGTCAGGTGTGGGCCTCCGAAAAATTTTAAAATAAAAAATGGGTCTATATTGGGGATAAACCCAAACCCCAAATATATTTTGGGTTTGGGTTCAGAGATTTTATCAGACCACCAAACCAAGGCCTGAATCCAAAATATTTTTTTCTAAAATCAAAATATATTTTAATTTAATCAAACAATTAAAAAATACTCAACACAATTGTAAAAAAAAAAAAAAAAAACAAGACCTAGATCTAAAACTTACGGCCTCTCTCAAAACACTATCAGTCCTATCATAACCTCCAAGTCTTCACTAGAGCTTCCCTTCTTGGCCGTCGTGTCACCTCCAAGCCAACGGGATTCCCGCTATTAAGGTATTCGACACCGTTTGGTGCTACTTTGCGACGGCGGTGTCAATATCTCTATTTACTCCAGCAATGCAGTTTCCGCTACACTTTACTTGATCACACTCTAATTTGCAAGAGGTAAATTTTTTAGTTTACTTTTTTATTATATTTTATTTTATTTTTATTTTTATTGGAATTTCATTAACTAATGGCCGATTGCTTTATTACGTAGAATTTCAGGCTGGTAATATATATATATTTTTTTAACACTATCCTTTTCAGAATTTTGTTTGGAAATTTTGTAGTTGGCATGTTGCTTGAATTTATTTGGTATAGTGATTAAGTAATATTAAATTAGCCTTCAGGTCATATGATTTCAGTGGATTGATTCAAATATTGCAATAAATTTCTTAATTGATTGTTAATTAATCTGCCTTGGTTCCTATTACTCCCCGTGGAAAATTTTTATTACCAGTAAAGTGAAATAAAATGTGACGCGTGAAATAAAATGTGATGCTCTTGCTGTGCACTGATTCTTGTTTTTTGTTTTCTTCCTTACGTGCACAACATGTGCCTGCCCATACCACCATCCACTCGAGGCAATTTTTGAAGTGGGCATGGTATCGGATCCAATTCCGTTCCTTGGTTGTGTCAATAGTTTTAATTTGCTTGTAATTGCAGGCTCCATGTGCCGAAAGGAAAGGGGGTTTATTTCTTTAAGTCTTCACTTCATGTGGCCAGTGTATTAGATTGTCTATTATTGCCCTTTTATTAGTGAGTTTTATTTGAAATTTAGAAACTTTTGGTTGATTTTTTTGGTTAAATGTTTCTGCATATTTGCTACTTTTCTATTTTATCTTTATAGCATTGCTAGTTTTTCTGCTTAAATTCATGAATCTAACTTTTTAAGGTGTTGTGCTTAGACGCTTCTGATTGAAATTTAAGGATTTTTGCTAATGTGATATTGGAATTTAAGGATTTTTACTAATGTGATTGAAATTTAAGGATTTTGTGGTATTGTATATTTGTTGAGTTTATATTTTAGGTCAAATTTAGTGGATTCTGCATGTTTATATGGAATTTAGAGGGAGTGAATGTGATGACTAGTTGACTACAATGTGATTAAAGAATTGTGCATTTCAGTTAAATGGCAATCTGAATTTGGCCTTAAAATTTTAATTTGTGATTTGTTTAAATGGATTTTTAATTGAAAGTACAAACCATGGTTATCAAATTAATGGCTCGTTATATTCATCGGAAAGTATTAAAAAGTCCTTGTTTTATAAGATTTTATGGGTTATGTCCACGGCTGACAAGATAAATTTTAATTTTGATGGCTGGTTATAGTCATCGGAATAGTATTAATATATAGTTTGTTTTAAATTCTATGCATTTTTTTTTTTTTAGTTTTGATGCAGCGGCATGTGATGTGTATTTTTCTATTTTTCATTTACATAGTTGTCTATAGATTCAACGAAGAATAAGATTATTGATTGTAGGTTTGACATTCAATTTGTTGGGTTCTTTGCCCACATCACACTTAATGAATGATAATGGCTATCAAACTCAAGCTGGATACGTGTTCTTTGTAGAGGTATATGGTTTAAATTTTAATTTTTATATTTTTATTTATTTAACTTAACTAATAACTAAGTTAATTTTGGTTTTCATTTGTGTTTTTTTAATTAGTTGGAGCATCTACCTCTACGGCCTATGCCAAAATTCTTGATGAAGAACTAGAGATTGAAAGAGATGTAGAGGTATATAGTTTTAATTTATATTATTTTGTTAAGTATTTAGTTGAAATTGTTAAAATATATTTTTATTTTCTTTGTTTATCTTGTTATAGGTTTATGAAGAATCTTAGAATGTGAATCAATGGTGATGGTTACAGAGAAGCTACTACAAGTTTATGTTTAAGGCTTAACATTATTTTGATTTGTCTTGTAAACTTTGATCATTTGTGATTATGTTGAAGAATTAGAATTAGTATATTTTCATTTATTTAGAGGTTGTTCAAATTTGATCATTTGTAATTTAATTTTAAATTTGCATGTCTAAAATTATAAATTTTTTTTAAAAAAGGGACCCGAATATTCAAAAATTATTCATTTTTTCTTTAAAAAGTACTTTTTTAAAATAAAAATTAAATAGGGATCAGGTCCCGTTTTAGTTCCTACTCAATTTGGAGATTTTTTGGGGATATACCCAAACTATCCTCAATTAATTTTTTTTTTTTTTTTGGTATGGAGTGGGTTCGGGGATTGCTTTTAAATCGGGTTCGGGTACGGGGATCATAATTCCTACCTCGAAGCCCCGTTGCCATCACTATTTTTCACTTCTTTCACTTCGAATTTTCTCCCCATAATATTTGTAATATATTTTCAATAAATAAATATAGTTTTATTTCCAATTTTTAGTTGTTTTTACTTCTTTTAATTAATGTATAATTTAATTTTGATCATTATTATTATTCCATTTTGCTGACATAAATAATAATGATTAGGGTAAGGTAAAACTCTTAGTGGAAAAATATGATATAATTAAATTTAATTTTTAATTATATAATTAAATTATTTTCTATTAATTTTATCCATATTTTATATTTTAAAATTTTGATTTATTTTAGACAAATAAGGGAGTTCAACGTAATAAATTCTTAATAGCTTTGTATAAAGTATGGTAAAATGGTACTTTTGACTTAGTGTAAACAAATTAAGTTTTAGCACATTATGTACTTATGTAGTGTTTACTTATTGGAGTAAGAATGGAGAGTGTGGAGTTATCTCACTCTAGTGCTTACTTGCTTATTTAAAGTGAGGGAGTGGGAGTGGGACTCCGTGGAAGTAACCACTCTATAAGGGTTCCATCTATTTTTGAGTGTGGGAGTGGATTCCCACTTCCATGGGAGGAGGTGGGAGTCGGAATCCACTCCCACATCTCCTTTTACCCCATTTTAATTAATAGCATTATATTTATTAAATAAAAATAAGATTACATTTATTTTAAAAATAATAAATATTATATTTATTAAATAATATATTATTATATTATTTAATAATATTAAGCTTATTAAATAAAACATTATAGTATCATTCATAGAGAATTATTAATATAACCATATAACTATCTTTATTTGAAAATATATTATGATGTATATTTATTTAATTTAAAATAATGGTATTATATTTATTACCATTAATAAGTTAATAATAATATAATTTTAATCAAAAAATATCAATTTGTACTATATTATTAATACGAATATTTCATTGTGTTGCTAGTGATCAATAATTTTTAATTTACATAATTATCATTAAAATTAATAAAAAATTATGATTTACATAAGTAAAAATATTAATAATAATTATTAAGTTATATAATTAAAATTAATAATAAAATAAATAATTTCTTTATAAATATATTTTTATTAAAATATTTTTTTTATCAACATTGTAATTAAAAACTATGACTTTTTAAATAATGGTAAAATTATAATTTAAAACTATCCACTCACAATCTAAGACAATGTAAACACATAAATAGGATTCTGATTTTTATTTCACACTCTCATTTCAGTGTAAGTAAACAATCTAATCCCACTCCCACTCCCGCTCCCGCTCCACACTCCTAATATTCTCGCTCTTCAGGATTCTCAATCCAATCTGAAAAGTAAACGCTGCCTTAATTCATAATAAAATTAATGAAAAATAATGATAACTTATACAATTAATCTTTTAGGCAATAAAAAAATAGAAAGAAAAAGAATTTATTAAATTATATTTACTACTAAGAGTAGAGCAATAATCCTAGCTAATTTATTTTCATAGTTTCACTTACATTAAGTAATTGGTATTTAAATTTTATTTTTTTAGATAAATTAAAGAAAATTAACAAATTAAATTTTTCCCTATGGATCGATCTCGAACTCATCGAATTATATTATAATAAAACACTCTTATACTTAAGAATTATAAATCACTTTGAGTCGTGTCAAGCTTCGGTGCATCAGATAAAGTTATTTATTTTGTTTTTCTTTTATTTTTATTTTTCCCTCTTTTCTTTAAACTTTCCCTTCTTCTTTTCTTAAATTTTGTCCTACCGACAGAAATTTTAAAAAATTTGACTTTGATCCCATGCTTTTCTATTCTATACTTCTAAAAATTTCAATCTGACTATAAAAGTTTAAAAGATTTTAGATAGGTCCCTAGCCGAAATTTTCCATAACAATAAGATTTGGACCTACAACTTGAACTTATTTGGACTGAACAGATATGAATATTAACTTTAAAATTTATAACAAAGATCTAATAATTTGAATTAATCACTGAATTGACTGGTAATTTTTAAATTTGAAAAAAAAGTTTACATCTTGAAGTAAGCATTCCTTTTCTTTCTTTCTTCTTTATATTTCTGCAATGTAATTTTTGCATTTTTTATTTTGCATTTTTAATATATTTGTTGATTTTATTTTATTAATTTATACGTTAGGTTTAACCACCTAAATTATTATTTAATTTTTGTTAATTTATTTATATAGCTGGTTTAACCGCCTATTGGTTATTTTAATTTCAGTTAACTAATTTTTAGTTTGATTTTATTTTTTTAATTTGTGTAATTCTATTTAGTTTTTCAAATGTTACTCATTTGTTCATGTATCATCTTTACAACATAATTTCACACAGACGTCGTCAACATTGCATGAGAAGTTGGTCTCAAGCTTTAAGTGATGATTAATTCGTAGATCTCAGTGACCAACACCAATCATGGAAGAGATCCACGAAGAAAATTTTTTGGGCCAACTTAATCCTCAAATTGATCAAGAAGACAATCATTCCAAACATAATGAAAATGATCAAAATCAACCAAGAACTTTGAGAGACTACTTGAATCCACCCAAAATTGGAGCACCCTTGCATACAATATTTCCTCCAGAGGCATCTCGAATCAAATTCAAACCAAATATTATCTATCTCTTACCAACATTTCATGGTTTAGAATATGAGAATCCACACTTGCATTTAAGAGATTTTGAGAAAATTTATAATACATACACAGACCAAAATTATAGCACGAACATAATTAGATTAAAACTTTTTCCTTTTTCATTAAAAGATAAAGCTAAAACTTGACTACAAAACCTTAGATCTAGATCAATAAGTACTTGGAATAACATGCAAGAATAATTTTTGAAAAACTTCTTTCCATCTCATGGAACTAATTCATTTAAAATGCAAATCACTTCTTTCACTCAAAAGAAAGGGAAACATTATATCAATGTTCAGATAGGTTTAATGAATTGCTTAACATATGTCCACATCATGGTTTTGCAACTTGGTAATTGGTCAATTATTTCTACATGGACTTAACACCCCAAAGTAGACAAGATATTGAAATAATGTGTAATGGTAAATTTAGAGCTAAAAATCCTAAATATGCACTAGATTACCTTGACCAATTAGCTAAAATCGCACAACATTCAGATACTAGCTATTGAAACTGTTGAATTGACAAATAAACCACAACCATCTTCATCCAATGAAGGAATTCATAGCCTTAAAGAAGATCGTGATTTACAAGAAAAATTTGCATCCCTAGTTAGGAAGGTTGAAGCTTTAGAGCATAAAAAGAGTGATCAAGTTAAAATTTGTTCAAGAAATTTCATGTAATGATTGTAATTCTAATGATTATTTCACTCAAGATTGTCCCATTCTGCCTACACTTAAAGAATATCTTCATGATCAAGCTAATGCCATTAACACTTTTAATAAGCCAAACCTAAATCCACAGACTTATAATCTTGGTTGGAGAAATCATCCAAACTTTAGTTAGAGGAATAATAATAATGCACAATCTTTGCAAGCACTACCTTCACAAAATTTTCAAAATGCTCAACGTTATGCATCATATGTTCCACCACCATGGAAAAATCTCAAAGATACAACACATTTCTTCATTAGAAAGCAAGATGTTATCATCAATCAAAATACACAAACCACTTCTGATTTGACAGACACTCTTGTTAAAATTGCTTCTGCACTCATAATTCAAGAGAAGGGTAAATTTCTAACTTCATATTCAAAAAAATTTCTAGCGCAACCCCAATCAAATCCTTAGATTCAACAAAATTTCTAGCTCAACCATAACCAAATCCTATGATTCAACAAAATCCACCCGTGGACCAAGTTAGGTTGGTTATAACTCTTTGTAGTGGTAAGATTGTTGAAAGTTCTATTCTTAAACTTTGTGAAGATGAAGACAATGAAAATTCAAAGGGTAAGGAAGGACTAAATAAACTTACATTTAGTAAAGAAATAACTATTGTTCCATGTGAAGCACCATGTCATCAAGCATTCAAAAAATCAAAGAATCCAAACCGCTCTTCCGAAATTTATGAAATCTTGAAGCAAGTGAAAGTTAACATTCCTCTATTAATTGCAATTAAATAGGTACATTCATAAGCCAAATTTTTGAAAGACTTATGCACTGTAAAGAGGAAAAGGAAGGTAAGAAAGAGAGCTTTCATGGTTGAACAGGTAAGTACCATTCTATCTACTAATAATACGTTGAAATATATAGATCATGGTTGTCCTACCATTTTTTGTGTTGTCCGACCATTTTTTGTATTATTGGTGATCATTGAATTGAGCATGCTTTACAAGACCTTGGTGCTAGTGTTAATTTGCTTCCATATTTAATTTATCTTCAACTTAATCTTGATGAGTTAAAAACAACGTCACCCACACTTTTGCTTACCGACAAATAAGTTAAAGTACGAAAAGGCATAGTGGAAGAGGTTTTAGCACAAGTTAATAAGTTTATATACCTTATGGATTTTATTGTCTTAGACACTAAACCCGTTGAATAATTATAAACCAATTGCTGTATTGGGCCGACCAATTTTAGCAAGTTCCAACACTTTGATTAATTATAGAAATTGTTTAATAAATTTGTTCTTCAAAAATATGGCTCTAGGATTGAATGTTTTCAATATCTATAAGAAACCTAGTGAAGAAAATGAAAATGACGATGATACTGATGAACAAAGGGAATTGCGTGAATCTTGTGCAGAGGAAAATATTCAAAAAGGAAATTTTTCTGAATTTATTGATATTTATTGCTTGAATCTTGTCTAGAGGAAATATTCAAAAAGGAAATTTTTCTGAACTTATATTTATTTGGTTAAATTCAATTGAATCAAATGAGCAACTTGAACTTGATACTTCTAATATAAATTTGTTGCTTGATTGTATTCAGATTTTAAAAAATGATGATGAAAAACCAAAATTTAAAGAGTTTGGAATCATTGCAAAGATAGAACATCAAAAAGCATCTAAATTGGAATTGAAACCTTTGTCTGAAAGATTGAAGTATGGTTATCTTGAAGAAGAATAAACTTATCCTATTGTGATTTCTTCTACTTTAACAAGCGACCAAGAGTAAGTTACTATCTGTTCTTAAAAAGTTTAAAAATGCAATTAGATGGATTTTAAATGATATTAAAGGCATTAGTCCTTTAATTTGCGCACATAGAATCAATTTTGAAGAAAATGCTAAAATATGTCAACAATCTTAAAGAAGATTAATCCTACACATGAAAGAAATAGTAAAAACAGAAGTCATTTAAATTGCTAGATGTGGGAATTATTTATCGGGTCTCTTATAGTAAGTGGATAAACCCTACACAAGTAGTGCCTAAAAAATTTGGCATCACCGTTGTCAAAAATAAAAAGGGTGAGTTGATCCTAACGCGAGCTACATCTAGTTGGCACATGTGCATCGATTATTGAAAATTAAATAAAGCCACTAGAAAAGATCATTTTCCTTTACTATTTCTTAACCAAATCTCAAAAAGAGTAGCTTGACATCCCTATTTCTACTTTTTATATGGATATTCAAGCTATTATTTAATTCATATAGCATTTGAGGATCAATAAAAGACAACATTTACATGTCCCATTAGGACATTTGCATTTAAAAGAATGTCTTTTGGACTCTGTAATGCTCCTGCAACATTTTAAAGATGCATGCTAAGTATTTTTAGTGATCTGATCGAACATTGTTTGAAGATCTTTATAGATAATTTAACTGTGTTTTGGAATTCTTTTGATGATTACCTTGATAATTTGGAAAAAGTTTTAAAAAGATGTGTTGAAAAAGAACTTATGCTGAATTGGAAAAAATGTCATTATATGGTTACTTATGGAATTGTTTTAGGTCATATTGCATATGTTAAAGAAATTGAAGTTGACAAAACAAACATAGAAGTCATACTTGAATTGCCACAACCAAAAACAGCTAGAGATATGCGATACTTTTTAAAACATGCGATGCTTTTTAAGACATGTAGGATTTTATAAGAGGTTTATAAAGAAATGCATCATTTGAATAGACTGATGATTGCCAAAAAATCATTTGAGAAAATAATTTATCTTTGAACATCGGCACCTATTATGCAATCTCCTGATTGATTTTTACTTTTTGAATTAATGTTTGGTTGAAGTGATTTTGCTAATAGTGCTGTTTTAGGACAAATAATGGATAAGAAGCCCTTTGTGATTTATTATGCAACTAAGACTTTGGATAGTGGTCAAATAAATTATTTTATAACTGAAAAAGAATTATTTGCTATTGTATTTGCATCAAACAAATTTTGTTTGTATTTGTTTAGTTCTAAATTTGTTGTTTTTACTTACCATGTTGTTGTGAAATATTTGATGAGTAAACAGGATGCCAAACGAAGACTAATTCGTTGGGTTTTGTTATTCCAAAAATTTGACCTCACATCAAAGATAAAAAGGGTGCGGAAAATGTTATTACTAATAATTTATCAAGACTCACATCTGAATTATGCACTTCTGTAACACCTATCAATGATTTTTTTACATAAATTTTTATTTTATGTTATTTCAATGCCACGGTATGCTAACATTGTTAATTTCCTTGTTATAGGTAAAATACTTTTACAATGGAACACTTAAGATAAGAAGAAATTTTTGCTTGAAGTAAAGAAATTTTAGGATGATCATTGCTTATTCAAATATTGCCCTAGTCAAATTTTTCGGTGATGTATTCCTGATAATGAGGTGAGTAGTGTCATTAATTTTTATCATTCTAGTGCATGTGGTAGATACTTTTCTTTAAGAAAACGGCTGTTAAAATTTTGGAAAGTAGATTTTATTGGCCTACCATATTCAAGGGCACATATGAATTTTGTAAAATTTATGAAAATTATCAAAAATTGTGATCAATTACTAAAAAGAAACATGATGCCCTTAAATCTCATACTTGAGGTAGAATATTTGAATATTTTAGATTTGTATATATATTAGTCGTAGTTGATTATGTCTCAAAATGGATTGAAGCAATTTCTTGTCCAAAAAATGATAGCAAAACTGTGATTAAATTTTTAAGAGAAAATCTCTTAAGTCATTTGAAATCTCTTGAGCCATTATTAGTGATGGAGGTAAGTAGTTTTGTAACAAGTCATTTGAGTTCTTAATAAAGGAATATAGAATTACACATAAAGTTACTATCCTTTATAGCAAATAGGGAAATAAAACAACTTTTAAAAAACATAATTAATCCAAACCGCAAAGATTGGTCTCTTCAACTGACTGATGCAATATTTATATCCATCTATAATTAGATACCATAAATCAGTATTTTGTCAACTGAGTTTTCTTAGGCAAAACCCCCCACACGGGTATTTTCTAATTTAAGCATGTGCACTAAGACATTCTTTACCGTTTGTGTAGCTAATGGACTCTCTATATATTATCTTTTTTCTTTTTTTCTTTTTTTAAACAACGCTGCATTGACAAAAAATTAGGTTTGATAAAGGCATAAAAAAGAATAAAATATCAGGATAGTTATCAATTAACTTAATTTTTGTTAAGATATTTTAATATTTTTATGTTTTTGTCAAAATTTTGTAACTACTTTTTTTTTTTTCAAAATAATATTTTCTTTTTTTTTAAGGTAAAGGGTAATAAAACTGAAATCAATTTTTTTAACTTCTATTTCTTTAAAATTTAAATTTGATTGACTAATGAAAGAAAGGTTTAGAACATTGAATATTCAGTTAAATTTTGCGAGCAAATTGGCACAAGCAAGTGAGACAAATTACCAACTTAGTTTTTAGAAATTGGCTAGATGTGGAACTAGGTAGCTAGCCAGCTAGCTAGCATAAAACGTCACGTGGGGATGTATAATTTTTAACAACTTGACTGAAATTTTTGTCCGGCAGTTATGTGAAAGGAACTTCCTTTAAATTTAATTAAGAAGTCGGCAACATTAATTAAAGGATCTGTTAAATTGCTCTACTTGGAGCAACTTCAATGGCTATACGATCATAACCATGGCAGGTCAAAGGAAGTTGCTATTGTACGACTGTTGGAGTTGGTCCAAGGTGAAGCAACTTCAATATATTTAATTAAATTATATTTAACTGCTTGTGAGACACTACAAACCTTGATAAATTTTGGCAGTGGCGTTCTTTCGGAATATGATTTGTTCATTAATACTTTTGCAAAACCTATTTCAACATGCATTTTGATCGAATAAAAGGTTGAGTGATCCAAAAATCAGACGAAAGTAAAATACAGAATTCGGAAATCATCACACTGCATATTAATTCCCCGGTTTTGTTGTCACGTTGTGACACAACAAGGACAAATTAATCTAGTTAGATCAACTAAATTCACCCTCTCATTTCTTCCATATGCCCTGTCAAATAATGAATATCAGCGTCGATCGATGGTGGCGTTGGAGTTAGCAGCTTCGTCCTCAGCGGAAACGTCGATAACGGCGGCACGGCCAATGATAGCTTTGGCTTCCATTTCTTTCATTGTGACAACACAATTTTCGGTCAAGCATACATCATTATTCTCTATATGTTTGGCTTCTTCTTTAAACTTGTTATAAATATCACCTCGGTAAAAGTTTTTGGTCCTTAGCACCAAAATAATTGAAACAATACAGGCAAAAAATGTTGCTGCTGAGATTATAACAAAGGCCATTCTGTAACACTGCACGCCAATGCAATTCAAGCTGTCTTTTCCTTGCTTCAAAGCCTCTCTGTCATATACACGACCAGCCACTCTCACATTGAAAATATATGACCCAACTGGACTTGAAACTGATCCCACGTTGTACAATGTTGAGTAATGTTTAAGGCCAAATATTTCTGATATGATCGTGACCAACAGTGACAATTGTGCTCCAAGGCAAAAGCCTATAATTATTGAAGCAAAGTAGAGAGAATTATGGACAGCAAAGGCAATCGAAAGATGGCCAACACAAGAGAATAGAATAACAAGAGTGAGCAACAGAGGACGAGGGAACTTAAACTTGGCTAAGAAGATTTCAGAAGCAAAACCGGCAACAACTCGTCCCAGGAAATTCCATATGCTTACAAGTGATATGAAACTCGCAATGCTATGTGTCGAATAGCCTAATGCCTTGCCTATCTGACCCATGTTGTCGATGGCTGCCAACGCGCCGCCAATGCTACAAGTTGTTGCTGCGAACAGAATTAGCATATCAACGCTGAAAATTGCTTGAAACAAGGCATAGTCATCGCCTCTCTCAGGTTTCTTGGAAACATTTTTCAAGCTAAAAAGTGTCAAAAAATTTGTTTTCACTTTCAATGCTGGAATCGCTTGATCATAATGTGCATCCAAGGCTTGTAATTTGTTGCCCTTCCAGATATTTAATTCTTGTTTTATGACCACAGCAAGTGGGATGAAGAGTAAAAGAACAACTACAACTGAAGCAGTGGCAATATACTCGCTTCTTGTAAAACTGAGCTTGGTCTGAATGATGATTGCCACCATTACAAATCCGGCCAAGACCAGCAAAATATAGAGGAACTTGTAGAAAACTTTGAGTTCATTTTCCTGCTTAGCGATCGTAATAATCCGAATTGTTGGAAGAAAAACAATGGGAACAATAGTTGGAAGACAGGCAAGCAGTAAGATAAGAGCCTTTGTGTTATCTCCATTTACAGCATGGTAAATTTGTGTCATGATTGCACCACTAAGACCAATAAGACCCTTCAAAAGTCCTATAACAATGCCTCTGCTTTCTGGAAAATTCTTAACACATGTGACTAAAGCTCCAGTTTTGGAAATGACTGCGAATTTGCACCAATCAACATGTACAAACACATTTGCCACACGTGGGGTTTGGCGCCTAAGCGATCAGAAACACTCAACCAGATCATAAAAAAGCCAAAAAAGTTCATGATTGAACCGGATAACAGAACAATCCATGGCGGCGAAACCTCGTAGGTCAGCCCTGCCAGGACTCCAAGATTGCCACCCAAGTCCTTGAAGAAGCTTATCAAATTGAGTGTGGTCTGATCATAGCCTAACGATGATTTTATGTCGTTAGAGTATAGACCAAACATGTAAGATGAGCCATTTACGGACATGATTAAGAGGGTAGCAAAGAACATGAACCATCTGCTATCAAGCAAATGCAAGCCAAAGCCTCTTACCTCTCTCCAATTGGCGCCAACACACTTGAACTTGGACATAACCATTTTACTCTCAAGGTCTAATTCCCTCCAACAGATGTAACTGCTGCTTGAAGTTTGATTCTAATGAAATTTTTCATAAGAGAAGCTGAATCAATTTAGTAGAGTTTTTGAAATAAAAAAACAAATGATTGTCTTGTGACCCATAATACTACTTATTTATAATTGTTTTCCGAGCAAGTAAAATTAAAAATATTGGTGCCAAATTATATGATTGTATTTTCTTAATTGCCGGCTTTACTTGTCTTCTTGTTTATGAAATTTATGGAGTTTATAATTGAGGTCAATGCCATTCTAAGGCTACTTGATATTAATTAATTAAATGAACTTGATTAATTTCGGTTTCATCATTTTGTTGCTTTTGGTTTGTCTGCATTAAGGAAAAAGCAATAAAACAATTGAATAAGTTTGTTAACAATATTAAGGGCATGTTCGGTAATCTTGTAGCTTTTTAAAATAATTGTTGTTAATTATACTGTAAATATAATTAGCTATAAAAAAAGTTAGTAAAACTTTTTGCAATATTTATTTTTAAAAGTGTTATGGGTTTTAAAAGTAGTCGTATGTATTTGATAAATTTTATTTTTAAAGTACTGTAAAAATATAAATAACTGAATTGGACATAATATTAAATAAAACTTATTAAACAAGTATATAAATATTTTTTATTGTATATATATAATAATTGATAACTAAAATAAAATTTTTATATTAGTAACTTTATTTTCTTATTTTGTTATGTCAATATAATTAGTAATAATAATAGTAATCTCTTTAAATTTAATGATTTTATTCCTAATTAATAAAGATAATTTTGGTTTTTTATAATATATATGAAGATATGTATATTGTATTAGGTATAAAAGTGATTCTTAAAATCAGATTTTGAAAAAAAATACTACTCCTCTATTTTTCAAAATCTCTGTAGGATAAGGTAATTTTATTAAAAATAATTTCTAAAAAATTTTACAAAATACTAAAATTAACTTTTAATTTAAAATTTATTTTTAACCACCTAACAGTAATCCAAAAGGGCCCCGAAAGCCTCACTATTTTTAAAGAATAAAAGAGATTGAAAACGTCATTGAGGCAAACGAATTAATTATAAGTTATCAAATGTTTTAAAAGTTCAACAGTTTATTATTAAAGGATGGGTTAATTTTTGCCTACCTCATAAGTCTTGACAAATGTCAATGTACACCTACAAAATTTGACACGTCATGAAATCAACACCTATTCTAATTTTAACATGTCAAATTTCGCTTTAAAATGAGACGATTATCTAGAAAACATAATAGGCTCACTAAAAAATTACAAGAATAAAAAAGAAGTCAAAATAACCTCTTTGAATGACGCAAGACACCAAAATAACATATGTTTGAATCTCACCTTAATAGAAATTTGATATATTTACACACACGCAGAGAGGCAATGGCTTTTATGTCACAAAAAACCAAAAAAAAGAATTATTACTCAATTAAATTAAAATAACAGTAAAATTTTATTTTTAAGAAATGAAAGACTACAAATTACAAATAAGATAAAATATAGCAATAAATTGTGTCAATATAGTTTATACTAGATTCCAACTAGGTTGCCACACACTTAATTATCTATCATTTGTAGATTAGGATCATTTTAAACACTAAAAACATTCCTAAATTTTAATATTCATTGTCATTGTCATCATCTTCATCAACTTTAACATGAATATCATCATTGTCACCAGCATTCAGCTGTAATTCATAAGTTGCTATTATCTATTTTATCTACGCAACACATTATTTCTGATCATCTGAACTGTTTTCACTTCGTAAGTCTGTCATGCGCCGCTTGGGAAAAAAAAAAAAAAAAGAAGCCACACGTGCCTTAGCAAAATAAAGTGGCCGGCCGCCTGCTTCACCATTTCTTCACATGCATGCTTCATTGTTTCACCTGTCAGCATCATCTGCATGCTTGAATTCGGTTTGTCTATGACGTTGAAAATTGAGAGCTGCTGGACAATTAGAAGTCATTTGTAACCGAGATCGAAGTAGAGACAGTGAGAAAAGAAGAGAAAATTAGGGAAAGGAAGAAAAGAAAGAAAGAAAGACCGAGAGAAAAGAGGAGAAAAAGGAAAGAAGAAAAGAAATAGAAGAAAAGGAGAAAAGAATAAAAAAGGCGAGTGGGAAAAATTTAAAAGAGGAATTAAGTGGAAATATTACGGGAAATAGAATTTAACATTTAGATCTATATTCAGTAAGTCAGTGGGTATATTCAGTGAGTTAGTGGGTAATAGATTTATGACATTTAAGCAGTTATGATTTAGTTTACATCACACGGATTCATTTTTGTATCAATTCTAGTAGTTAGTTTTTGAATCATGTATTTTAGGAGAAATTCGAGAATCCAGAAACCCATAGGAACCCCAACAAACCCCAAAGCGAAACAGGATTTGTGAGTGAATACTATTATTATTATATATTTATGTAATGCATTTATGTTTGATAGTATGATATAATATCATGTTATGATTTCATGTGCGCATATTATATGTTTGATTCAGTCATGAGATGTGATTGCCAATCACCATATATGTACCCTTCCCCACAAGCTCTGCGTATGCGTATTGAGAGTTAAGTTACTCTATCGGTGCGATGTAGATAAATTTCATTGGGTATTGAGAGATTTTTCCCCAGCTCTACTCGTGCGATGATGATCCTGGTGAGTATTGAGAGTTATTTCCCCTGTGTACTATTTGGTGTAGTTTGTCATGTATGTACGTATGATTTCATGTTTGCTGATGTATTATGTACAATGTGGAGTTATGCCACACGATTATGTATAAATCCTAGTACACTACTTTATACTTTTTTTATATAAATTATATTCACTCACTAAACCGCAAGCTCATTATTTTCCTATTTATCCATTTTCTCCTAGGATTCTGCAAGATTTCGTACAGATAAGTTCTAATCAATTGAGGTTGGGCTTGGGCCACGAGACACTTTGCTGCATGACTTGTATTTTAAGCATGTTTATGTTGCTTTTGTTTTTATATATACATTTCTAGTGTGAGTATGTATAATGAGAGATAGATCTATTTCTATATATATTCAGGAATTAAGTATGTGCCGTGAGTTGTAATTAGTAACCAACATGATTCGCCTCAGACCTAAGATATAGATCGGGACGGGTCGTGTCAAAGTCAAATTCACTATCACTTCTAAAACTTGGGAAGGATTAGAAATATACTTCCATAATATGGACACATGGAAAAAATCATGAACTCCTAATAACTCTGAAGATAAAGGCCAAACGATAAGAAAAAATTTACAATAAATTGAAGGTTTTAAATGCTATTAGCTTTTTTAGATAGATGCACCATCAAAGAGATTATAAGGGTAGAGTTTTTTTTTTTTTAATTTATTTAATGCAGACCACTGATTTTTCATTGAAAAAAAAAGGCGATAACAATGAAGTTGCGGTGATGGGGGTATAGAGACACTTGAGAGTTATGTAAACTCACCTGCTAAAGAAATTAACTATAATACACAAACTCAAGATTTGGGTGATGAAATTACAATCAAAGCAATTAGAGTTTAAAAAAAAAACAAAGATAAAGTTGTCCTTAACAGTAAATTTAGTTGTTGTTATTTCAAGAACTAAGAATTAATTTTTTATTAAAATTTAAGTGTTCAAAATAATTTTTAATGCAAAAAGCCCATGCATGTAATTCAAATAATCTAATGCATTTAAATTTATTTGGTTGAGTTGGTCATATGTTTTGCTTGTACTTAAATAGATAATAAAAAATAATAGACAAATTCATACAATAAAATTTGGAGAAGTGAGTGGCAAGTATTACCTCAAAATTCATCAAATAACAGTATCATAATGGGTATATTAACTGGTTTGATATTAAAAAATTTTTAACGGGTGAACTCGTTGCATATATTAACTGGTTTGATATTACAAAAAACTTAACGGGTAATTAACGTGCACGGCTATCCAAAAAATTTGCGGATAAGAGTTTAAAATTCCCAGCATTACATATATAGTTTTTGAATTATGATTGATGCTGATTTTTTTAATATTCTATGCATGTAATTCAAATAACGTAATGCAATCAAATTAATTTGGTTGCGTTGGTGATATGTTTTGTGTGCATTTAATTAGATATTAAAAATAATACGCAAATTCAAAGAGCCGTACGATTACAAACTGGAACGCATGGTCTCCAAAATGTTTCATTGCCCGCATCCATGACTGCAATCCCTCTTGTGGATAAATCAGCCCTGATCTGATCGCTCACTGAGAAATCTTTGTTTTTCCTGGCTGTTGCTCTTTTCCCAATCATAAACAACACATCAGCTTCCACCAGTCCTGCTCTCTTTAATGCCTTGTCTTTTAACCGCTGCAAAACCTGTTCAAAAACATTCTTGTTCAGCTTTTAAATGTCAACCAAATGGAGAATTCGACAAAAACAAAGCAAAAGGACCAGAAAGGTTCTTGACCTGGCAGAAACCGCAGCCTGGCAGCAATCCCAGAACTTCTAGTACTTCTTTAACCTTGTTCTCTATTTTGCGAAGAGACCCAATAATGACTAATTGGTGGTTCTTGGGTTGCTTCTTCTGCAATTATAAACCAAACAAAGGGGATTTTTTTTTTAATATTAAAAAAGAAAGTGTTATTCCACACATACAAACACAGACAAAGAAGAAAGAGAAGGGGGGGAGGGGGATGTCGCATTTCCAAGCAAGTACCAAATGAGTACCTTGAGCATGTTCAAATGACTGTTTATGAATTTCAAGGCATCTTGGAAGGCACCGGTTAGTATGTGTGACGTGTTCAAGTCATCTGACATTCTTGCATAGAATTCATCTTGTAGATTCTTGAAGCAAAGTTGAGCAGGAGCACTGATGCGATCCTTTTCGCCATCATCTTCTTGGAATACTGACAAAGTAACTGCACAATCTAGCAGTGTCTAAATGAGTACAACACACTCAAATGTATTAATACAGATACAAAAATGTACATGCATCTTTCAGTATTTGTTGCGTCCTCACTTCTGTGGAGGAGTAGTAAATTCAAGGGACAGATAAACTTAATAAACACGAGTTACCCTTGCATTCAAGTGGTAATTGATGAAAACAAAGCATGAGATTCTATCTAAACTAAATTTCTGATACCATATCAGTTAACCGATTGCAATGTAGAAAAAACAAAATCTGCTAGGAATTCCACAAGAATAGAAGTGGGTGCATATAGATTAACATGCCGGCAGAAGTCGACAAACAATCTAATGACAAGTGTTCAGAACCTAAATAAGCTCCAAACCTGATATATGTAAAAAATCGAATCTGATGCACTTTCCAGTTGCATGACTGAGTAATTGAGCGGAGAACGATAGTGTGCACTTATTAGGAAGTGTCTCAAGGCCAGTGGATGGTATTGCTCAGTAATCTACAAAAGTAAGATGCGTCAAACACTAGTACAATGAAACTGCAGCTCACTTAGAAAGAGCAGACCAAAGCAGACAATTGGCTCACCTGGCGAATTGTGAGAAAATTGCCCGATGATTTTGACATTTTCTCATTGTTGATAGTCACATGCCCATTGTGCATCCAGTACCTTGCACAGCTCTCTTGGCAAGCAGCACGATTCTGGGCAATCTCATTCTCATGATGCGGAAAAATCAAATCAATTCCACCACCATGAATATCAAACTTGAAAGTCAAATAATGCGCACTCATTGCACTGCATTCTATGTGCCACCCTGGTCTTCCTTGACCCCCATGGGCTGTCCCAACTTTTCTCCCCAGGCTTTGCTGCCTGCAAAGTTCAGAAAAAAAAAAAAAAAAATTCAGATTATGCGTCATCAAGACAAAATGTCATGTTCGTTTTCAAGCAGGGTTTTTTGACTTTTCACCCGAGTTTGATTCGTGGAGTTAAGGGCTAAAATAAATCGATTTGGGCTTCACCCCCACTTACCTTTTAAAGTATATTTTAAAAAAAAATAACAAAAATGTCAATATTTAGCAGCATCAATAGGAATATAATATTCAAACCTTCCAAAGGGCAAAGTCAGCAGGATTACGCTTTCGACGGTCAACAGCTACACGCTCACCAGCTCTATTGTTTTCCAACCTCTGCCTCGATAATTGTCCATAGTTAGGAGAGTTTTCAACATCAAAGAAAACATCTCCCTCAACCACATATGCACAGCCATTCTTGATAATCTGCATTACAAAAAGAGTGCTTAAAATCCCAAAAAATTGAAATGTCCTAAAGGTAGACCAATATTCCTATAATCACCATCCATATTGTAGATTGATTCTATCTAGTTTCTGTATTTATAAATTATGTTGTAAATCAGTATGACCAAGAGATTTATTAAATCTTTCTAATGTACTATTGATCGGAATAGGCTACTGCTGATTCTCTAATTAAAACTAAGAACAATTCATCACTAGTAATTTTTTATTTGCATAAAATAATTCAAAACAAGAACTTGCCTAAATTATTATGATAACTAACAAACGTATCAACTGACCTCATTGTCATATTGACTACGTTGGTTTTACATATACCAAGTCACTCATGAAGAGGGAAAATTTACCTCTATACTATTATAAATAATGACTCTGATGTATTCTAATTATTATGTGACGTATAATGTATCCTAACAATACCATCTCTGTTTCAGATTGCCACTGTTGAAAGAATTCACATAAATAAATAGAGCATAAGTGCAAGAACAAACCTGGGATATCATATCCGTGATCTGTGTCATGTGTTCAGACACACATGGCTGCTCGGTGGGAAGACGGCACTGTAGGTCACCCATGTCATTCAGATATTCTTTGCAATATCCTTTACTTAAAACTTAAAGAATCTTCTCCAAGCTCATTTGCCCGACGAATTATCTGCATAGGTCTACATATTAGCAACTCTACAAAATAATTACGAAAAGAAGAAGAAAAAAATCCTCCCCTACCACCCTCCAAAAAAAAAAAAAAAAAAGTAGTCTCACAGAAACGTTTACCCAACCAATATGTAAAAGCATCCATTAGGACAATACCGCTACATATCACAAAAATAGATGTCCATGAATTGTTAAAATTGGAAAAAGGCACATAATCCACGCTTTACATGATCCAACTAGTTGTGTTTAAGAAGTCCTTAGAACATTCATGGAAATCACAATGCATCAAATCAATGTTATCTCCATTGATTTGTAAAGTTTTACTACATTACTGATTTTTCACATGTAATACTGTTTACTCCTTCGCACAACGATGTAATGCATTTCAATTCACCATCTATGTCAAATACATATTATAAAGAACCATTCTACAATTGATCCAAGAAAAATTTCAGTTTAAAACCCATGATATACAAGCATCCCATATTATTTAGAATGATGATTCTCACCTTGTCGTCTATATCAGTGAAATTCCGAACATAAGTAACTTCGTACCGTAGATGTTTTAAGTATCTGCGAACTCCAAATCACATTAACCAAAATGTAGTTTCATATATCAAAGGTAAACCTTTTGAAATTATTTCAAGTACACGGAAAACCAAAAAACAAAAAAGCAAAAGAAATACAAAGCAAAGCAATCATAATTTCTGCACATATCACCCTCATTTAAAAACTCAATTATTTGATCCACTGGAAGAAACAAATGAATGACCAAAAAAATTAAAAAAAAGTTTAATCCATAAAGTAACTACATCAGTATTAAGTTGCAGTCAAAGCTTATTAAGTTGCAGTCAAAGCTTCAAGCTCCGTATATATCTCTCCTCTATAAGATCATCCAAAATTGCTATTCTTCCAGCCAAATTAAAGTACATTTTAGGTTGACAAAATTAAAGTATAAAAGTTGTCTACAAAGAACCAACCTCATAACATTGTATAACTCCAATCACTTGTGCATACATTTTCATGTAAATATAATCTACCAAAACCGTACCGCCTATAATGTCCACTCACACACTATCCACAATTTTGCGCAACATAAATCACATTGCTCTCCTAGGTGTCATGTGTCATAATAATTATTTACGGTTGGGATTGATTTCTAATCTTATCAAATAATATCAAGTTTAGATAATCTTTTCTGGGCTAAAGTACCAGAAATTCCATACGGAGTAGCTTTAGCTTTTATTTAATTATTCACTGGACATTTTGGATCAATAAAAGCTAACGTTTAAACTAAAAAACTCGTACTTGACAAAAAACCAGTTTAACTAAAAAAACCAAAAGAACAATTGGCTTGAAGAGTTCATTAATCTGATAAGAATTAACTGTAAAGAATGTCGAAGGAGATGGCAGCACGAGCGTGGCCGAGATGGCTGAGGTCATATGCGGTGACGCCGCAGACGTACATGCCAACTTTTCCAGGAGCAATTGGCGTAAAGAGTTCTTTCTGTTGCGTCATCGAATTGTAAATCATCAAATCCATTTTCAGAGCTGCAGCGGTGGTTTCCTTTGATGTCTCCATTGTGAATTTAGAGAAACCCTAAACCTAAGACCTGACTTGGAAATTACACACTGAAAAGATGAAACGTTAAACGAGTGCGGGTAAGACTTGGGGCTTTGGGTTCGGTTTTTTTTTTTCTTTTTTTCCCAAAAACTAAATCTAAGATCAAAAAACAGTACTCACGGTGGCTGGCTCGCTGCCGGTACGTTTTTGGCACATATGCATGAACTATAGTATATATACGTAACATACGATGTTGTAAAAATTAAAAGGAAAAAGGAAAGAGAAGAGGCTGTTAAGAAAAATAAAATAAAAGAAAAGGAATTAAATTGAAAAAAAGAGGGTAACGCACACGTAAGAGAGAGAAAGACGTCTGCACCGACCGGGAATCCGCCCCGAACCCGCTAAATCGACCCGGATATATCTCCGATTTCCGACCACCTCACTGGCCAAAGAAGGTACCGATCGAAAGCCCTTCAGCCGCTGGTCAGCTTTTCGCCGTCGTTACCACCGGAAAACAACCGGACATTGGTCGTTCGAACCCGTGAGGAACCGCGGAATCGCCAACTTGATTCGCCGCGATTTAGCCGGTTTCCGGCTGTGCCACCACCTGGGTTTTGTTCCCCACACCACCATCTTCCATTTCCGACCATCCACAGCCACCGGAAGAGTCGATTTGCCGTCGACCGGCCACTTGGGGGTTCACGGCTGTGGAGCTAGATTTACGTGCTTTCCAAACCTGGAATATCTCCACCTTGCGTACAATAATCTATCGGGAAGCATTCCGCCCCAAATTGGTTCTCTTTCAAAACTCGAATAGATTTCTCTGTATCGAAATAATTTTACGGGTAAGTGAGCTACCAATTAATTTTGTTAGCTAGCTAGCCCACTTATATATTTAATTTATATTCATTGAAAAAAGGAAAAATAATCGTTGACATTCATTCGTCCTTTAATCAATCACATTTCAGGTACTATCCCTAAAGAAATTGGGAGCTTAGGAAATCTAGTGCTGCTTTTATTGAGTAATAACAAACTCAGTGGTGTAAGTTGCTATGTAGATAATGTTTTCAAATTTCCCAAGCTGTTCAACTTATTCCAAAAATTAATGGAGTGTTATTTGGAAGCTTGCAATCTCAGATAAGGTGAAAATTTTCTTATGGAGAACTGTAAAGGATTTATTGCCTACAGTCAAAAATTTATGGAAGAGAAGAATTCTACAAGAGTTAATGTGCCAAATATGTTGCTGTAGTGTAGAAACTGTGTCTCATGCTTTGATAGAGTGCAAAATGGCTAGGAAAATTTGGTTAAACTCTAATATGACAGCCAGCTTTGTGTCTCATGCTTTGATAGAGTGCAAAATGGCTAGGAAAATTTGGTTAAACTCTAATATGACAGCCAGCTTTCAAAGGGAGCACATTCAGGATATAGTTTTTGGTTGCTACAATTCTTGCCTCAGCAGCAAACGAATATTGAGGGGGCATCAGTAGTAGCCTTGCTTTGGGGTATCTGGAATGCAAGAAATAAATGGCTTTTTGAGGGGAAAAAGAGCGTCCCATCAGAGTAGCAGCTTATGCAGAGGCAATGGTGGAGTCTTTTAAAAGAGTTAGACAACTTGAAATGGTTTATGCGTCAAGGAGGAATGCTGGGAAGCAAAAGCAGTGGTGCCCTCATCCAAAGGGCTGGCTGAAAATTAATGTAGACGCGGCTGTGGATGCCAAGAAGCAAATGGCAGGTTTGGGGGTTGTGGTTAGAGAGTATAAAGGAATCTGCAGAGCTGCTACTGTTAAACCATCAAAGTTTTTTGGCAATGTGGCAATGGCTGAAGCAGCAGCTATGGAGTGGGGTTTACAAGTTGCCTCGAGAGCTGGTATTAATTATGGGATTTTTTAATCTGATTCCCTAAAAGTATTTGTCTTAATTAATGAAAAGACAAGCAGCTTGGCTGAAATTAAATGGGTGATCTCTGAAATTCAAGAAAATAAGCAGGACTTCCAGAATTTCAAAGCTCAACATACTTCTCGATTATGTAATGGCATAGCTCATTCATTAGCTAAGTTAGCTTTGCAGAAGAAAGAAACTATAATATGGTTGGATGAATTTCCAATGGAGATTATGTACTTGTTTAATGAAGATCAATAGAAAGGCTAACTTTCTTTTCAAAAAAAAAAAAAAAAACAAACAAACAAACTCAGTGGTGTGTTACCTCAAGAAATCGGGCATCTAGAAAGCCTAACCTCTTTGGAGAAACAAACTTAGGTGGACCTATTCCTTCAACACTGTTTCGTTTAACAAACCTAAAGAGTATGACTCTTGGATTTAATCCGTTCAATGGCTCAATTCCACAAGAAATCGGAAATCTAAAGAATTTGACGTTATTATCTATCATAGCTAACAAGCTAACTGGACCTATTCCTTCAACTCTTAAGTCATTTAACCAGCGTACAGGTTGTTGATCTTAGTTCTAACCAACTCAACAGCTCCATTCCACAAGAAATAGGGAACTTGGATGGTCGATTTTATTTTGACTTATCTGATAACAAAATACATGGTATCATTCCAGATGAGCTCACTAGGTTATCGGAACTTCAATATCTCAATCTTCCCTCGAACTTACTTTCAGGTTGAATACCATTTGCAATTGGAAACCTCTTCAATCTTGAGACTCTAGACCTCTCTAATAATAAACTTAGTGCATCCATTCCAATTGGGATTGGCAACTGCTCAGGGTTAAAGAAATTAACATTGAACCACAACCGTTTAGATGGAACCATTCCACTAGAGATTGGTAAAATTTCATTATTACAAAAATTTAAACTTTCACACAATAATCTTTCAGGTGCCATGCCTAAATCTCTCCGACCCATGTTTTTAGACCTGTCATTCAACAATTTGGAAGGTGAAATCCCAACTCATTTGCAGGATAACCCGCCAAACAGTTTTCTAGGCAACAAGGGCTTTTATGGCCATGTTAAAGGGTTTTCCTTCTTACTCTGAATGTCATAAACTTTCACCTTCCACCTTTCAATTTGTTAAAATTTCTATCCCTCTCGCTTATATCCATAAAGGACCTTTATATATATATATATATATATATATATTAGTATGTTTATGTTGTCCTAATGTCCCCTATATAATTCCTGAAACCTCCCATTGCAAAATTTATCTTCTATTATATGACCACATTTCATCAAGTTGTCTTTAATTATGTGGCGATTATTTATGTGACCACCTATATAATTTGTGTAGAGCATAAAAACTTTGCTGGCTTGTATACGAAAATCACGATTTTTTTTGGAGAATCATTGAATATTTAAACTCTAGAAACTTGAACGATAAAAATAGTTGACCCAAATGACCCAACAATATTAATCCTAATTTGGGAAGCATATACAAGAATGGGTTCACTTTATTGAACTATATTGAAGTTTTTTTTTTCTCTTTGTGTAAAATTGAAGTATTGAAAAGTAAAAATAAGATGTGTGAACAGTTTAAACTTATTTCTATTACGTTATCATGCATAAATTAGTAATATTTTAAAAATAAAATCCCCTAAACAAGTATATGCATATACATATATACACATTGCTTATGAAACTCAAGCTATTCTCAACACCAAACACTAAATTATTTTTTAGCAGTTGATTATTTTTTCAACATATCAGAGGCAAAAAGCATCAAGTCTATAGTAGTCATAATCAAGTCATGTTATATACTTACATAGCGCAGTCATTGGCTTCCATGAACAACCCTCACACTCAAAGCTTCCACACACAAGTTTTTGTACCGTACGTTCACTGTGGGTAATTTTATAGCAACCGCAGCATTAACAAATTCAAGTGAAGAAAGGAGTCAAAAGAAATGAATGCCATAGAAGATCTGGATTTATTAAGTCCTGAGAAATTTATTAAATTATGTAATTTAATAATATAATAGTATTATTCTATTGAACCATATAACTTAATAATTTTTCTGAACGATGTACGTATAAAAATAGACCAAAATGGATCTTTGTTTCTTGTTACAAATTTCACCCTGTTATCACATGCATATTTTCGTGTTTTTTAATCCTCAATATCAAGTTATTATTCGGTAGAGGGGGTAAATCACTTCTGTTTACAATTTAGGCTCAGACATTTGACCACGTGTGTCATAAGAGAGGTCATTCTAAACAGGCTGGCGCGGGCAGTTTTTGTCAACTCTATTTTTAATCCTTAGCAACAACCGACGGTTACAATTTTCAACATATTTGATGAGCTTGCTAATGAAAGCATACCTTTCTAGGGATTCGAGCTTTATAATATTAATAATCTTCTTCCTTTTGCCATCAATTTCAGAATTTTCTTCGCCATTCTGCTCATTGAAAAATGATGATTTAATTAGCCGATCAACATTTGGCAGCCTCTCAATTTTGGCTGACTCTGTAGCATATTCACCATTTTCTGTCAACTGATGATCATCACTAGTCCTCATAGACATGTCTGTAATGGCACCTCCTTTGGACAATATTGTAATGTAAAACTGAGAAAAAGCTTCAGCTTTTGAAGAATGCTGGGGAACCTATCATCTGCATTCGAAACAAGTGTAATTTATTGCTCAAAATTTTAGGTCGCCGCCGCTGGCCTTATTAATGTCAACCCCCAAAATTAATCAGTTTATTGACTTTGTGAATTTATTCTTTCTGCTAGAGAGAGAGTTCAATGCTTTAATTGATTTATTTGTCAGCCCAAAGAGTAACAGGAGAAAACGACTAATATATGGTCATTAGTGATAAATGTCTTTTGTGTATACAATCATTTTAAAGTGCATGTGTTTTTTTTTTTAATATAAACATATTGTTAAGCCGTATAATTTAATAAAATTATTTTTTAATACACTACAAAATTTAATTTAATAAATTTTTTTTAATACACTATATGTATGTATGTATGTATGTATGTATGTGTGATGTCTAATACTTTATCAAAAGAGTAATGATACAGCCACAAACTCTTGTACAAATTTATTTTGTACAAATTAATGTGGTTGATTTAATTGGTTGAATTAAATATCACTTACCCCACATGATTTGTTTTCATTATTTTATATTTTTTTCAACCAATGAGTTAATGCCACATCAGTTTGTACAAATTTAGTTTGTACAAGAATTTGTGATTGTATCATTACTCTTATCAAAATATAAGAAAGTTATTACACCATATGTTGTAATTGTATAATTTCTATTAAATTCAAGTTTAAAGAGTCATTGAATTTAAATACAATAGCTTCAATTGGAATTTCGTACTTTAACTAAAATATGAGATCTCTTAATGGAACATAACTACATATATAAGAGAGAGAGATTGTCAATTTTTTATAATCAATATATGTCATTTGTTCCCGTACTATTTTTATAATAGCTAATAACTTCCTTGACAACTTGAGTTTACAATATTATCTTTATTTTCAAATGCATTTTTATTCATATTTAGTATAGATTAAATAAATCACATGAATAGAAATTAAAATAGAAATTAAGTATTAAAAAATAAAATATATGTTTTGGTGTAAAAAAATAAATAATAAAATATTTTTCTTGTATTTTTTTATTTTATATATATTTTCTTATAATAAATATATAAGAAAATCATTATAAAATGATAAAAAAATTATAAGAAAACTTGAATTATAAATAATAAAATATCATAAAAAATAATAAAATATTTTTCTTGTACTTTTTACATTTAATTTTAAAATATTAATTATAAGAAACTGTTTACAAAATCAAAAGTACAAGAAAAATATTTTATTATTAAGTTTTTGTTCACATCAAAACATATATTTCTTGTTTTGAATACTTAATTTTTTATTTAGTTTCTATTCATATGATTTATTTAATTTATAATAAATATAAATGAAAGTGTATTTAAAAATAAGGGTAATATTATAAAATTATACTAATAAGGGGTTATTGGCTATTATAAAAATATTAGGATTGTAAATAGTATATATTGATTACAGTAGAGTGGAAATTGGCAATTTCCATCTATATATATATACATACACACATACACACATACGCATATATATAATAAGTGACAATATAATAATAAGTGACAAGTATGTGAGCCACATGTAAGATTTCTTAATGATAATAATAAAGCGTGATGTGACATAAAATAATTGTACATTGCAAAGTAAATTCTTTAGTGATAAAGAACTGTTATAAAATAAGTAAGTAAGTTGTAAAGTATATGCCTTAGTGATAAGATGTAATGATGTAAATAGTAAAAAGAGATTCTCTTGAGCATTATAAAAGAGACTCTCTAGTAGTGTGAAAAGCATCGAGTCTTGGAGTGAGTCTTGTATTATAAGATAAAAGTCCTCGGGTGAAATCTTGTATTCATCTTCCTACATACACAAACACACACACATAATGCGGCATTCCTGGATGTGAGGCTGTTTGGTGAGACATTGTCCAACCTTCCCTATATGGAAGATAAATAAAATATTTTTCTCTGGACCAAAACTTAATTAGAATGTCTACACAACATTCTAGGAGTTCTTTGTGCTGGACTTCAAACTTCTGGATTGGGCTTTTTTAAATTTTTCTCTTATCACCCCTCCCAAGAATGGATTGGTGCTCTACCCACGGGATTAGAAAAGAATGAGATTTTTTATCAACAGGGTTGAGGATTGTGTAAGCAAATCTTTCATGATGGAATGTGAACGAGGCAATGAGGCTTAAGAAATCTGTTTCCAACAACAAATCTTCACCTAAGGACTCATAAGCAAAGAAACTATGTCTTTTGCCAAAAGGTAAAAGTTTAATAGATTTGGTTGAATATAATCTTCTTGGCATATAAGGACAAGCTCTTAGTTATTTTTCGTCAATTTAACAACTGTCATAGGGATACATGGGCCTTGTTTCTTTTGGGAAAGAAATTGATATTAATGATTATAATGGAGGACTTCAACAACTTGGTACAACAAATCACTCAGCAAATGACCAGCTAGGGAATAGTACGAGTTACCAGTCATGGTGCGTACACCACCACCAGAAACAAGTAGGAGATACGCATACGGGAAATGGTTTGATAAACTCTTTGCACCAATCTTCGAAGATCCCCTCACACTGAAGCTAATCAACGGCTATCAAATATCTCAAACTACTATTGTTATAGTAAAATTAAGAGATTTTGGGACATGAAAAGCCATCTCTAATTCGAGTTGTAAATCATGACCATCAGAGAGATGACAACCATACAATATGGACAGGATGCTTGCACACACGACAAGCATTAACAGAGGTCTACAACATGCGACCATTGTACAACACTCATAGCCCAGTCTCCCCTACTACCGTGACTACACCATATCTTTTCTACAAAGAAGAAATAAGAAATGCAGTCCACTATAAAGATGAACATTTTGAGCTTGAAATGAGAGAATACTACCATGAGTGGCTTCGAAGTCATAGATGATAATGAGAGATCACACCTATATGGATTCCACCTCCACCAGAGAAAGAACCAGAATGGTGGGCACAACATGGAGAAGAAGACAAATGGCCAGATATGAACCTGCCACAACCAGAGATCATGGATGAAGACGAGCTTATTGAGCAAAAGCTAGCCAGATGGGAAGAAGAACGACTCCATCGTACGAATCTTACATGGAATGGCCAAAGAAGCAGCTCAAGCTAAGTGGAAATAGAAGTGGACCCTACCAACAGAGGCATTGGTGATAATAAATGACAAGTGTGTGAGTCACATGTGAGATTCCTTAGTGATTATAATAGAGTACGATGTAACATAAAATAATGGTGTGTTGTTGTAAAGCAATATTCCTTGGAGATAAGGATGAACTAAGTAATGATGAGTCACAGCTATAAAATAATAAAGTAGATGCCTTAGTGATAAGGTGTAACGATGTAAACAGTAAAAAGAGATTTCCTTAAGCACTATAAAATTGACTCCCTAATAGTGTGTAAGGCACTAGCGGTGGCTTGTCACGACCCCAAATATCTCTTAGCTTTACTATGACAATAGTATTGTTTCTCTTCCATATAAAGAAGGTTGGACAATGCCTCACAAAATAGCCTTTTGTATCATGACACCCATATTTGTTAGGTTTATCAGCACAATATTTTGCCTAAGAAGAGATTAAGACAGGCACAAAACAGCCTTCGTAGTACCACATGGACATTACAAGTGGAATGTTATGCAAACTACACCAATATCAATTTGGACTCACTCCAAGACTCGATGACTTACACACAGATTTCTGTCTGGTCTACATTGATGATACCCTAATTTTCAGTAACAATGAAGATGACCATGCCTAGAACTTGTTGCAATTCAAAAGAAGTGGACCCTACCAATGAAAGCATTAGCAATAATAAGTGACAAGTGTGTGAGGGCATCATCAATGTAAACCAGACAGAAATCTAAAATAGATTTGTAAACTTCATCCATCCTTTACTGAAATTCTGATGGACCATTTTTTAGACCAAAAGGCATAACATTCCAATCGTACTGTCCATGTGGTACTACGAAGGCTGTTTTGTGCCTGTCTAGAATTGTCATCTTTTAACAGAGCGATGTTTTGATCCTTTGTAGGGTTTCCATTATTTTTTCCGTTTTCCACAATGTTTCCTCTAGCAAGAACATAAAGTACTTGTATCATGACATCCGTATTTGTTGGGTTTATCTACGCAATGTTTTGCCAAAGAAGTTTTCTATATCTGCTTCATATATTTCTTCAACTCTAATCTTTCCACCATAATGGATAAATGAATATGAACAGAATAACAAACCTATCCAAATCCATGAGACTCCACAAGTAGAGAGGCTAATTGATGGCAAAATATCAATTTCTTTCCCAAAACAAATAAGGTTCATGTATCCCTGTGAAAGATGTCAAATCGATGGAAGACATCCAGGAGCTTGTCCTCATATGCCTACAAGATCATATTCAACCAAACACATGGGATCGATCAAAGTGATTAATGCTACTCAGTTGGAGATGAGACTGTGAGTATAATATCTGATCATGTTGCATAAGTCAAATGGATCATTCAGAAAACAGATCCTACAGAATTTGGCCCAATAGAGAAAGTTGTAAATTGGAGTAATACCAATGCTTTGGAGCAGAACAAAGCATTAGAAGAAATTATTGCTCAACAGCAACAACTGATAGCACAAGTAAGGGAATTGCGAAAAACAAGTGAAGAAATCTCGAAAGGTCCAAAGAATGACGACTAAATAATTGTCAGATGTACAAGAAATTCCTAGAAGAATTTCCATGATTGTCTCAACTGGAGCTGCCAGTGATAAAGAAAGAATGAGGACCTTGCAATGTTATCAAAGATACTATAGGAAGAAATATTCTGAGAGAATCTTACATGTGACTCACACACTTATCACTTATTATCACCAATGCTTCCACTAGTAGGGTCCGACCTTTTGAGATTTCTTCACCTGTTTTCCCAATTCTCTTACTCGTGCTATCAACTGTTGTTGTTGAGCAATAATTTCTTCTAATGCTTTGTTCTGCTCAAAAGCATTGATATTACTACAATTTATAGCTTTCTCTATGGGGTCAAATTCTGTAGGATCTATTTTCTAGATGATCCATTTGACTGGTGCAAGGAGAGTACTTGCAGAAGTCTATAACATGGAACCGTTGTACAACACTTTTACTATTTATATCATTATACCTTATCACTAAGGTATCTACTTTATTACTTTATAGCTATAACTCACAATGAAAGGAAGACCTCGTGATCCTGTAATTCCCACTTATGTAGATACTAGAAGAAGATTTCCACAGTCATATATTTATATAGAGTATAAGGTTATGAGCTAATAAGGGAGAGATTCTAGAGTACATCAAAGGTATTATACCCAATTAATGCAAGCATGCCATGTATACATTTTATCTTAAAAAATTACCAAATAGTTGGTAATTATATTAATTGAACTATATATGTCATACATGTACTAATTGATTGTGATATATGTGATGCAATTTAGAATTTCTCTTAATAAAAAATTCATTACTTTAATAAAATAATAGATAAATTAAAAAAAATGAAAAACACATGCTCCAATAATATATTATAGGATAAATTACAATAACTTTGAATATGTGTTTTTTTATCTTTTGGTATGCTCATTATTTTAATAAAGTAAAAAAATTTTTATTAAAAAGTGCGCGCGTGTATAAATTGGTCACAATTCGAAGATGGGTGGCCTTTTTAATTTCCGGGTAATTAGGTGCTATATATATGTAGGCGGTGGGGAGAACCACGTTGAGTCCTGCAGTGGCTTCAATGTGGAACTTTAAGTTTGAGCTTGTTGAACATGCCTATTTAATGAAATCTGTTTGAGTGGCCCTCGTCACTTACATAGATTTTTCATTTCTATATTAGTAGGGTTTGAAGGAGACGATAAATCTCATCTATTATTTACTAATATCTTTAATCTTAATCATTATTCAGATTCAAATAATTATATGTCTAAAGCACATTCACATCCTATTAAACTACGTTCAAACAGAAATCATTTACACATATGAAAATGACAGGGATAAGGTAAAAGATAAAAATTTATTAATTCATGAGATAATTTTTGGAGAGTAACTACACGGGGTAGAGTGTAAACATAGTAGAATTATTTTACCTTGAAGGAGATATGAAACTAAAAAATTATTTTTGTTTTGCCAAAGGCCTACCTTTTAGAGGGGGGAAAAAAACAGGTGTTAAAGCAAAAGTTGGGTATAATATCATATGGTCATGGAATACAATTTTTTGTATAATAAAATCTCGATAAATTAATAATATTGGACTATAAAAAAATCTATTAATTTAATGAATATTAATTTATCGATTACTTAATAAATTATTAATTAATGAAGATATTTCTTATTTTAGAAAATATAGTCATGTTTATAGTATTGAATTACCCAGATTAGGTACATATAATATTTTATTTGAATAATAATAAGATTATTGTAGAATTTTTATTTTTCTTGTTAAAGATGACATATAGAGCATATCTCATGTAAAGAAACACTTATATCAATACTGACATTGAGTAATTTTATATTGGAAAATGATAATACTAATTGAATTTCGCATTACAAAAAATTAGAGATAAAATTTAATTCGAAATCAATTTTAAGAAAAAACAACCTGTACTGAGAACTTATTTTACGAAAATCACGTACACATATCATAAGGATTTAATTCTAAATTAGTTAATTATTAATTTATATAGTAATTGGATCTATTGCAAAATAAGAATTTTCTAAATTTTTATTATTTTGTAAATTTATCAAATTATTTATTTACCAAATTGGCCCTAAATCAGGACATATAAATACTACTATTTAATCAAGATTATCAATTAGTGAATATTAATTAATCAAGGTTTTACTGTAGTTACATTTGAGTAATTAGTTCAAACAACTTGTTCTTAAAAGTTTTCCTCAATTCTTTCAATTTAGATTGTGTTTTATCTCTTTCAATCTAGATCTTGTTGTATCTCTACCTTATATGTGAAATATGGTATCGAAGTCAATTTGAGCAAGATTAAGATCCTCTACTGAGAAAAAATGCATGTGATAACTAGTGGTTAATAAATAAAAAAAATTAAAAATTAAATTTGACATACCTATGTATTATCACAAAAAAACACATGACATAAATTATTTAAAAGCTTGTGAAAGCTGAGATCAAGAGGATTATAATATATTTAAGCAAGAAATTTCGTGTCCAAATCTGCAGTATGTTTTGATGCCCTTGTGATAGATTATATCTGTTATATTAAAGCTTTAGTGGTTAATTTACAAGAATGATTTTTTCATAATTTTTCATTTAATTTTATGACAGATGGATTATATATTAAATATAAAAACAACCTATAGTCATGGGCGGACCTAGTTAAGGCCCAAGAGGGGATTAAGTCCTTTCTGGGCTATTAATTTTTCTTTTAAAATATATCCCAAAATCCTTCTGAATAAGTTAAAAAAATTTGAACACATTTTTTATATTGTAAAAGACTTATAGTTTAGTAGTAAAAGTGTTATGTAATGGTTTTAAAGTCTTTGTTCAAATCTCTATAGCCACATTATTTTGGTTTTTTAAATATTTTATGAAAATTACTTAGAAAAATGATATTTTCACGCATGTAAAATAAATAATTTATTACAATTATTATTTAAAACTTAAAAGAAAGAAACAAAACTTGAATTTATAAGACTTAAAATATGTTCGAGTGAATATTTAAAAAAACTTAAATTAAATAAATTTTTTTGAACCAAGTCCCTCCTAATTTAATTGTTTGAATCTACCATTGTCTATAGTTGTTGCAACGTCATCCATTAAGGATAGTTGTAAGGCATGGGGGACAAAGTTAAAAGTTGAACTTTCTTACAAAGTTCTGGTTACGAGGATTGCAATTTCTTTTCTTGTAAATTAACCTTGCCACTTACTTTTCTTGTTCTATTTGCTGGCTGTATACAGTATCTTGTCATGCATATATATATATATATATAAAACATGCACCAAAATGGTGATGTAGACTTATTGCCTGCCAAAATCATGCTTATGTGTTAATATTGATTTGAATTTACTTATTGATTATCCTGTCGAAAGGACACAAGCTGTGAAAAAAATTAAAAAAATAGGCTTGTTAAATTAATAGAGAATTGTTATCTTTGACATGGATAACCATGTGACCGGTGCATGTAATTAACCATAGCTTATGTACACAAGCATCACAGCGTTATAGGGATTAATTTCCGATTACTCCTTATGAAATTATATTTTTAAAATATTTCTTGAATTATTGTAAATCTCAACTCATTCCCTATTTTTATTAAGAAGATAAAAAAAAATTATCAATCCACTACCATTTTTCCCTTATCTTTGAAACAAAAATGGGATAAGTTGAGGTTTACAATAATTTACAAATATTTTGAAAGTTGTTATTTCATGATGGGATAATATGAAATTAGCTCTATATTTCATTGGGTGGTGATATTTCTACCTTACAATTTTCGTCAATCCATCCCATTTCTAGAAAATAATTAAAAAATTCATATTATTTTAAAATTTTCAAATAAAAAAGAATTTTAGAGAATTAATTAATTAAATCTATCTTAATTTATTTTTTTACTTAATTTTTTATTATATTAAACTATCAAGATTGCTTTAATCTAAATTTAAATGGACTATTTTACGCTTTATACGGTAAAAGCACCAAAAGTTTACTTTAACTTTGTTATATACATACTTTTACCTAACATGACCCCGATAACATAAATGAATGGACATCCGAGCTCAAGGACCCACATTGAATAGAATTCAATAGCATGTCCTAATCTAAATAGAATAGAATAACATAAATTCTAGTTCTCACCAAACTTAAAGCCCACAAGAGAGAAGATAAGTATTCTTAATTTAGTTATACTTTTGATTATTTCTCTTATATAAAGAGATTATTGCTCAAAGACATAATCAAGAGGAAATGTATATTGGAGGAGGCTTCAAGGGCTTTTCTCTTATTCTCACTGTTATTATTTATCTAAGTGTTATCATGCCATTTCGATCTCAAACTTAAGCATTAGAGGATCTTTGCCAATAACATCTCCATAACTCTTGATGAATATTATTTTATAGGATTTCGACCACTGAGCTCTTTAAAACACTCTCACAGCCCGTTCCCTGCCTTAAATCCACTATTACTATAAGGTCAAATGGTTGGTATCAACAAACTTCAACATTCTTTTTTCATTTTATATAAAATTAATTGTTTCTAAATGATGTGTCAATTCTACTTTATTATTATGATTATAAATCTTTAACTAAACTAATGTAATATCTTTATAATACAATACTAACGTAAATTATTGGATTGTAAAATTTATGTCATTCACAAGTAAGGTATTAAAAATTATTAGATTTTATTAAAAAAAATTAATTAATAGATCACAAAATTAAATGCTTAAATTATTAGATACAATAACACACATTTGTTCGGGCAATTAGGTCATTTTATGTCGTAAAGGTAAAATATCCAAATATAATTTGTTAAACCAACTTTAATGGCCAAAGAAACTTGAGCCAAAACTCTTCAATGGTAGCAACCTTAAGGACATTAAGCACTCTCGTAGCTCGTTGCTTGCCTTAAATCAAGTATTACTGTAAGTCAAATCTTTGTATCTATAAACTTCAACATTTTTTTCATTTTATATGAAATTCATTGTTTCTAAATGATGTGTCAATTCTATTTTATTACTATGATCATAAATTTTTAATTAAACTAATATAATGTCTTTATGGCACAATACAAATGTAAATTATTAAACTGTCAAATTTATATAATTTACATATAAGTTATTGAAGATTATTGGATTTTATTAAAAAATTAAATTTTTGGTCACAAAATTAAATACATAAATTATTAAATACAAGAAACATACTTATTCGGACAATTGGGTCATTTTATGTCGTAAGGATAAAATATTCAAATAGAATTTGTTAAACCAACCTTAATGATGAAAGAAATTTGACTCAAGCCATTCAATGGTAGGGACCTGAGGACAATAAGCACTCTTGCAGCCCATTCGTCGCCTTGAATCAACTATTATTGTAAGGTCAAATGTTTAGTATCTACAAACTTCAACATTTTGTTTTTATTTTATATAAAACTCATTGTTTATAAATGACGAGTCAATTCTACTTATTAGTATGATTATTAATCTTTAATTAAACTAACAATAATGTCTTTATAGTACAATACTTATGTAAATTATTGGACTGTCAAATTTATGTTATTACATATAAGCTATTTAAAAATATTGTTAGATTTTATTAAAAAAATAGACTATATATCACAAAATTAAATACCTAAATAATTAGATACATGAACACATATTTGCTAGGGCAATCGGGTTATTTTATGTCATAAGGGTAAAATATTTAAATAAAATTTGAATTTTTTTTTAAAAAATCTTTTGAATTACAGACCAATTTTTTTTTTTTTTGAATTGTGATATTTTTTACATGAGAATATTTTGAAATAAAATTTGTATTAAAGCAACCTTAATCCTCAAAGAGTCTTGAGTAAGAAAAGAAATTATAAAAATGATTTAATTGATTAATAGTAAAAAAATATGTTTATTGGTTTAAATTTGTTAAAAATAATGTTAACTTGTACTAAATATAGGTGATTTTAAAAAAAAAGTAGCAAAAGATTCCTTTACTCCTATTTTGCTCCTTTCAAAAGATTCTCATATAAAAAATATATTATAATAATAATAACAATAATAATTGATCAGTAATATATGTTGCACTAATCATTCTCAACTATATTAAGTTTCTTGTATGTAATCTCAAGAAAAATTCGAATTGATTATTTCTAGATCAAACTCTATATACTGATGGATTTTTATATGCGAAGACAGTGGTTGACTTTGGTTTTGGTTAACAAGCAAGATCTTTTGTTGACTTCCCATGTCATTTTGTATAAAGGATCATAACAAAAAGTGGATTTTAATCGTGCATATTATAAATACACGAGTGACAGAAGATAATAAAAAGCTCCACACAGGCTAGTTCAGCATTAGAATCCAAAATCTTGAGACATTGCCTGATCTTTTAAAACTTTCCCACTTGTTATTTAATTCTCTCCTCAGGGAGTGAACAAATGAATATGCCCTACAAGACTTTCCATTTGAATGATTGAGTTTAGCTAGCTTTGTCTGATAATGTTGTTGATGAATGAATCATGCACGTACGGTTGATGACAAAAGAAACAAGTAATTGATGGAATCGAAGCTTGAATTAAATTAAGCTTTAGAAAGATTTACTTTCATAGAAAATATCATCAAACACATCGAGGATGCGAATCCAACATGCAAATTATTCTGATTCTCTCTTCAATTGAAGACTTCAATGTTATAACAAACCTGTCAATTTGTTCTTTGTGTGTATCTACAAATCCGACGGGCACTGGCTTTTATTCCTCAATTTCACTAAATCTAAACTTGCATATATATTAATTTATTTTGAACTATAAGTAGAGGCCTGAAAATCTTTATATGTGTGTCCCAATTATATAGTCTTTCTTCAAAAGATGCAGAAGCATTCCTAAACAACGGCTCAAATGGGTAGTGCTGAGGAGTCCTCACGAATTGAGATGGCTGATAATGATGACAAAGGAAAGAAGATAACTGATGTAACCAAGCTTGGACCTGTAGAACGAAATGCTTTCATTGAAAATCTCATCAAACACATTGAGGATGACAACCTTCATTTGTTGGAAAAAATCAGAGATAGATTAGACAAGTAAGTGTGTTTTGATTATAGTTTAAACGCATAACATTACTGCATAGATTATAGTTTTATATACATACATACATCTATATATATAATTGTTCTCAGGTACGGACGTCCACAATTTTTTTAAATGCGGACACACTTTTAAATCGTGAGATTTTAAAAAGTTAGTTTTTGAATGAATTATAAAACCGTGCAGTTTAAGAGAATTAAAAACTAACTCAATTAAACCCCACAGTATTAAAGTGTGTCCACATGAAAAAAAAAAAAGAGGACGTCCGCACTAGAGAATGACTTTATATATATATATATATAATGCAGTATACTAACAGCTGGGTTGCTGGCTTCAATTTGAAATGATTTCTGTAGAGTTGGTGTAAAGCTGCCAACAGTAGAAGTGAGATATAAGAATTTATGCGTAGAAGCTGAGTGTGAGGTGGTTTATGGAAAACCCCTGCCTACGCTATGGAATTCCTTTAAAAGCACCATTACTGTAAGTTCCTTGAGACTGTAATTCAAAAGTTCAAACAAAACTACATGCATGATTAGGATGGAAACCACTGTTGTGTCTCACAGGGTTATTTGAATTCCTTGTTGCTGATTACAAGTTATACGGGCCTTCTGCTGCAGGACTTTGCCAAGTTGTTGGGCTGCATATCACATCAAGCAAAGATAACCATCATTGACGATGTCAGTGGCGTCATAAAGCCTGGAAGGTGGCCTACACAAAGCTTTACTTAAGTTAACTTTTGGAGATCAAGGCCTGGCTCCACTGGGTAGTGGGCAGCCTTACTAAGACTTAGGTCTTCAGTTCGAATCTCATCTAGTGTGCTTGAGTGTTTAATTAATCAAAAGGGGAAAAAAAACAAAGTTAATTTTGCTCTACTTAACTAGAGTAGCATATATAAACTTAATCTTCTTACAGGATGACACTATTACTTGGTCCCCCAGGAAGTGGGAAGACTTCCCTTTTGAAGGCTCTATCAGGAAATTTGAACCAATCTGTCAAGGTATCACACTTTCTTATCAATAGTTGACTGCCTCGAGCATTTGAAGTTGGATATGAGTGTGTTAAACAAAGTTGCTACCAATTGGTCAAGTTCTTTTTGACCTCTTTTCTCCAAAAGGTCACAGGAGAAGTTTCTTACAATGGATACAAGCTAGAAGAATTTGTACCCCAGAAAACATCTGCATATGTAAGTCAATATGACGTGCACATTCCTGAGATGACTGTGAGGGAGACTCTTGATTTTTCTGCCCGTTGTCAAGGTGTTGGAATCCGAGCAGGTAAGTGTTAACCTGAAATGCAGATAATTGGATTGTGGATACCATGTCAATCTGTTGACATTGAAAAAGAATACTTGCTTGTCTTTCAAGATATTATGTTGGAAGTCAATAGAAGGGAAGAGGAGGCAGGCATTGTTCCGGATCCTGACATTGATAAGTTTATGAAGGTACTCAAAGCAATCTGTGTGGTTTCTTTTTTCCTTCATGTATTTCACAGATAGGGCATGCTGAACATCCTGTATCTTAAATTTTGATAACCAATTTGTTTTTCACAGGCAACTTCGGTCAAAGGGCTAGAAGAAACCATTCAAACAGACTATATCTTAAAGGTCACTCTTATAATCGGAGCTGAAATCGTTTTTGTTTGTCACGTTCATCAAATGTTTTATTAGCTAACGGATCTATTGTTTCCTTTCCTTCACAAGATCCTTGGACTTGATAATTGCGCTGACACACTGGTTGGAAGTGCCATGACAAGAGGTATTTCTGGAGGTCAGAAGAAAAGAGTGACTACAGGTAATGATCTCAATGATCATTTTAGGAAAAGCAGAATCTCAGCTTCAGCTGGAATTGTAACCAAAACGGTTTCCTAAAATTATGCAGGGGAGATGATTACAGGTCCCGTGAAGACATTTTTTATGGATGAAATCACAAATGGCTTAGACATTTCCACCGCATTTCAGATTGTCACTTGTCTTCAACAGCTTGCACACATAACTGATGCCACCATACTAATTTCACTTCTTCAACCATCACCTGAAACCTTCGATCTCTTCGATGACATTATAATTGTGGCAGAGGGGAGGATTGTGTATCATGGTCCTCGCGAAAGTGTTGTACAATTCTTTGAGAGTTGTGGGTTTAGGTGTCCTGAAAGGAAAGCAGTTGCTGACTTCCTCCAAGAGGTATATTCATTGCAGCTTCAACTCAGTTCCTTTGGATATTTGGTTTTTTCCTGTACTTTATCCTTTGGTCCTTCACTCTTCTGCAGGTTTTATCTAAAAATGACCAAGAACAATACTGGTCCCGCCCCGAATTCCCCTACAGTTATGTTTCAGTGGATATGTTCTCCAAGAAATTCAAGGAATCTCCTCTTGGTATGAAGCTTTATGATGATCTTTCTGAGCCATGCGATAAATCCAAAATCCACAAGAATGCCCTTTGTTTTAGTATGCTTTCTGTTTCAAGATGGGAGCTATTTAAAGCTTGCATGTCAAGGGAACTTCTTCTGATGAAGAGAAATTCTTTCATCTATGTATTTAAATCAAGCCAGGTTATAATCTTCACTTCATTGGTCTTTTTGTCTTACTTTCACTGCAAAAATCATTATCCATTCTCCCACTTTTGGCCTGCAGATAGTTATAATCGCAATCATTGTAGCCACGGTATATTTGCGTACTCATACTGGTATCGATGTCCATCATGCAAATTACTACTTGGATGCCTTGTACTATGCATTGTACATACTTCTTGTTGATGGATTTCCAGAGGTGTCCTTGACTGTCGCAAGACTTGCAGTTTTTTATAAACAAAAGGGGTTGCATTTGTACCCAGCTTGGGCTTATGCGATTCCTGCCGCAGTCTTAAAGGTTCCTCTTTCACTTGTGGAATCTTTTATTTGGACATCTGTTACTTATTATCTCATTGGATACAGCCCTGAGTTCTGGAGGTGAGAATCCCATGAATAAGCTCATTTTTATCATTATGTTAGCTAGCTACCTACAGCGAGAAGTCATAAGATATTTTATTTCACATTAATTATTTTCCAATGTTATTAGGTTCTTTCGGCAGTTCATTCTGCTCTCCGCACTGCACTTAACATCAATATCCATGTTTCGTTTCGTGGGATCCTTAGCCCGGACACCAGCTACTGCCTTAGCCGCTGCTTGTACTACCTTAGTATTGCTTATGTTACTTAGCGGCATTCTGATCTCAAGGCGTAAGTTTATTCCTTCCTCTTATTGAGTTTGATTTTAGAACAATTAACTAATGAAGTGAGCTTATGTTTATTGTTTCAGCATCCATGCCAGCTTGCTTGAAGTGGGGATTTTGGGTTTCCCCTGCGACATACGCAGAGATAGGCCTTTCCGTGAACGAGTTTCTTGCTCCACGATGGCAAAAGGTGAGTTTTCTTATCTGATGCTATCAGTTTACACTGACAAGATTAATATTGTTATCTGCCCCCGCTTTTTTTCTCTGCTCTTGCATATTTTCTGTTGTTGTTTTCTTAGTCATCTCATTGTCATCACCTCAGCTTCTACTCAATCTTCAAGCAGCAAATTTTTATCTATTCATGCATTGAGTATCTGCTTCATTTTTCAACCTGTATTGACTTCTCATCCTATTGTAGATAATGTTCACAAACACTACATTAGGGATATTAACATTGGAGAGCCATGGAATAAACTTTGAAGGGTACTTTTTCTGGATTTCACTCGGCGCCTTGATTGGTTTCAGTTTATTTTTCAATATTGGTTTTACCCTGGCCTTAAGTTTCCTGAATCGTAAGCTCATTTCTCTTCTATAGCAGTTTTCAAGTAACAAACTGGATAGATACTTTCATATTCACCTAGTTAATTGCTCATTCAGCTTCGAGGGCCTCCCGTGCTATTATTTCACAAGAAAAGCTTTCGCGGACACCAAATTTGAAAGAAAGGCCCAAGGGTTCTTCCGCAACAGCTGTTAAATCTACTAAAGGTTTATTGTTGAGTTTCAAAATTGTGCATCATTTTTTCTTTTAGCTGTCATCAATGACGTTAAATGGGAGCCTTCTCTCTATCGACAGGAGGGATGGTCTTGCCTTTTGAGCCCCTGATGATTACTTTTCAGGATGTCAAATACTACATCGACACCCCTTTGGTAAAAATCATATAGAGCATTCATTCTTGCGACTTCTGAGTCATTGCTAGATAACAAGATCCTTTACATCACATGGTATTTTTGGTTTTCTGAAATCATGATTACAGGAAATGAAAAAAAATGGATCTGCTGAAAACAAATTGCAACTTCTTTCGGATATTACTGGCGCATTTAGGCCTGGGATTCTCACAGCATTGATGGGTGTTACTGGAGCTGGGAAAACTACTCTTCTTGATGTTCTTGCTGGAAGAAAAACAAATGGCTACGTTGAAGGGGAAATAAAAATTAATGGGTTTCCTAAGGTTCAAGAAACATTTGCTAGGATTTCGGGTTACTGTGAGCAAACCGACATACATTCTCCACAAATCACAGTAGAAGAATCTCTGGTTTTTTCTGCTTGGCTGCGTCTAGCTCCTCAAATTGACGCGAAAACTAAGACTGTAAGGCTATATGCATTCTATCTGGTGTTTGACACTAAATGCATTGCTGAACAACTCGTATTGACGCCGATACGACACATTCCCTGCAGGAATTTGTGAATGAAGTCCTTGAAATCATTGAGCTTGATGAAATCAAGGATTCCTTAGTCGGCGTACCAGGCGTTACTGGTCTATCGATTGAGCAACGCAAGCGGCTAACAATAGCTGTAGAGCTTGTTGCGAATCCCTCGATAATTTTCATGGATGAACCTACGACAGGTCTGGACGCAAGAGCAGCAGCTATTGTCATGCGAGCAGTAAAGAACGTAGCTGATATGGGAAGAACAATTGTTTGCACCATCCACCAACCAAGCATTGACATTTTTGAATCATTTGATGAGGTAAAACATCAAGAACCCCACAACCATACTCAATATAGTTAAACTTTTCTTGCTACAAAATCTCAACAAGATCCTAAGATTTTCATTGCAGCTTATTCTTTTAAAACCTGGCGGGCGCATAATATACTCTGGACGGGTAGGACACCAGTCAAGTCATATTATTGAATATTTTCAGGTTAGTTCATCGTAAAAATGCTTGCAAATGTAAGATCTTCCTCTTCTATCCTCTCACTATATATATATATATATATCCATTTTCCTTGTATAAGCAGTATCTGAATCTTGCCAATACTTTTTAACTAGTCTTACTTTTCTGATCGGTAATGATTAACAGGGCATCGCTGGGGTGCCATCAATTAGAGATAATTATAATCCGGCAACATGGATGTTAGAGGTTTCATCTAAATCTGCTGAAGCTCTACTTGGCGTTGATTTTGCCCAGATATACAGAGATTCTCCTTTATATGAGTGAGTTCCATCTTCTATCCTTCAAGCTGGCTAGTAAATATCATATGCTTAAATTTGGCTGATGCAAAATTAAAAGAAAAGTAGGAAAGATTATCAGAGAGATTGGGATCTAGCCAGGAAGAATCACCTCTTATGGAAACTAAGGGCTCAATGTTGGCTATCAGTTGAAATACAATCTCATTGTGGTTGCACAGAGACCAAACTGGTGCAGACAAATGTCATCTAGAACATGTACTAGGTTAAACCTCCCAGTCACACTTCAAATGCTTTCTGTGGCATTGCATATATGACATGTAGTAGAACAATTGTATTTACCTGAAAGCGTTTGTGGAAAAATTCAACTTTCACTGAACATGTGGAATGGCTTCAATGCTAATTTTCCTGAGGAAGATCTTCGACCGAAATTTTTCTCTTACCTCACTTCCAGGAATAATGAAGAGATTGTAAGGACGTTGAGTATGTCACCTCCGGGTTCAAGCGATCTATATTTTCCAACCCAATTTGCACAAAATGGTTGGGAACAGTTCAAGTCTTGCCTTTGGAAACAGAACTTATCTTATTGGAGAAGTCCCTCATACAATTTGACGCGTATCACACAAGCGGTTATCTTATCTTTGCTCTTTGGTGTCATATATTGGAACCAAGGGAAAGAAATGTAAGTATACCTGCTGTAATCTTTAATTTTTCTTCCAATTTAGCTATACGAAATTCAGATTGCATATATACGAAAGTGCAATTGAGGAAAGCCTGAATATTATCATTTACCACAAGCAGATCACTTCAACTAGTCCAATGCATTCACTTCATAGCGTTATCAATAATATTAATTTTTCATTTTCACATAAGCATATGCAGAATATAAGCAAAAGCTGTGTGTAGGAAATCGTATGAGGAGGAAGGATAGCTTTTACAGGTTCAGTGAGCCGTAACAGATGTTCTCCCGTGTAAATCTTCTCGGTTCAGTTTCTATAGCGTACATATTTGATCCTTGTATATGTTGCATACAGTTAGAGCTTAAAGAGTTTATTAGGTCTTTACCTATCATCAAAAACTTTTGAACTCTATGAAATTGTTTGTTTCATTCGCATTCATTTCCATTTCTGTGTAGAAATTGGCTATAAGATATAAAGTTTTTCATTGGCAAACATTTTGCAGATATATAACTAAATTTATTTTACGTTTGCCAGCAATAACCAGCAGAATTTGTTCAATATTCTTGGTTCACTGAGTGCAGCTGTGATCTTCTTTGGCCTAATCAATTGCACATTAGTGTTACCATATGTTGAAACAGAGCGAACTGTCATGTACCGGGAAAGATTTGCAGGAATGTACTCTCCTTTGGCTTATGCACTAGGGCAGGTGAAATTTCTGGAAAACTTTCGGCTCATTGAATTGATTATCAAGTCAATACATCGTCTCTGTCATGATAATCGTATTCAAATTATACGTGACTATTATCAGTGATTATTATCAGGTCATAGCCGAGGTTCCTTATATATTCTTCCAAACGGTAATATTCATCATGATTACATATCCTATGGTCGGATATTATGGATCTGTGTATAAGATCCTTTGCTACTTCTATATGATGTTCTGCTCACTTCTGTACTATAACTACCTGGGGATGTTACTGATGTCGTTGACACCAAACCACATGGTAGCAGCAATTCTATCGTCAGCCTCCTACACCATGTTAAATCTTTTCTCGGGGTTCTTCATCCTGGAACCGGTAAAAACTGAACAACACAACTTAGATTTGTTTCTGGTCCGATTAGTACAATCCTGAGACAGTTTAACTTGGTTCTGTTGTTCAATTTACAGCAAGTCCCGAAGTGGTGGCAATGGTTCAACTACTTAATGCCTTCGTATTGGACTGTAAAAGGTTTGTTAAGTTCGCAATATGGAGATATAGAGAAGGAAATTATGGTATTTGGGGAGACCAAAACAGTAGCTGCCTTTCTGAAAGATTACTTTGGTTTTGACCATGATCAGTTGGCTATTGCAGCCATTGTTCTTGCTGTCTACCCTATAGCTTTTGCCTCTCTGTTTGCTAATTTTATAGGCCGATTGAATTTCCAGCGGAGATGAATAAATCTCCCAGTTGATTACACAATAAACCTTTTATGTTTATATGGCGTTTTGATCATTGCTCTTACGTTTCGCATAATGTAAAATACTGGCGTTTTGATCATTGCTCTTACGTTATGCATAATGTAAATACACAGCTTATAGCCATATGTTCTGAAATAAAAGCGCCAAATAAGTCAAAGATGGCTCAGTTTCTGTTCAAAAATGCATCACAAGTGTCCTTGAAGAGAGATGAAAAGAAGTAAAATCCAGATTCCAGACGACGTAATTGCATTATAAGGTTCTAAAATCTGCATCCTAAACTCAGCACCAAGTTCACATACCACTAGCCTCTTTACGACTGGTTACCGACAGGTGACACCAGATTATACAATTATACAACGAATTGTAAAATCGTTGCTAGATGAGTTTGCAGTCTGTAGGCAGTAACTGTTGATTATTTTACAAGTCCTCTTATCCAATTTCTCAAATTAAGTAATATTTTTCAAGTTACATGGTGCGAAATCTAAACATAACACATACTTTTAGAAAATATAACAGGTGATAATGTGTATACAAAACTTAAGAAATTTAATGACAGAAATGATTTTCCAGGTACCACCACAAGACAAGAGATAGGAGTAGTTTCGCACTCATAATTTGATTATGAAGTTTGATTATGAAGAAAGAAAAGCATTAATAGTACATTAATAATGTTTGTCCACAAATGAGCCCTTCTTCCATCTCTATTTCTCTAATCTTGCTAGCAAATCTCATACAGGCAACTTCTCTCTAATTCTTTCATCGACTATGACTCAATTAGACCACATATATATTTCTATTATGGCAAAGATAATACAAATTTATTTTTAAAAAAAGGGTGAAAACCAAGAGAGAAAAAAGACAGAATCTAACAAGCAGACAAAAGAACAAGTAAATTATTGAGTTCTAAGAAAGAATGACGTTGCATACTTAAATTTTACTCTTGGGGTTTCTCATACGTGAGGGGCTTCACTGCCTCCCATGTGAAGTCAGGATCCTCCCTTCCAAAATGCCCATATGCAGCAGTCTTCAAAAACCTGCTATTTCCACCCCTCCTGAGATCCAAGTTAATGGCAATCATTCCAGGCCTGAAATCAAAGTTCTCCTTCACAATCTTCAGGATCTCCTTGTCCGGAATCTTTCCAGTTCGATAAGTGTCAACAAACACTGAAAGAGGGTCTGGGACACCAATAGCATATGAAACCTGCACGATGCAGCGGCGAGCAAGACCACTGGCAACAATGCTCTTTGCTGCCTGCCTCACAATGTAAGCACCACTTCTATCGACCTTGGTTGGATCCTTTCCAGAGAATGCACCACCACCATGAGCTCCCCAACCACCGTAAGTATCGATAATAATCTTGCGGCCGGTCAAACCAGCATCACCGTGAGGCCCACCAATCACAAAACGACCTGATGGGTTAAGATGCAAGATAGTTTTCTCATCAAGATACTTCTCAGGAATAACAGGCTTGATTACATGCTCTTTCAAATCAGCAGCTATCTCATCATTGGTCACAGTTTCGTCATGCTGAGTTGAGATCAAAACAGTGTGAACTCTCACAGGAACCATAGCACCATTCTCATTATAATACTCAACAGTAACTTGTGTCTTGCCATCAGGCCTCAACCAAGGGCAAGTTCCATTCTTTCGAACCTCAGTTAGTTTAGCACCGAGCTGGGTGGCAAGAACATGACTCAGAGGCATAAATTCAGGAGTCTCATCGGTAGCATAACCGAACATATGCCCCTGATCACCAGCACCGATTTCCTCGGGGCGTTTAGACAAATGACCATGAACACCCTGGGCAATATCAGGGCTTTGTTGCTCAATGTAAACCAAAACCTTACAGTTATCAGCATCCAAACCCACGTCATTAGAGACAAATCCAATGTTGCGGCAAGTGTCACGAACAATTTTTTCGTAATCGACATTAGCTTTGGTTGTGATCTCTCCGAAAACCATAACCAAGTTAGTCTTGGTACAGGTTTCACAAGCCACCTTGCTATCTGGGTCTTGTTCGAGACAAGCATCGAGAATGGCATCGGAGATCTGATCACAGAGCTTGTCTGGATGACCCTCGTTCACAGATTCTGAAGTGAACAAAAAAGTCTCCATTTTTTCTTCAAAAACTGCAAAATTAAAATAAAAAATTTCCAATAAATTCACAAGAACTCCAGATCTAATGAATTAACACACACAGACTCACCAAATGAAAAAATAAATAATAAAAAAATTCCCGCACCAGCCCTATCAACGAAGATCCATATGAACCTATCCACCATCAATTATTTTCATTACAATTCTCAAAACTCTGCTTAGTTTCTCAACTTCCAGTTTTTTTTATTTTAATTAATTAATTTATTTATTTATTTACTTTTTACAAATTCGTTCAAAACAAACATCAAATATGCCGCAAACCAACCCACCAAAACTCAGTTAAATTATGAAAGGAGCAGCAATATGGAAGCCGAAGCTCTACCTGCGAACTGGGTAGATCTAGAATTGAGAGAAAGCTGACCAGACAAGAAGAGATAGAGGGGAAATGGCGAGTCTTACGGTGGAGCCTTGGCCGTCTATTTATAGATCAAAATGGTGGGCTTTTTCAATATTTTACTTTCATATTTCATTGTGTTTTCGTGGTAGGATCTTGTGGGTCAGGATTTTGAGAGAATTGTGTTGTAGCCGTTGGATGAGTGTAGATGGACGGTCTCCATTTGTTGCAGTCGGTGGGAGAAAACGACAAGGGGACCCTGATTTATCTGGGATTTTTTATGCAGTAATGACATCAGGGTCCCCAAGGTTTTTGGTTTTTTCCAAATAAGGTTCATTGTCTATTTGTATCAGATAAGCCCGATGCTTATTAATATGAGGAACGTACGCTTGTAATATCAAATCCTCAGCAACTTAAAAAAACTAATAATGATAATTATTTAATTCTTGATAATAATTTTCAACAAAAATTTAAAAATATATCGATAACAGAACAAAATTTTTAACAAGTATTAGTATGTCGTAACGAATTATTTGAGATTACGGACTTATGTGATACTAGTAATAAACCATGAGTTTATCTGATAAATAATAAAAATATAGGGACTCAATATTGTTACTTTTTTAATCTTTTATTTATTTCTGCACGCGGTTTGACTTCCCAGTTGAACCGGTTGAAGGTGGCTTCACCAACTCGGTTTTTTTTTTTTTTTATTCCCCTCAATGGTGGAAAATTTTAAGTTAGATTTGACGTTTAACCACTCAACACTAATTGACATTTGTTTTTTTTGGTGGAAAATTTTAAGTTAGATTTGATGTTCAACTACTAATTTTTTTTTTTCTTTTTTAACAATAATTGAATAACTTTATTAAGTATTAAATAGGGATGGCAATCGTACTCATAAATTTATAAATTCGTCCAAACTCATATTTTAAAATTTATCTGTTGTGGATAATTTTATAGATTACGATAGATTTAGTATTACAAATCAAAATTTACATTTAATTGTGGGTGGATTTAGTATTTATAAAACATATGGTGGATACCTCCATGAGTATCCATAAAACTAGTAATTTTTTAAATTTTTTTAAAGTGTTAATTTAAAAATACTTAAACCTAATGTATGTAGATATTGTTAATAATATTCTCTGAAGATGAAGATATTATTGATGAGGTAAGAAATTAAGTTTCTTTAACTTAATGCATGGATTATTATATATTTATTATAAATTTGTGTGGACTGTTATTCTTTAACTTAGTGTATTTCATAATTATAATTTTATTTTTCGGATTAGTATTTAAAAAGTATTATTTTTTAGAAAATATTAATTTTAATTATTATTGTAGGAATCATGTTGAATGGGTGCTAACGGTGGTGAATGAAATGAAAATCTTCTCTTGGAGCTTATGTTGAATAATAATATGAAATAATAATTCTTATTTTTAAATACTAATTTGTGGTTTTTTTTATGAACTTGTGTATGTTATACGTAAATTTAAGAATTTGTGTTGAATTGATATTGAAATTTTAATTTTTCATTTACATTGATTAAATTTAGAATTGGGTATATTACGTGAAATTTTAGATTATTATTATAAATTTTTATGTTGAACATTTGTCATTTTAAATGTGGAAAACCGTAAAAAATCCGCCGGATATCATTGTGGGTTTGACAATTGTCAAAACCCACATCGAGTGGGTTTTCTTAAAAAAATTAAAACCTGCAGTGGGTTATTAGTGAATTTGATAATTTAAATTTTATATGGGTACAAATTTAATAATAATAAAATCCCTGGTAGTCAAAAAAATGGTACATCCCATTATCCCGAATGTCCCAAATTTAGTTGTTTTTTTTTTTATTAAAAACTTTATCAAACCAACTAAACTTACCATTATGGGATCATCAAATATGATTTATCTCTATTATACTATGCTCTAAAGTCTAAGTACAATAAAATAAGCCACACGATGATAAAACTAATAATCTCGTCTATAGTGGATTTCGAAAACATGCTATCTTAATTAATTATTAATTTGGCAAAAAATAGATATATTCCTAAAAATTAGGAAAAAATAGATAGATTCCTAAAACTATGCTACCTTGATAATTATTAATTAGGCAAAAAAATAGATAGATTCCTAAAAATTTTAATATAAAATATAAAAAAAATAATAATAAACAAAGGTCTTTTAAGTACCGAGTAAATAAGTCTATTACTATCAATTTATTATTATTTTGACAATTTATTGCAAATACCGAGTAAATAAGTAGGCAATATAATTAACTTATTGCTACATAAAAGGCCGTTAATAAATTATTGTATGGACCTGCCGACACCCTTAATTCCAGCCAATTGCCAGATATAGCAAAATCTATATGCGCATGTAATGTAAAGATAGCGAGCAGTGAAGCAAACAAGCAAAGAGCTGGCCCATGCATGCATATTGCGCATACAGGTGCCAGCAATAGCCAATTGCAATCTCAATTGTTTTATTTTTATGCCCATATTATTATTGTGTGCTTATTGATTGACTTGCCTTGATGATTCTTGTTTTTACCTTTACTAATTCATTTGATTTGCTGCCTATTTTGGGCTTAGAAGTTTTTTAGATCTTTTTGAGTTTTGTTTAGATTTGACTAACATGTTAAATGTGCAAATTGGGCATGACTATGCTTCTACGAATTAAGCGCCAAGCTATTTACTTTCTAGCTAGTTGAACCTTCGATATTTTTGTTTTAAAGTTCCCAAAAAAAAAAAAATTCAAATGGGCTTTTTTTTTTCCCAATCATTTAGGGAGCTTAAAAGTTATTTAAAGTAACCGAGGTTATTATTGTATAGTCAATTTTATTTTATTTCCTTAGTATTATTCAACAATAATATAATAATTATATTATCTCACCATCCAATTAATAATACTGTATCATTTAGAATATCAGCCTTAAACTTTGAAAACTCTTACATTATGTCTCGCGGCAGTAGGTCAAAATCGACTGTTGTGGTCTATGCCATCTAATCGACGATTGCTTGTTGTTTCGCCGCCATCTTACTATTTTTTGATCGACGGCAGCACATACTTGCAATTGATTTAATTGGACAGATTGTTATTGCCAATGAGAGGCCACAAAGAGAAGACAAGGGCGGTTTTAGAAGTTTAGGCTTGATAAGAGTAATTCTGTCCACAAATCTATTTTTTAAACCAGAAAATAATAGAAATTTGAATGTCGCTATTTTTATTTTTTAAAAAAAAATTAATGGATAAAATGGGTTTAAAAAATTGAGCTATTGTTGGTGCGCTGCAATTATTGGAGGTCATACGCGTAACACGCTGGTGACGCAGAGAAACCGCCAAACCCACCCCAAAGCTTGGGGTCACAGTTTCGCCCGCGTAGCATTGAGATTAAGGATTAACGGACACGTGGCAGCATAAATAATCGGTTGGTGAAAAGATAATTGGACATTAAATTATGAAAAATGCGCATTTTCAATTGCATTTTTTTATTCTTCAGTGGAATCTCAAAGCTATGGGGCTCATGATTAAATTTTTTAAAATTTTTATATTATACCGTATGATTTTTTACGGCATTGATAATGGGTTTCTAGAACCTTTTGATTTGAATATTTTATTTTTTAATATTAGTTTAATTAAGTGGATAAATAATTAGGTCATTTTTAAAATTAAGTTGATAAATTCAAATTGAATAGAGATACTTATGAATTCGGCACGGAAAGAGAGAGATTGTGATTCATTATAACAACTTTTTTTTTCTTTATAATTTAGATATAATCTTTTAACCAATTTGTTAGCTAATAAAATATTTTTAAAAGAATTTATATCTATTTATTTGTACAAATATTTTATATTTTCCATCAAAATCTAAAAAGTGTACATTTATTACATTATTAATGCCGTACAAAAAAATAAAGTATCATAGAGAGACCTGTTACTTTAAGTATTAGTATCAGTCTTATGTGAAGAAAAAGGTAAAAATTATATGAAGACATATAAATAAACCCATAATGGCAATATAATTAACTTAGGAGTTGTCTATTAAACGTCTAAAAGCTTGAAATTTTATTAATTTCAAATATTTTTTAAAATTTACTTGTTTATTTTTTATAACTTATGTTTGATTTTAAGACATTTACGGTTGAATAGAATAAATAAACTTTTGTAACTTTTATTTGAATGAAAAAAAAGGGACTAGATAAGAAATAAATATTATTCTTCAAAAATATCTCTATAAAATATATTTATTTCTTAAACCATAAAATCTAATATCTTTTATTGTTTTGATTTACAATGATATAAATGACAATAATCATGCTTAAGATGTTTTTTAATTTATAAAAACAAAAAAATGCCACTTATACTCGTATATTTAAAACAAATGTCATTCAGATATTCATATTCAGATTTATTCAGATTTAAGAAAAAAATCAGACTAATTCAGATTTCAGACAATAAATCAAATGCTACCTTATTTCAATAGTTAATACTTGTTAAAAACTTGTATATAGAAAATACTCTCTTTAGATGTTGTGAGACTGATTATTATTTTTTTTTCCTTCAAGAGAGATGGAGCTCAAATTGATATTTTTAATTTCCACTTTAATTGATTTTTTTAAACAAGAAATATGATTATGCATGTAAAATATCATAATTAATTACGTTTTCCTTGTTAATTTAATCATAGATGGTAGGCTATACTTGTTTAGATTTCAATTACAAAAAGGAATTCTTAAAAAATTTCTGGATAAATTTTATATATCACAAAAGTCGTTTTTAGTATTCTATGAGAGTTTGGTGATGATTTTACAAATTTTAGAAGAAATTTGAGACGAATCTTGAATTTAAACCCAAAAATTTAACGATTTGACCAAGTCCCATTGAAGGATATGGATTCTTATTAAAATTAGTCAACATGCACCTAATTGGCTAACTCACCTAGTCAATTTCTTGCTCTTGACATTTTAGTCTGAATGAGTTAATCATATAGGTAAATATTTATTTAGTCTTTATATTTTGTGTTAAATACCGTTTAGTCTTTATATTAAAAAAAAAAAAAAAACTCAAAGCATTGCTCTATAAAGTATGTTACATTCTTACTGTTACTTTTTATTTCTTTCTACAATACTACCCTTACAGTAATATTCTTAGAATATTAATGACAAAAATGATAATTTATCAAATTAACCATAAAACTAACAAAAAATTTATATAAATATTTTTATCATTACACAATTTTAAGATTAATTTGGTAAATTAATTTTTTTATAAAATAATTATTTTTAAGATTGTTGCACAGTACAAATAGCTACATTGATATTTATTGGTTAGTTTGCTAATAAGTAATTATCGGTTAATTTTCTAATTTATTTTTATAGATTAATTAATTAATATCAAAAATATTTTTGCAATGATATTATTATAAAATGAAGAAAAAGTAAGAGTAAGAATGTAATATATTTAATTGCAAGGGTGTTTCAATATTTTTTTTTTTAAATATAGAGACTAAATAGATATTTAATCAAAATATAATAACTAAACCAATATTTATCCTAATTCCTACTTTCTACACTTGTATACAATAAAAGTATTTAGATTTTTTTAAAATACTTTAGTATTGTAATTTTCTATATTATCGAATTGTAATTGACTCTTATTATCTAATTAAAAAGAAAGTGTAGCCACCCTAAAAATTTCAATTCATGTTTCGTTGTTGAAAAGTAAAATTGTTGGACAATTCAATTCAATTTAAAAATCTTTTGAAGTCAATCTTGGGGTACTCGGACTTGGACTGGGACTTCTAATTTTCAACATTTGTAAAACGAGATATATTACCCGTACAAGCTATAAATACAAAATTGCCAAATCACTCGAGGGGAAAAAAAAAAATTGAGGTCAATCAAGGTGACCCAAATGAGGTGCCGTCGACAAAGAGACGTTTGGAATTCAAGTTGTTTACACATCGTCAAAATGAAAGTGGTCCGACCTAGGCCCCTCTTTTGAAATCATAAGATCAACTCAGTTATTGGAATTAAGTTGATCGTGTGATGATAGAAAATTATTATATTAACACGTGGGTTTATATATAAGGGAAGGATCAGCAGCCTCTATTTGTACATTAGTTTACATTGGTTTAAGTTTAGGTGAACAAAGTAATTGTGTAGGTCCTACATTTTAGAAAAGCTTAGTATTTTTGGTATTTTCTTAATAATATTTTAATTACCAAAAATTTATTTTATGCTGTATATTGTACAAAACTTTATTTTAAACAACTCTAATTAGTAATTAGCGTACAATTAAGAACCTTAGAGTTAAAAAGATATAATTAATAATATTGTCCAACTACCATCAATTCTTCCATCATATCTCTTTCCAAGAAAAAAATAAACACATTCTTTAAATTTTTTGTTCCCTAAGTAACTTAATTATTTAATATTTTAATCTTTAATGTTTAGTATTCCTTTTAATTTCTATTAAGAACCTTATAATCTTAAAAATCAGTTGACGGAAAATTTCTTGCTCCATTTTCTATAAAGAAAATTATTACATTCATCGATTCACTTAAAAAGAAAAAAAAATTATTTTCTCCAAATACAAAGTCTATTGCTATCATTTGATCATTAGTAATGTTGTTATTTTACTCATTTTGATAATGCTTCTAATGGAAGCAATAAAATTTCTTCTTGACTTATCATTTTAGGACTTTTTTTTTTTGAAATTTTTTAGGATCTTCTTAATTATTATTGAAATTCAAGATATAATTAAAGTTAGAATGAATTTTGAGCTCTTTTATATTTCTTTAGGTATTGAAGTTGTTAAATAAAATGTGATTTTATAGAAAAAAAATTTATCTAAAACCATAAGTACTCTACAACTGGCCCTACAATGATTAGCTTTCACACTGATTGCAAGTCCTTAGATCATGCATGAATGAATGGTTAAAATTAGATAGATAAAAGGTTCATCTAAGTTACATTTGTTGTAACTCAACCAACCAAAACAATGTAAAAATAAGTGACGAAACAATGGGTTTACGTGGGCCAGTCGATGAATTTTATGTGGTTGTAAGTTAGAATAAATGTAACTTAGAGAGACAATTAGATGGATATTGAATGACATATATCATTTTTACATTAATTTCTAAGTTTTTTTTTTTGTTTTCTAAGATTTTTTTTGAGAAAAGGATAGTGACACTCATGTTGTTTGGCAAAATAATCACATTGCTGAGACGAAACACGGTTCAATTGCCATAATTAAAAGACAATTGTTCTAGAATGAGTCACTATGGCGATTTTAAAAAACGAAACAAGAGAAATGTCGTCACTATTTAACCAAACCACGAGAGCGTCGTTCCACCGTCACTGCCCTTCGAAATTTAACATTTCTTGATGAAAAACATGTTTAATTTAGTAATAAACTTTTTTTTTTTTTTTTGTCAGTAAAAGGGAACCTCGTAATTTGTTCAATATCAACCTCTCCAACCAAAGCCGTTTGGGCTTGAAGCCCTACCATACTCGTGACCTTAGCCCATCTACTAAATCCAACTAGGGCCCAATATACTGAATCCCTACCATACTCGTGACCTTAGCCCATCTACTAAATCCAACTAGGGCCCAATATACTCGTGACCTTAGCCCATCTACTAAATCCAACTCGTGACCTAACCTCGTAATTTGTTCAATATCAACCTCTCCAACCAAAGCCGTTTGGGCTTGAAGCCCTACCATACTCGTGACCTTAGCCCATCTACTAAATCCAACTAGGGCCCAATATACTGTCTTTGTTCTGGGTCATCTAAACTAAAAGCAATAAAAGCCGCATCGGAAAGGTTCCAAGTTTGGTTTGCAAGGTGGTTGATGAAAGTTCTAAGTGAGCAGAAACAAGCTTTTTGCCCCTTTTTTTTTTCACCCACTTAACTAGGACCCGGCCTAGTTTAGTTTTGCTCCGTTAGCGATACCCCCTTTCGTTTTGAAGCTTTCTGGGCAGTGGCTCAAAGTGGAAGAAAAGCAGCTGGGGTTATTAAAGAAGCTTTATCCTGAATTCAGTTGAGGTAATTCTTGCTTATTTGTTTTTTCAATTTTGTTCTGTCTGTAGCTTCCTTTTAAAAAAAAAAAAACTGAATTTTGCTGAAATTTTAATGCAGATTTATAAAATTTTCACCAAATGAGGAGATTCTGCACTTATTTATTTGCTAGAAAAAATTCATGCTATTCAAATGTTAAGAGTATATTGGTTCCTCTCACTGTTACTCTCACTCACTCTTCAACCCATCATCACCAACTACGATCATCAGTGACAGTCCCATCTTTCAGTTTGTCGCCACCCACTTTTTCAGTTTCTTCACAATTTGATTGCAATGTTAGTAGTGATGTTAGTTACTGGAGTTCCAGTTCTGTGAGTGATGTTGCTAAGTTATACGAAGCTATTATCGATAATTCGAATGCATATGATAATATGGAAAAGGCACTTGACAGTCTTGGTGTTCCACTGACTACTGATTCCGTTGTTGGGGTCCTTCAAAGGTTTCAATTAGAGGAGAAAACAGCGTTTAGGTTCTTTATGTGGGCTGGTCATCAGGATAACTATGCCCACGAGCCTCAGGTGTATAATCTTATGATTGATATATTGTCTAGTACTAAGTATAAGGCCAAGCAATTTCGACTAGTTTGTAGTATGCTGGACTACATGAAGAGGAATAACAAGATTTTTGTTCCTGTTGATGTTTTGCTAATGATTTTGAAACAATATACTGAGAAGTACATGACCACTGTTCAGAAATTTGCTAAGAAAAAGAGGATTAAAGTGAAGACACAGCCAGAGATCAATGCCCTTAACTTGCTCTTGGATGCTTTATGTAAGTGTGGTTTGGTTGATTATGCCGAGACCATATGTAAGAGGGTCAAGAACAAAGTTAAACCTGATGCTAATACCTATAACATTTTGTTTTTCGGGTGGTGTAGGGTTAGAAATCCAAATAGAGGAATGCAGACGCTTGAAGAAATGATTCAAATGGGTCATGCTCCTGATAATTTTACGTATAACACTGCCATTGATACCTTTTGCAAAGCGAGGATGGTGACCGAAGCGGCTGACCTTTTTGAGTTCATGAGAACAAAAGGCTCGACCATATCTTCGCCAACTGCAAAAACTTATGCAATCATGATTGTGGCCCTTGTACAGAATGATAGAATGGAGGAATGCTTTTCACTTTTGGGACATATGATAAACAGCGGTTGCCTTCCTGATGTTTCAACATACAAGGAATTAATTGAAGGGATGTGTCTGGCTGGAAAGCTTGAGGAAGCTTACAAGTTCTTGGAAGAGATGGGCAACAAAGGTTACCCTCCTGATATAGTTACTTATAACTGTTTTCTTAAGGTCCTATGTGATAACAAAAAGGGTGATGAAGCGCTTAGGCTTTATGGAAGAATGATCGAAGTGGGTTGTTTGCCAAGCGTGCAGACCTATAATATGCTGATTTCAATGTATTTTGAATTGGGTGAACCTGATGGGGCATTTGAGACCTGGCATGAGATGGATAAAAGGGGTTGTGCTCAGGACATTGATACTTACTGTGCGATGATTGATGGGCTTTTTGATTGCAGTAAAGTGGAAGAAGCTTGCTTTTTGTTGGAAGAGGTTGTAAACAAGGGATTGAAATTGCCGTATCGGAAGTTTGACTCCTATCTGATGCAGCTTTCTGTGATTGGTGATCTTCGAACAATCCACAAACTTTCAGATCATATGAGGAAATTTTACAATCCTGTTATAGCAAGACGTTTAGCACTGAATCAAAAGAGGGTTAGAATAAGTTTAAGAGAGAAGTAAGAAGACAGAAATTTAGAATGAAGAACATGAATGAATCAACGAGAATATAATGTACGCATCCTGATTAACATTCATTCATTCGTACAGTTGTGATTAATATGTCCATTTATAAATTTCGAGAGAATGTATATCTTAGTTATTTGATGTAACCAATGGGAAAGAGAGGAAAAACCAGAATTTTTGTGCAATGTTAGTTTTTTTGATTAGTGTGGCTTTTTGATGGATTCAAGCAAAAAGCAGCTTGATTGTTTACGAGTTATTGAATTTGATAGCTCTAATTGGGAATTTTTGGGAAATGGCCTTATGATTAGTGTGTGTAATTTTTTTAATTTTTATTTTTATTTTTCTGTTTCATAAACTTAACTTAATTAGTGGTTGAAGCAGTATTTTCGTTTGGAAAGAATTTGACTGCTGTGGAAGAAAGAAACTTAAGAAAGGACTTTGCCAGTGCAAGCTTTGGAGAACATTTTTTGTCTGTAGTTGTGTTGCATATGCATGTATTTTGATTTAAATTTCCCTGATCAAGTTTGGTTTATCTAATTATTCATGTTGCTGCAAACTTATCCATGTGGTTGGCAGGATAGACTAGGCCCTCGTTTGTAGTGCTGTTATATTTTCCATATTTCTAACATGCAACTTTATGACCTTGCAGTTATAGATGGAAGATTTATCCATACAAAGTGATGAGCATGGGATCCGTCTATGGATTTTGGAGGCAACTAGAAAGGAACAGAATCTGGGCAAGCAAAGATACATCAAATGTTAGTCAACGAAATGTTATGTAGTCTCTAACCTTGGAAATCGGTGAGTCAAAATCTCAGATACCAAATATTGCTAATATTGACAATGTTTTGCACATCAAATTCAATCTTTTATATAAGTTTTGCACACTTATTATTAGTTCTTTGTGGTTTTTGTTTCTATTAGGTTTATAAGAAGCTTTGTTTTATAAGTGATAATGGGTAATGTGAAATATGGGGGATATGTGTTGATGACACCGTTCTTTGGTGGCTTAACAAACTACCAGTGTAATCATGGGCTTTTCTTCTCCTGTTTTGAATGAAGATATTATGGGATTTCTTTTCTTGGGAAAGGAAAGAAAAATATTTCATTTAGGGAAAAGGACATCTACACCCGCGGAGTTTGGGGAAATGGCCATCAACACTCTCAAGTTTTAAAAAAGGCACACCAAGACCCCCCTTTTGACCATAATACCCTTTATCTCTGTTATCCCAAAAAATTGACTCTAATATTTTATAATAAATAGAAATATAACATTAAAATAAATGCAATAATGTATGGATTCTAAACTAATTTCAATATTTAAAAAAATATTTAATATTTTACGATCTATTAAATATATTTTATTATATTAAAGTAAATTTTATAATAAATAGAATCATGATATTAAAATAAATGTATTAAAATTTAAATTTTTTTGAATAAATAATAATTTTAACATTATTAGTATGTGAGATTTTTTTTTACTTGTAGAATGTATTTAATGCAAATATTTATTTAAAATCCTACAATAAATAAGAATATATTATTAAAATAAATATAATAATTTACATACTTAAATTTATTAAAATATTAAAATATTTTAATATTGTTAGTGTACTGCATATATTACATTATTTATATAATATTTGTATTTATAAAAAATTTTAAAGTCAGTTTTTTTGGGACAATAGAGGTAAAGAGTATAATGGTCAAAAGGAGGTCTTGGTGTCTCTTTTTGAAAACTTGAGGGTATTGGTGATCATTTCCCCAAACCTTGGGGGTTATATATCCTTTTCCCTTTCTTTCAAAATTTTTTTGGTGGTGGTGGTGTTTGCTGTTTGGTTTGTCGGAAAATTTAAACATTTCTTTAAGGCATAAAAAGGGTAAAGGATGATTTTTTATTTTTGGGGTTTTGGTGAGTTCGAAGATGCTTTCTGTAGGAGAAACATGGGTATGTGGTGATGGTGCTGGTGGTGTTGGTAGTGAAAGACATGTAAGAAAATGAAAGAAAATGGTGTATCATAGTAGTCCTAATTAGCCGCTGTATTGGAAAATGAGTATTTAATAAACTGATCTTGAGGAGCCCTTTATTTTTATTTTTTGCAAAATCTCCTAACATTTAGTACATTTAATTTTAGTCGTTGAAGATTTTTCATAAACCATTATGTCAGTCTTGATTATTAACATTAATAACTTCCCTAATTATCAACCCAATAACAATTGATTGTTTGAAGTTCATCTCTATGACTTTTAACTATGGTCTATGAATAAATGCATGTTTTAAAAAGCTAAAAGATAAGATACACTAAAAATAGTTGTACTAAGTTGAATTATTGCATTTGGTTCTCATAAATTTGTTTATTAATCTTGTTCCTCCTAAATTGATCATCACAGAATGTATAGTCTCAGTATGTTGCTGTAAAAGCGAAGGGAAAGAGAGAGAGAGAGAGAGAAGATTTTGTGATTTTGCGTGTAATATAAGTTTTTCAATTAGTGTGGCTTTCGAATGGATTCAGAGGAATAAACAGCTTGATTGTTTCCGAATTTTTGAATCTACTAGCTCTAATTGGGTTTTATGTTTATGGGAAAAGGATCTTATGATTACTGTGCATAATTTTTTTTAATTAATTTAACTTAATTAGTTGTTGAAGCTGCACGTGTTCTTCATTTGGAAAGAATCTGAAAACATAGGATAAAGAAACTTAAGACAGGATTTTCCGGGAGTGAGCCTTTGAGAGCTTTGTGGTTTTCATAGTTCTATTTCATATGCTGGTACAAATTTTGATTTAAATTTCCCTGGTGATCTAAGTTTTGGTTTATCTAATTATTCAAGTTGCTGCAAGCTCATCTATGCAACTATGTGGCCTTGCAGCTATACATGGCAGATTTAATCAAATAAAGTACTGAGCACGATCCATTTATGGATTTTGGTGGCAGCTGAAAAGGAATAGAAAATTTCATGCAAAGATAATCAAATTTTTGGTGATTCAAAATCTCAGAAAGCCAATATTGCTATTAGTGACAATGTTTTTTTTACCTCAAATTTGATCTTTTGTACAAGTATTGTACACTTAGCATTACTTATCTTCGTAGTTGTCTCTATATGTACATACTTAATTCCGATTAGTGAAGTCAATATTTTTGTTAAATGAGATTCATTTATCACGAATGAGCTGATAAAGATTCCCAAATATGTTTTATTGGATTCACACATACTTGGAAGTCAAAAGTTAATGCTTAATTTGGTTTCTATGCTGATGAGCTGGAGGTTTTCTTTTATCTCGGTTGATGTTTCATGCTTTAAGTCCTCTATACCAGTAAGTAGTTGAAACTTGTGGAGAACTTATCACGATTAGTTGACCTTGAATCCGGTGGAGCGAGTATCTGAAAAGGGGACTTCAACTTTCACGTTAGTGTTTGTTTAAGGTTGAGAAAAGAAGAAGGAAGAAAAAAAAAAAGTGTTTTCTTCTTCGAAGTAGAACGATGTTCTTAAGGGTCAAGAGCCCCTTTCTCGAAGAGATAAATGTCTAGTTGTATATGATAAGTGATGTGGGATTAGGGTTTTGCCTTGAACCCTATTTTCAAGGACAGGTGTCACCTGTCATTACTATATATGTGGACATAAATTTAATTATGGGAAACATGCGTATTTATTCATTATATGCATGTTCTGTATCCTTATGACTTTGGCTTAGTTTCTTTAAACTCTAATTCCTCCTCTTATCATTTTCCTAATAAGTTCTTAGGGAATTTTATTTCAAGTGTTTATTTCCCCGAAAATGGTTCCTTCTTATCTAAACTAGTGGACATGTGGTGCAATATGACGCATTTGAAAGGTGGCATTGCTTCGGGAACCTTTTGCTTCTTCTGCGAGTCGCCTGCGACTTTGGTCTTTCTAAAAGACTGATGTTCCATTTCTGAATCACCCACCTCTTTCTCCCTCTCAGAAAAAATGGATCCATGATGACCACCCTCTGAAGGTTGAAATATATCCTAGCCAACGGTGGATATATCTATTGGAAACAAAGAAGAAACCAATTAAGCCTCAGCGTTAATAGGGACTCCCTCCGAAAAGTGGAATATTAGGATTCTCGTCCTCATCAGGCATATATAAATCAATTATTGCCCTCTCATCCCTATTTATTTCATCGTTGCTAGAAAGGCAAGCCAATCCAAGCGGGGAAAACAACATAACCTCCCTCTAGAGACAAGTTGTCGACATAACGAATATAATCAAACCGGCCAACACACCTCAAATAAAGACACGAAATTATATCTGCAGTACAAGAGAAATCCTTCCTCCAAATTTGCTCTCCATATAAATCACACAGGCATATGGCAAGGATGGATCAACAAAAGGCCCAGCCTAAAGCTGAAAGATTAAATCAGAGTAGAAGAAGAAACCAAGAAAATGATACTGAGAAGCGAAGCCCTGAAGCTCAAACCGACAAGAAAACATAATCCAACAAACAATTAGATGCCAAGTTGTTGGATTTGCAGTAGGTGCTGAGGCTATAAAAAGTAAATTTTTTCAGTAATGCATTGATGTGCGGTATGTCCCGGTTTCTCACAAAACTGACAAATCACAGTAGTATTCTTGCCCAAATTTGTGTTTCCAATATTATTGGGACTGAAGGTACTGCCTTGGTTTCCAGAGTTGGCGGGACGCTAACCTTGGCTTCCTTTATTTTTTGGAAGTTATTCTTGTCAAATTGATTGCCATTTTTTGAGGAAGAGAAGTGGGTAACATTAGCGATGATATTTCTAAGATTTTCAGTAGAGCAAAGTTCCTCTCATTTGAGAAAAGCTCCATATTCAACAAGTTTGTTGTGAAGTTTATCGAAGCTGATCATGGTATCTCTCGCTCGTACAGTAGTTGCAAGTTCACTGAATCCAGGACCCATCCTGTTGTGATTTTTATTAATAGTAATTCCAAAGAAACAATTTTAATGAAAGTTGATTTTTTTTTTTCTTTTTTGGTTTTTTAAGATCAAAGCTTGCGGATACCAATATAACTTCGCTCTTAACTACTTGAACGTAAGTCTTAGCTCAAAAATCTTTATCTTTTATCTTCGAGAACGTAACTTAATTAACTGTGAATGGTATATCCTTGATAATTTCCAAGAAGGAAGTGGTTTGTGCTTAATTAAGTTTACACATTAGAGACTTAAGTTGCAAGAAACCAGCTTTCAATGAGCTAGTACATACAGTAGACAGTTATTTAGTACTTAATCTGACATATAGGGATTGTAGACAAGCATTTACCCGCAGTTACGAATAAACAACGAACTCGATAGGATAACAGAATGAACGATGATATCACTTTGTCTTCCTTGTGTGTGCTCACAGAAACTAGAGACGCAACTATATATCTCAGATTTCTTGGGCCTTGGTCTAGAGCTAGCATTTTAGGGCTTGTCGAGTGTTGACTGGTGATGAAAAAGAACTATATCGGCCTTTTTTTTTTCGGTTCTCTCCCTCCCTTCCCGGAGGCTTAACAAGAAGTCTAGTGGGTTCTTTCTTAATTTTTAACAATCGAATAAAAAAGGGATGATCAGCCCCTAATCTAGCAAAAGCGATTAAAGCCATTCTATCATCACAATATTCTCTTTTATACACGTCTTTCAAATGACCCTCCTTGTTTCAGTTGATTATCGACTCCCCAATTTTTAGAGCCCAAGCTTTATCCATGTTATGTACGTTGCCCTAGATTTAAATTAGATTCTACATCGAGATTGAGATTTTTACTCATCTATATGCTAGCACTAACGAAAGAATTCATAGAAAATTTAGGTAATCAAGTATTCCTACATCGCATGTGAAACTTGTTGAATCTAGTGGTGCTCGAGTTATCTCACTTATTTATAATAAATCTGAAAATAGTCTTTCTGAGGTGGAGGAGTTTATTCAACGAATAATTACATAAATAATTTGAAATTATTGTTAGCTGAGTTTGTTGCGGTGTGTAGCCCGTTGCAGAAACTTGACTTGGTGAACGATGTGCTTTTTACTGCTGGTTTTCGAAAAAAGAATTTATATTACAGTGTTGCTGAAAAAATTTTTGAGGTAACTTGATTGAAAACTAAACAGCCTTTCCTTTTAATTCATGTTAATTTTGTTATTTTCTTTACCAACTTAGTATTGAAAACTCTTTTAGAGTATAAAGAAAAGCTGGTAAAAAAGATAAGAAAGTTAATATGAATTATGAGGAAAAATTGTTCTGTTTTCAATCAAGTTATCTCAAAAATTTTTTCAGCAACACTGTAGTACAAACTCTTTTTCCGAAAACCGCCAGTAAAAAACACACTGTTGACCAAGTCAAGCTTCCACAACAGTCAACACATCACAACAAATTCAGCTAACAATAATTTCAAATTATTTATAGAATTATTCATTGAATAAACTTCTTCACTTCAAAAAACTATTTCTAGGTTCATTATAAATAAATAAGATGACTCGAACACTATCAAATTCAACAAGCTTCACTTACAATGCAAGAAGACTTGAGCACCTAAATCGTTTATGAATTCTCTAGTTAGCGCCATTGAGTGGATGAGTAAAAATCCCAATCACAGGGTAGGAATCTAATCCGGGTCCGGGGCAACTTAACATGGGTACAACTTACACTCTAAAAATTGGAGAGTCGATCCCCGGAGTCACATGGCCTCTCACAATTTTGCAAAATCTGCTTTTCCATGCACGTATCAGGTGTCTTCTTCAAGCAAGCTTCCAGCTCCTTCTGAAACTACAAATATATCAGAATTTAGAACTCATAACCTCATCCAATAATCATACGACAGAATTGATAGTTATGTTTTTACTCATTACCTATTGCACATATTTGCAAGTCAAAAGATTCATCTTGTCCCCGGCAATAGATATTTTGTCATCTGACAGGTGCTTGTTGGGAGTAAGGACTGCTGATGCAGCAATCACTAAGGGCTTGAATCTTGTAAAACTGATGTCTCCTATGAAAACCGAGAATTAGAGATCATAAACCAAGCATGGAATAACAGTTACACAATCAACTTCTATTCTGAAAGCTATCTAACCTCCTAATGTTTGGATGATAATCACATGTATTCTAAATTGGATCTTTTCTCCCACTGAGATCTGTCTAAGAAAGTACTTCATAAAGCATATGGGAATAAGACTCCCATAGCGCATCTTAGATCCTTTGAGAATCTGTACTTCCATGTGCATTAGGTGTTTTATATATACTTTACCAAAGTTCTGTTTTTCCTATTGAGGATTAGCAACTCAAACAAATTAGAAAAAGAACCACAATCTATTAACAAAAACGAGTCCATTGCATATACAAATTTACTAGACTAAATATGAGAAGAAGAATAAATCTTCCTGTCGCCAAGATATCACAAGGTAGCAATTGGCAGCAAGAACTATATCATTCTGCAATTGTCCCAGCACATTCTGATTAAAGAAATTAAGACTAATGAACAGAGTCACCTATGAAACCCTAACTGGTATAACTATGAAATTACAGGTTTTGATAAAATAATAGTACCGGGAGTTGATTCCTTGAAAAGAATCGATCAAAAAGTTTCAGGCCAAGACATGGTATCCGTGCATCCAGTTCTTCATATTTGGATCTTTGCATGAAAGTGTGATACTTTCAAATTTTTTAAAATCGATCAAAGATTGCACAACAGAACCATACGAACTTTTTATTTGCTTTTCTCTCGATTTGGAAGCACAAAACTTATTTTCAGAACCCAAAAAAAAAAAGGAAAACTTTAGAAAAATACGTACTTGAACCAGAAAACACCTGAGAAAATACTCATTTGAACCAGAAAACAACATAAAACTTGAGAAAAATATTTATGTGAACCAGAACACAAAGAAAACTTTTACTTGAATCAAAACAAAGAAAGGAAATACTGGCTTGAACCAGAAAGCAAATACTGATCTGAACCAGAAAACTTGAGAAAAATACAAACTTGAACCAGAAAACAAGAGAAAAACCAGATAACTTGAGAAAAATACTTGAACCAGACAACTTGAGGAGAATGCTTACTTGAACCAGAAAACTTGAGGAGAATACTTACTTGAACAAGAAAACTTGAGAAGAATACTAACTTGAACCAGAAAACTTGAGAAGAATACATACTTGAACCAGAAAACTTGAGGAAAATGCTAACTTGAACCAGAAAACTTGAGGAAAATGCTAACTTGAACCAGAAAACTGGAGAAAAATGCTTACTTGAAACAGAAAACTTGAGGAAAATGCTAACTTGAATCAGAAAACTGGAGAAAAATACTTGAACCATAAACAAAGAAAAATACTCATTGAACCAAAAAACGAAGAAAACTTAAGAAAACAAAGAAAACTTGAGAAAAATACTTACCTGAAGGATGACGGGCTTTTCTATGGACTTTTTGCTCTCAGCATAGCCCCCAGCAGCCATGAAATCTGTTTCTACTTTGAAATAGTTCTTAAACCCCTGTTCTCATCTAGACCAAGTGCAAATGCCATTTCAGCAGAGCAAAAATAGAGAGAAAAGAGAAGAGGTGGCTTTAGAAGAGAAATGAGAGAAAAAAAGTTAGTATTTTTATGCTTGAGTAGCTCTCTTATGGTCACTCTTACTAAAACACCTCACTCTACACACACCAACCCCACCCCCCTGCAGAGCCTCTGCACACAGTACACTCATGCACAATGCTATGTTTTTTGGCATTTTTCTAAAACTTTAAATTTAGAGAATGAAATATTTTAACGCTATAAGAGGCAGCCCACTATACTATACTAAAAATCTCTCTCTCTCCTCCCCCCACCCCCAAAAAAACTTTGGCTGCATAAATATATATTCTCTGTTAATTGTCTGTGACAGACTGGCAATGACGGCTGAATGTAAGCTTTTTCTAATCCATTTCGAATGGATGCAACTTTTTAGATTTACCAATTTTATGTAATCCATTATCATTCTTTTTATTTTGCTCTTGTTATAAAATGAAAACAAAAACCGTGTGCGTTTTCCTTGGCTTTGATAATTATTATCATCTGTGCGTTGTTAAATTAGTTTTGTTGTGGGTTACTTATATCATATAGTAATTAATCACGATATTGATGAATAAACCCATTAGCAAATATGAGATCAAATGATTTTGCCAGAAAGGGAAAGTGATATAACAACATGAGCCTAAAATGGACCTGCAGCTAGTTTTGAAAGTTGGAAAGTGGTAAATGAAGTAGAAAACGCATGAAAGAGTCCAGAGGGGAGTTTCTTGGAGACCATGAATGGACAATCCATTATGTTTATTCAGAAAATATCCTATACTCCATAAAATTATTCATCGAATATTAGTGCTCGTAGTGTTGAAGCTGGCGGTTACCTGGATACAAGTTACTCATGCACTTCAAAATGAGTAAAATTTGGATTCATTACAAGGAAAACATAGTAAACAACATTTTTTTTTTAATTATTTTTTTATTATGAACCAAAACTTTATGCTTGTATTCAAAAATATATTTCCAAAAAAATAATAATAAAAATAATAAAGAAGATTGATAAGATGTTGTAGATAGAAAACTCAAGAGCAAATGATTACAAAATTAATCTACTAGAAGAATTTACCCAGGCCTAGCAAACTTCTACAGCCCAATACCCGCAAAGAAACGAAAAACTGATGTATTAAAGAATGTTAGAAGTAGTTTCGTCATAGCCTTTTCCAATTCTGAATTGTAAACATTTCAAAATTGCATGCAGAGGATAGCAAACCTTAGAGCCCTTTTTTTTTATATTTAAATAAGAAACCATAAATTGTACTAAAGACGAAGAATTGTTACGAAGAGTGGACCAGCTGTCCCCAGCAAAATAATGAAAACTTTTCTGCCCTGTAAAAAAATATATGAATCACCCCTCTACAAAACTAGACCAGCTACTTTAGAGCAGTTAAATGGAGAAATATACAGAATAATAAACAACAATTATAATACAAGTTAGTTTAGCTGAAGAAGAAGGAAAAATACCTCTATGAGTCCATGTGGTGATTCTTTAAGAGTAATTGCAAGAAGCTGGACTCCCAAAACTTTGCAATGATTTCTGTGAGAGTTGAAAGCAATTAAACCACAGTGTTCGCTTTGTATAGCTGACGAAGAAGAAATTAGAAGAAGATAACTGAGTTAAGAACCTTAAAAGTATCATATAGCAAAAGAACCATCTGTTACTGTTTTTTGTTCCTCATTGTGTTCAAATGCAAGAGTACAAGTCCGCTGGGCATCTGAACCTTCGAATCCACAAACTTCAGTAATTCAACAAAAGGTGGGGTGCCACCTGCAATCCTGAATAAATGACAAAGATAACCAAAAGAGGATGTATTAATTCATGTAAGAGATGAAGCAAATATGCAAACAATTAAACTTGACACAGGTTTTGATGCTGGCATTCTCATGTTCAAGGTTAGTGATTTCATCAGCTGCTCTCCTAAAAATATTATTGTGTGCACAAGAGTTGCTACCATCCTTATAATGTTTTAACAAGACCACAGGATGCAATAGAGCCCCAGCATCAACTACAAGATGTTGCTGCTCTGGCTAGTTAACAGAGCAATATGCAGGGTCACTAATTATGGGTATACAAAGGGTTTAAGCATGCAACATCAACCCTAGCTACAGCTACAATTTAAGAGAAGAAAATCTATATCACTACATCAGGATGACGTGCATTCACACCATGAGTGTTTGGCACATGTGTTTTATACACGGTTAAGAAAACAAATTAGAGAAAAGAAAACCTCCTGCTTATAAGCATAGAAACCAAACTAAGCATCAAAGTTTGACCTTCACATAGGTCTGAATCAAATGAAACATATCTGGGAATCTTAAAACTCTCACAGTCTTGCTCTTGAAAAATCCTTTCTTAAGTTTCTTTGTCATTCAGATTGTTTCAAAACCAAAAAAAACACAGCTTTGACAGCCAATTAAGTTAAATTAATTAAAAAAAAATTATGCATGCTAATCATGAGGCCCTTTTCCCACAAATATAAAAGATTAATTAGAGCTGGCACATTGAAAAATTCAGAAACAATCAAGCTTTTATTTCTCTGAATCCATCTGAAAGCCACACTAATTGAAACACTTATATTACACAGCCTGCTTTTTATTTGATATCAACTGAAACTATACATTACCACATTCTCTCATGATCAATTTAAGAGGAAGAAGATTAGTATTGACACTGAAAATAATATAAAAACTTAAGAGAAGCAGGTGCAGTGATTCAACTCAGTGCAACTGCTTTTAGATTATCCCATCTTTTAGTTTTTCAAACATTCATATATAATATTAGTTATAGTCATAGAGATGAACTCCACACAATCAATTGTTATACAGTTGATGATTAGGGACAGTATTAATCTTAATAATCACATAATCACGACTGACAAAAAGGTTTGTGAAAGAGTCTTTAATGACTGAAATTAAATCAGATATTACGAAAATAAAATAAAATAAACCACAGCTCTTCAAGATCAGATAATTTCAAATACTCATTTTCCAACTAAATAGCTAACTAAGACTACTATACACCATTGTCTCTCATTTTTCTTACACTTTTCTCTCATTTGCTTACACTTTTCTCTCATTTTCTTACATGCCTTTCACAGCTACAACCACCACATACCCAAATTTCTTCTACAAAAGCCATCATTTAACTCACCGAAACACAAAAATCAAAAACCCTCCTTTACCTTTTTATCCGCCTTAAACACCATTTTAGTTTTTCCCACAAACCAAACAATAAACCACCACCACCAAAATTCTTTTTTTGTGGGGCGGTGGTGGTGGGGGGAGTATGTATTCCTTCACTTTCCGAAGGGAAAAAGAAAATTCCCATAATATCAGACCGGTAGTTTGTTAATCCACAATAGAACGGCTTTGTCAACACATATCTCTACCCATTATCACTTATAAAACAAAGCTTCTTATAAAGCATATATTTGGAGAAAAGAAAAAGAAACACCTCACTCTAATATTGGACTTTACGGATTGGAAATAAATGCATCTGTATAGCAACAAAAACTACAGGGATAACTAATGATAAGTATACAAAACTTATAGAAAAGATCAAAATTGATGTGCAAAACATTGACAACATTAGTAATATTGGGTAACTAAGATTTTGACTCACCAATTCCCTAAACAGGAAGCTATATAACATTTCATGGACTACAAGACATTTGATGTATCTTTGCTTCGCTATACTTCATTTTCAATTGCTCCAAAATCCATAATGGATCCCATGCTCATCACTTCGTTCGCATAAATCTTCCATTTAATTTATAGCTGCAAGGCCACGTAGTTGCATGTTAGTTATATGGAAAATACAACAGCACTACCAAGGAAGGCCTAGCCTGCCATCCACATGTTTAAGCTTGCAGCTACGTGAAGTTTGCATAAACCAAAACTTCGTACTTGGAAATTAAATCAAAATACATGAACTGAAAGAATTGCATTTGCAAAAATCCTTTCTCAAGTTTCTTCTATCCTACAGCATTCGGATTCTTTCCAAAATGAAAAACAATGCTTCAACTACTAATTAAGTTAAAATAATGAAATATAGACCCTCACGCACACACATCGTAAGGCCATTTTCCCATAAAACATATATAAAATCCCAATTACAGCTAGCAAATTCAATAATGGGACACAATCAAGCCGTTTATGTCTCTGAATCCATCCAAAAGCCACACTGATAAAAAACGCTACTAGTACACAAAATTCAAGGATACATATATCATATCAAGTCAAATATGCTCAATTATCTGCTTAAAAACTCTACTCCTTAATCTCCATAATATAATAAGAAACATGTATAAAGGCCCATTAAAATTGGGGCACTGTACTGCATCCTGAAAGTTGAGGGGCACATGTTCGAGTCCCACCAACAAAAAGTTGGTGTTAGGACTAATCCCACCTTATTGATATGTAGGGATAATTTGATTTCCCTCCTATTAATAGGTGGGGTATAAAAGAGAAGGAAAATGCTATTTAGACCAAAAAAAAAAAAAAATTGAATTACAAAATCTTGAAAAGAAGTATGAAAAGAATAAAATGTCTAGATAAAAACTATTTAGTTTAAAAATAAAAAGTGAAAAGTGAAAAAAAAAACTCAGAATTCGTGTGTATATATATAATCCGGTTTTTTTTTTTTTTAACAAGTCCATCTCCAACCATGACTAGGAAACCTCCTACCTTCCCCATATGTTTGTAGGTAAAAAGTACGAATATATAGCACCCAGATCTGTACACTTTGCCATAATCGTACGAGAAAGAATATTATCATGGAGATCCTTTGGTCAGAACTTGATGAGGATATTTTGGTGGAAATTGCAAAGCGCATAAAATTGTATGAGGATTTTGTATCTTTTTCTAGGGTTTGCAAATCGTGGAGATCGGCTGCAGCTTCGGAGATTGATTCCATGCGCAAGATCCCTTGGCTTATGCTCCGTCTCAAAACAGATTCCATTACTTTCTTCAGTATTTCAAAGGGCTTCAGTCGCCATGTAAATTTACCTAAAGCATCATATAGGTGCAGCAGGTACTTCTCTTCAAAAGGTTGGCTTATTGAAATTGAATCTATGGAATTGACTATAAGTCTTTTGCATCCTTTTTCTCTTCGTCAGCTTCAACTGCCATCCATAAAATGCATTCCAAATTCTAACAGTGATTGGACTAATGATTTACATCACAGTGACGTTGGTATTTTTATGATAATCAAATGTGTTTTATCATCATCGTTCCGTCCAGATTCAGATTCACAACAAGTCCAAGTCATGGTTATACATGGAAGCAAAAGGAAATTGGCCTATGCTAGGCCCGGTGATAAAGTGTGGAGAAAAATAGGTGATCGCAAGTATTTTGATGTTATTTACTACAGCGATCAATTTTATGCTATTAATGATTTAGGTCAAATATTTGCCATCCGAGGTGACATGCCAGTGCAAATTGCTAAGTCACCGACTGAGTTTATTCAAGTTAGTGATCATGTGAAACGTTTGTATTACATGGTAGAGTCGGATGGAGCATTATTAGTGGTTTCAAGGAAAGAAGTGCTGAAACAAGATAGATATTATCCTTGTACCTATACAACTTCGGGATTTAATGTTTTTAAGGTCGATTTAAGTGATAATAAATGGACCAAGATGGAGAGTTTGGGTAGTAGATCACTCTTTTTGGGGTTGAATTCTTCCTTTTCAATTGACGTGTCAAATAATTTTTACTGTAAACCTAATTGCATATATTTCACCGACGATTTTGTGAAAGAGTATTGGTACAATGATGATGCATCCTTTGAGCAGTACATGGAAGGAGGAGGTAAAGATATGGGAATTTATAATATGGAAGATGGAAGCATTGAGCCGTTGTTTCGAGGAGATCCTAACCATCGTTTTGAACCACTCATGTGGATTGAGCAAAGTTTTCAATATTAATCAAATTTATCGGGTGAGAGATTTTCTTTTTGTAATTTTTTTAATGTATGAATATATTTTTAATAATAATTAGGTGTGCTGGGTGTAATTGCATCTATTTAATTACTAATGTGATATTGTAATCCTATTGGTGCTTCATAGGGTAAATGCACAATAAGTGGAGGAAGAAAAAGTTTTGGAAATTCACTACGTGGAAGATGGAAGCATTGAGCCACATTAGGGAAATTCGTCTCACCATCTCGGTTCAGCCATATTTAGTACTCGTCATTGTTCCTTTTAATGAGCTTGATTTTCAATAACTACTTAACTTTAGTCTTATTATGTCTATGATGAAATAGACCTTTGGGATACAGTTTGTTTATGTTTCCTTTATTAGATGACTATAATGCTTGGGTGTTTTTTTTTTTTAATACTTGTTTCCTTAATTGCGTAATTATTTTTCATTTACCATTTTTAATCAGTTATTTGAATATGAGAAAGCAACTTTAAAACTATTTAGTTAAGCATCTCGAGCAATTTAATAACTTGATTTGCACTCTCATGGCTGAGATTGTTTGATTGTCTATGAATTCTTGATATCTTCTTTCCTCTGATAAGGTTTCCCTTTCGTCATCCATGTAATCCCTATTCTAAAATTGAGTCACATTAGGGAAATGGGTTTATCTTATGATTAATAGGAAGGTCTTATTATGAGCTTATGTGATTGTTGAATTTAAAAAAATTCTCGTTTGTGCTACCTACATGGGTCTTTATCTTTAACTTACAGAGTTGAGTATTGTTTTAAAAACAAATCTCACACCAGTGAGAATTTATTATATTAGAGTATAATCTGGTCTTTGTTTTAAATTTGAACTTTGTAATCCAACTAAAATAAGGAGAGTCACTTGAAAGATGTGTATAAAAGAGAATCTTGTGATGATAGAATGGCTTTAATTGCATTTAATAGATTAGGGGCTTCATCTCCATCAACCCTTTTTTTGATTCGTTTGTTAAATATTAAGAATCCGCTAGACTGCCTGTTAAGCCTTCCCAAAAACCTAACCATATTGTTCTCTTTCATCATCAGTCACACTCTGCAAGCCCTAAAATGCCAGCTTTAGACCAATACCCAAGAAACCTGAGACATAGAGTCGTATTTCTAGTTTCTTTTGGCACGCCCGAGGAAGACAAAGTGATTTCATTATTCATTCTATTATTCTAGTGAAAAATAAAAGGTAAATGCTTGTTCACAATCCCTATATTTTAGGTTAAATACCCGTTTACTCTATGCATTATAGCTCATTTTCTTGGCGGCGGCTAAAGTGCCTAATGTATATACTTAATTAGGCAAAAATCACTTTCTTCTAGGAAATTATGAAGGATATACAATTCACCGTTAATTAAGATTTTTTTTTTCCTCCTCAAGACAAAAGATAAAGATTGTTGTTAGGAGCAAATGGGGCAAAGATTTCATTTGAGGAATATTGAAATAACCATGATGAAAAGAATATGGATACATAATCTCCTGTGGAATACTTGAAGTAGTGCATGTATTGGCGCCTGAGGTCCAAAGCACTTTGGCTTCGTGCTGGGGGGTTAATTGCAACACAAAATATTTCCATGCTAAGGCTTCAGGAAGAAGAACTAAGACGCAAGAGTGGTTGTTGACATGAACTCTTCTCTTCAGCAAAATTTCACGCTTGGCCTTGATGGTCTATCAAATAGACACATATCATACATACATTAAATAGATGTATTGAGCCCTTTTAACCCGTCTATCTGTCAATACTAATATAATACATATTACGGGCTTTTAAATTAGACCCAGTAAATGATGAAGGGTTTTTAACAACAGACTCCATTTTGAATTTAATTTTTTATGAAATCTAGAGATGACAAAATCTTCTATGGGTTTGGAATCTCATAGGACCCCATCTTAAATGGAATGAATGTTGAATAATTTTTTAGGAATAGGGTGGGGAATGGAAAAAAAATAATCTCTAAATTCTTAATAGGGTGGGGTTTGGTTTTTTACTTCCCACCCCACCCCCACCCCCACCCCAATCTTCACTATATATAAACATTTTTTAATTTTTATTTAATAATTTTTATTTTATCAATTACAATGTTGGTTAATAAATTTTTTTCTTATTTTTACCTAGTATAAATAGGCTATAACTAAAAAAAAACTCTATAATATAATTTTTATTCCGTCCTAAACATTATTATATTTTCTTTCCTCTTTTAAGGTGCTGCTCTCTTCAAACATTTTTTAGTTTTGTTAACATTTCAAGATATTATTCCAAACTTTTGGAGATTTTTTTAAAATAATTTAAGTACTTTATAATATGGTGATAATTTTATTTAAGCCTCTAATTTTTAATTTACTAAAATTATGTATCTATACTTACTATAAAATAAGTAAATGAAGAATTGAGTGTGGGTGGAGAAAGTATTTCCCACATAGAGATTCTTCATCCCCACTCCACTAAAAATTTATTGGGAAATGAGGAGGAGAATAGAGGCGAAATTTTTAATAGGGTGGGGAATGTGGTAGGCCTCCCCACCCCCACTCCACCCCATTGCCATCCCAAATGAGATCCAAATTAAAAATTCAATCAAATTGTAATTCAAAATTAACATTACAAAACTCACCGTTTTTATGTTAATAGTGAAAAAATATAAATAAAAGGAATCATTCATAGTAAATTCCTAAATCACGATTTTGACTGGCCGCCAACACCATTTGCTGCAAATTTGCAAGGACAATGATTAAGACTAAAAAAGATAAGGTGTATTTTAAGTTGGCAATGGGATGGGATGGGATGGGATTTTCCAATCCCAGTTCTATCCCATATATGCGAGTGGGATAAAAAAAAAAAATGTCTCATTCCCATCCCTTTATTATTAATTTTTTTTTGGACAAAAAATCTTTTCTAGTCCCGTTCCATTAAATATCTTGTCATGTCCCATTATCCTGAACAGTCCCAAATGTAAATAAATAAATTTTGATATTTTTTTCCTTTTAAGGATCACCACAATTCAATATAGCAAAAATTTGAATAAATACAAAGTAGAATAATCAAATAATAGTTTTATTTTAACTACATACATGTTCGAATACAATTTTATGTTACAATTAATTGTTTGCTTCTATTGCACATTAATATTAAGACTTACCCTTCAATAACTATAGATTTGGACAGTAACCAACTTCAACCATATTAAATTATTCAGGGTTGGCAATGGAATGGGATGAGATGGGATTTGCCAATCCTAGCCATGTCCCGTTTATACAACTGAGATAAAAAATTATTAACAATAGTTGTACAAATTTTACTTGTTAATATTGTTGATAATACTTGTATATTGATTAAAAGACAGAGCAAGGCATTGAACATTATTAGTGATAATGATTTGCCTACAACAGAACTATTTGGGTTAAATTAATATATTTTGTGTATTTATTTTAATGTTGTTTCTTATTACATTGATAAAATGTAGAACTAAGCATCGTATGCAGATTTTTTAGGCTACTGTTATAAGTTTATATTTTAAATTATATACTTTAATTTTTTTGTATTATTAAAAGTAATTTTTTAATATTTATGATTTTGAATGACAAAATCTACAAAAATTCTACTGCGAGTTATAGTGGTTATGGTAATTGTTAAAACCCGTAACATGTGGGCTTTTTAAAAATAAAAAATAAAAATCCCCTAATGGTTGCAGGCGAGTTTGAAATTTTAAATTTTTTGTGGTGCGGGTATATCTAATTGAAAAAATAAATTAAAAAAACATTGATGTTGACTGAATACCATCCCCGGATAGTTGAATAGCACTATACAAGTTAGCGGTCAGACCGTGAGACCAGCATAATTAATTGGGAAATTTACAAGAATAACCTAAATAATTTTTCAAATTTCAAATTTAGCCACCCAAATAAATTTCTATCATAACTAGCCAAAACTAAAATTTTGATCCCAAATTACCCTCAACATTTCTCCACTCCAAACCATCACTTAAGCTCCACCCAAAACTTATCCTCTTTAACGGCGAACGGGGATGTGGGACAGACCTCACATGCACTTAGTGAGACATGCACCTGCCCCACTAAAATGCAACCCAACATAGTGCGACAGGCAGTGGGACAGGTGCCTGTCGCACATAATCAAAACCCAGATTTAGTGAGACAGGCACCTATCCCACTGCCTGTCTCACTAAAACCGCCTGTCTCACTAAATTTGGGTTCGTTTTTTCTTCGAATTTCTAACTTTTTTTTTAATTTTTTCTCGATTTCTCTACTTAAACTAAGTTTCTCTACTCCAAGTAAGCACTTTTACAAATTATATTGTTTTATGAATGAAAAATAACAACATTTACAACACAACCATATCAATTTCGCATTAAGGTTTGTATTGCGCGGGAATAGAAACAAACCTCAAGAAGCTTCCCAATTATCAATTGATGATTATATCTTCAGCTATACAACACTTGTTTGATGAGATTTGATGATTTGCCAAGAATGTTGGTAGTGTTCTTTTTAGAGTGTTGAGAGTGTTGAGAGTGTTGAGAATGTAGAGAGTGTACAAGTGGCATTTGTTTGTAAATTTGATTAAATTAACGATGACAATTCGGTCCAAAATACTAGCAATTGGCTAGTTATGATAAAAAAAGTTTGGGGGGCTAAATTCAAAAATTAGAAAAGTTTTGAGGTTATTTCTGTAAATTTTCCTAATTAATTTACTTTTCAAATACCGTGTACATAGGCTAACCAAACCTATCATATTATTGCTCATTTCATTCGCTTATTGAGTTGAGCTATTAGCACACCTCAAATATCCTTAAAAAAAAACTCCTTTTCTACCAACACCCAAAAGTAAATGAAGGAATGCAAAATAATTTTGAAACCCAACTTAATTCCAAATCAACCCTATTCTTCTTCTTCTTCAAAAAACTCTCTCTCTCTCTCTCGCACGCTTTAATTTGTCTACTATGAAATTTGAAATCTTAGAAAAAGAAAAAAAAAAAACTAGATTTTATCTCTCTTTCTACTGATTTCTTATGCTAGTTAAACAGCCTAAATTTTCAGTTATGATAAATTTTTTTTAAATTAGAAGATAGAAATTGAGATTGAAAACTAGAAGTTACAACGAAAACTTTTAAGTCCAAAAGAAGGAACTCATGTTGCAATCAAGTAGTAACCACTAGGCACCAACAGCAGTAGGTATAATAAAAGAGCTGCTCTTCTTTTATGGCAAGCATAGTCTTCTCATTATTAGTAAAAATTTAAAGATAATTTATCAGAAAACAAGTAAATTTATTTATTCTTTGTTAAAGCAACAAGATTGAGAAAGTTGCTATCATAGCTAAATTACAAAAGTGAGGTTGAAGAGAAGAGAATTTAAAACTTGAAAAAAAAAAAGTAAAGAGATGACGGTAATTTTGAAATTAGTCTAGGAATTTTGAAAAGTGATGCATACATACATATACATACATACATACATATATATATATATATATATATATATATATATATATATATATATATATATATATATATATATATATATATATATATTTAAGTGGTGCATTTAGTATCCGAATTTTTTTAAGGAAATTAGAGGGGTTCCAATACCTCGACTCTACAACAATTAAATATTTAAATAATTAATTATGTTTCCCATTATGTGGGCGAGTGGGCAAAGTTAAAGCTAAGATTGTAATTGCTAACATCAATTCACAATTAGCATATTCCCCTATTTCATTGGATGCGTGAAGCTCGGTGTTTAATTGTGTCATATCTTGTGCAATCTTTGTTGAAATTTGGCATCAATAAATTGGAAAACTATTGTTCTAGAAATGGTGCTTCGGAAAAGTTTATTACGCTACCTTCTATAAATTTTCCGAGAAAATTGAGAATATGAGATAGAATATAGGTGAAAAGAATAGAAAAAATCAACATGAAATTAATCATAAGCCTAATATTCTGCAAAATATACTCGGACCCTTGTAGGATGCTCGATTTCTAAGGATCAGGATCCTCTACTGATATGAGAATTCATGATCTTTTACAGATCTTCTGCCACCTGTATTTTAGTAGTACTGTACGGTTAGGATTTAACTATCTTTTCTTTTTAATCTATTAACCACCAATCACATTAATAAAATTTTCTCAGAAGAAGATCAGATTCGGAGAGGATCATAATTCGATTTCTAAACAGGTCATATCATGACCGCCTTCACCATACGTACAAGTGTTATGCCTTCCGGTGGCTTAAGCCGAATGCTAAAGTTTATTAAGTTACATCAATTTCTGAGTAATTTTTTATGATCCTTTTAATTGTTTGAGGGATAACAACAGAGTCATGCGAAAAAAAAAAAACTATTTATTAATTGATGCAAAAAATACTTTGTCAATCCTAGTCCTACCCCGTATATGCAAGTGGAATAAAAAAAAAAAATCATATTCCCATTCCTTTACTTTTTCTGGGACAAAAATTTGTTCTATTATTGTGAACGGTCCCAAATGTAAATAAATAAATTTTGATCTTTTTTTTTTCTGTTAAGGATCATCATAATACAATATAACAAAAATCTTGAATAAATTCAAAGTAGACTAATTAAATAATAGTTTTATTTTATGCATGTTCAAATACAATTGTGTTACAATTACCTGTTTGCTTTCATTGCAAATTAATATTAAAACATACCGTTCAAAAACTATAGATTTGGATAGTAACCAACTTTAGCCATATTAAAATATCCAATAATTAAATAATATAATAATAAACCAAACCAGGAGCTAGGGTTGGCAATGGGATAGGATGGGACGAGATTTGCTAATCACAGTCCTGTCCCATTTATGCAAGCGGGAAACAAAAAAGGTTCAATTCCCGTCCATTTATTTTTCTTGGGACAAAACAAAAAAGGTTCAATTCCCGTCCATTTATTTTTCTTGGGACAAAAATATGTATTGATCCCGTCCCACCTGCAGGATCCCATCCCCACAGGAAAAATTTCCATCCCCAGTGTATTCATTATTTTATCTGTTGCTATTGGTTACATTGGCTTTATTTTTACTTGTAGCCACTAACACTATAAGGGGAGTATTTTTAGCCATGAATTTTGTGAAGAATCGACCTTAAAATTGGATGGATGATCAATAGTTGAATGGTAACTTAGTTGTGTACTTAAAAAAAAAAAAGATGTATTTGCTTGTATTAGCAATAAAGCTATTATTTAACGTTTTCATATTTCGTGTCGAGAACAGTTGAAGAAGTTTTATAAATGATAATATCAATGAAGTTAAATATTTTTGTTATTACTTTTTCCGTGGGCTCTTATTATTTTGGTCTAAATTTTTTTAATCAATTAATAACAAGCCTCCTCTATTTTTATTTTCTGGGTTCGCTACTACTTTAATGTATTGTAAAATCCCTCCTAAGCAGGGGTAATCAAAAGCACTAGCATACCGTGTCAGTAATTAGAAGAATTCTAGAATATATCATAGGCAATACAACTGATTAATGCATGTATGATATATGTAGTTAAATTTTATAAAACCACCAATTGCATCCTAGTTATTCAAAATAAATGCATACATTTCATAACATCATTTGCTTATTGTATGCTTAACATGGTACTTCATAGGCATTCTAGAATTTCTCCATGTATGCTTGCATGTATTAAATGAAGATGCCTATTTATCATTGATTAGTGATACATTCATAGCTCCACTTCCAAATTAAAAATTCGAGTTCACGCCAATAAGCTAAAATTAGATGCGGGAAACATAATTGTCGCCTTCCTAAAATTAGGTGCAGGAAACATGGGGAGCAAGGGATAACAACTTTCTTTAACCTGGATATAATCAGTAGATTAAAGCCTACTATAGAGGCTCCTTGAAGGGGTTATAAACAAGTTTATATCGTCGTGAATAGAAGTTCCGTGGAGGGGTTATGATCAAATATGGGGCTCTCTCAAAAGTGGATAAAAACTTATTGTGAAATGTCTCTTTTCATCAACGTTCTGTTGATTAATGAAGCCGCTAGGGGAGAGATTAAAAAGGGCGAAAAAAAACTTCTATAAGAAGTTTTGTTATGCTGCTTAACATTAGAGAGATTTTGCTAGACAACTTAGAATAATCCTAAACTGGATATACATTGATCTGAAATAAATTTAGTTTACTGATTTTCTGTAAAATGAAAGCAATTAATCTCCATGCACATCACATCTATGATCATATAGTCGTAATAATGATAGTAAATTAAAAACAAATTTACTGTTAAAACAAACGGAACCAACACAAAGGGGGCTGCATGTCTTTTTTGCAATATTAAGAAATTTTATGCCCCATTCTCCAAACATAAGCGCTCATGATAGTAATTGTAAAAACAGAAAGGTGTAATTTGAAGCCCTATTCAGCATCAGCAAGATGGAAGTGGTAAATCTGATCATAACCGACCCTGCAATCAAAATATGTAACACAAATATCAAGACGAAAAATACATTTGTAAAACCAAATAATATTCCAAGCCAAACCATATGTTATAGAAAAATGCTACTGCCTTACCCTTCATGTCCCCGATAGTGGGCACTGTGATTATAGATGAGCTTATCAAGCACATGTTGATTAGATGGCCGGTATGGTGACTTCCTAGCCTCTCTGCATCAAATACATGAACTCCTCAAAATTTTAGTGGCAAATCAAAACATATTAAAACTCAAAACTTATAATTGAGTAGTAGGCTAACCTGACAATAAAGTTCGCCACATGCTGGCCGATACCAACAGCATCCTCTGAGTGTGGAAATACACTTGCTGCCGCCCATTCAAAAGCAGCTTTCTGCAACAACAACACAAAAAAAAATAAAAAAAAAAAACAAAGGGGTCAGCCTTTTCATTTCTAAAACAGGAACAAGTTGCCCCAAAACCAAAAAAAAAAGAAATTTATTAATAACAACCTCTGGATGCCACTGCACGGCAGTCACCGGATAGTCATAAGCCTGCATGGTCGATACATACACCTGAAAATGAGTAATCAAAGAAATCAGAATTGTGAAAGGTATACAAATTAATATAGATTTAAAACATTCGTTGCATATTGTACCTTATCATCTCTATCCAAGGTAGTAGTCAAGATCTTGAAGAACAAAGAGAGATCGATGTTCTCTCGCATTCTCTCAAGTGTGAGACAATACTGTTGAACAAGCAATATTTGATCAAATAAATATAAACCAAAGTGTAGAAAGTCAACTCATGAATTAAAGAAAAACTCACAAGTTAAAATGGCCAGAATTTCATACAATGATCCCAATCAGTGAAGTCATTTATCATAGGAAAGGGAAAGAGTGGTTATTTAGATGGCTCGTTGATGGCACCAGAGAGTAAGAGTCCAGTCCTTAAGGTTTGGGATACTGAGAACTCTATGATTATGCCAACAGCAAGAGATTTGCTGATAGCAGTCACTGAAACTGATTCTAATCTGGGGAATGCTGCACAGATGTATGATCGGAGATGTCGCATTCATGAGACGAGGCAGGGAAGTAATGCAATCACTAGTTACTACAATGTCATCAATAAACTGTGGCTAGAACTATATTTTTATTTTGATGGTGAATGGAAATGCACTGCTGATAGTGCTGAATTCAAGCAGATGCAAGAGTGGGGAGTCAGTGATTCTTGGCTGGTTTGAATCCAAAACAAGATGAGGCTTGATTCCTTAATTCATAATGAGCAAGGCTTGCACCAATAATTTTTGCTCAAAGCATTCTTAATTAACTTACAATAAAATAAGAAGCAAAAGAAACATAACTCTTACGCTCTTACCCTATGGTTTTCCATCACAATGGGATCTGTACCTAACTTTCCAAGCAAATGGTCAGGAAATCTACAACAACAAATGAATAAAGTTATAAATCACTTAATTGACCTGTTAACAGCGAGTTACGGAAAAATCAAAATAAATGTAACACAGATGCTCACTTTTCAAAAACAGTTCCATCTAACTTGGAGTTTCCAGTGAACTGTAGAGTAGATGGGTAGTCCCTTGTATTAGAGCTTTCAAGAATATCGTTGTCCTGTTAGAAGAATAAAATAAATAAGTAAATGAAGACTTAAACTGAAAAATACATAAATTAAAAATTTGTCAGACTCGTACGAAAAGGCTAAAAGAGAGCGATCACCTTGCTAACGAACATTGTTAAAAGTTGCAACCCCAAACAGATGGCAAAAAGAGGAAAATAGTCACCCTCATCATTCTTCTCTAAAATTCTCTACAATAAACCAAATAACAAACTAGGAAATAATGAAAAGGAGTTTTTAAATGAGCTAGTTAATAAAGAAAAAACAAAATTAACATAAATTATAAGGAAAGACTGTTTAGTTTTCAATGAAGTTACCTCAAAAATTTTCTTAGCAACGCGGTAGTACAAACCCTCTTTCTCAAAACCCCCAGTGAAAAGCACACCGTTCACCAAATCAAGCTTCTGCAGCAAACAACACACCGCAACAAACTCAATTAACAGTAATTTCAAATTATTTATGTAATTATTCACTGAATAAATTCTTTCACCTCAAAAATACTATTTTCTGGTTCATTGTAAACAAGCGGGATGACTCGCGCGCCACCTGATTCAACGAGTTTTACGTAGGATGCGGGAATATTTGACCACCTATCTCCTTTATGAATTCTCTCTTTGGCGCCATCGAATGGATGAGTAAGAATCCCGATCACAGGTCGGGAATCTAATCTGACTCCAGGGCAACGTAACACCGATAAAGCCTGGGCTTTAAAAATTGGGGAGTCGATGGTCCACTCCCCGAAGTCATGTGGCCTCTCAATGTTGTGCAAAATCTGCTTTTCTATGCACATATCATGTGTCTTTTTCAAGCAGGCTTCCAGCTCCTCCTGAAACTACAAATATCAGAATTCAGAACTCATAACCTCATCCAATATTCATACGCCAGTATTGATAGTTGTGTCTTTACTTATTACCTTTCGCACATATTTGCAAGCCAAAATATTCATCTTGTCCCTGGCAATAGATAATTTGTCATCTGACAGAAGCTCGCTGGCAGTAAGAACTGCTGATGCAGCAATCACCGAGGCCCTGAATCTTGTAAAACTGATGTCTGTTATGAAAATGAGAATTAGAGATCGTAAACAGAGTACAGAATAACAGCTACACAATCAACTTCTATTCTGAAAAGCTATCTTACCTAGTAGTGCTTGCATGATAATCGCAGGGATCCTAGACTGGATCTTTTCTCCCAAAGAAATCTTTCTAAGAAAGAACTTCACAAAGCATATAGGAGTCAGACTCACATAACGCATCTCAGGCTTCCATCCTTTGAGAATCTGTACTTCCATGTGCACTAGGTGTTCCATATATTGTTTACCAAAGTTCCATTTTTCCTATTAAAGGATTAGCAACCCAAACAAATTAGAAAAAGAACCACCATCTATTAACGAACTAGTAACAAGAAAGAGTACATTGCATATATTAATTTACCACAAACTGTGAAAATGAGAAGGAGAATAAATCTTCCTGTCGCCAAGCCATAACAAGGCAGCAATGGGCAGCAAGAACTATATCATCCCGCAATTGTCCCAGCACATTCTGATTAAAGAAATTAAGATTAATGGACAGAGTCAACTATGAAAGCCTTAGTGGTATAACTATGAAATTACAGGTTTTGATAAAATAATAGTACCGGAAGTTGATTCCTTGAAAAGAATCGATCAAAAAGGTTAAGGCCAAGACACGGTATCCATGCATCCAGTTCTTCGTATTTGGAGCCCTGCAAGAAAGGGTCACTATCAACTTTTTTAAAATCGATCAAAGATTGAACAACAGAATCATGCAGACTTTTTATTTGCTTTTCTCTTGATTCAGAAGCACAAAACCCATTTTCAGAACCAAAAAACAAAGGAAACTTTAGAAAAATACTAACTTGAACCAGAAAAAACTTAAGAAAATATTCAATTGGACTAGGAAACAAAGAAAACTTGAAAGAAATACTTATTTGAACCGGAAAACAAAGAAAACTTGAGAAAAATCTTTGAACCAAAACAAAGAAAGGAAATGCCTGATCCAGAAAACTTGAGAAAAATACTCATTTGAACCAGGAAACATGAGAAAAACACTCACTTGAACCAGAAAACTTGAGAAAAATACTTGAACCAGAAAACCTGAGAAGAATACTTACTTGAACCAGAAAACTTGAGAAGAATACTTACTGAACCAGAAAACTTGAAGAGAATACTTACTTGAACCAGAAAACTTGAAGAGAATACTTACTTGAACCAGAAAACTTGAGAATAATACTTAGTTGAACCAGCGAACTTTAGAAAAATGCGAACTTGAACCCGAAAACTTGAGAAAAACAATTATTTGAACCAAAAACAAAAAATGGAAAATACTTCTTGAACCAGAAAAGAAAAAGAAAAATTAAGAAAACTACTTGCTTGAACCAGAAAGCAAATAAAACTTGAGAAAAATACTTACTTGAAGGATGACACGCTTTGCTATGTCCCTCAAAATGGACTTTTTGCTCTCAGCATAGCCCTCAGCAGCCATGAAATCTGTTTCAACTTTGAAATAGTTCTTAAACCGTTGTTCTTCATCTAGACCAAATGCAAATGCCATTTCAACAGAGCAAAAATAGAGAGAAAAGAGAAAGGTGGCTTTAGAAGAGGAAGGAGAGGAAAAAGTTAGTATTTTTATGCTTGAGTAGCTCTCTTATGGTCACCCTCACTGAGAAACCTCACTCTATATACAACAACCACCCCCCCCCCCCCCGGCAGAGCCTCTGCACACAGTACAATCAGGTACAATGCTATGTTTTTTGGCATTTTTCTAAAAGTTTATATATAGAGAATGAAATATTTAAAAGCTACAACAGGCAGCATACTATGTTATACTAAAAATCTTTCTCTCTCTCTCCTTTGTCCGCCTAAATATATGTTCTCCCTTAATTGTTTGTGGCAGACTGGCAATGAGGGCTGAGTGTAAGCTTTTCCTAAATCCATTTTGATTGGATCCAACTTTTTATATTTACCAATTTTATGTAACTCTATTATCATTCTTTACATTTTACTTTCGTTATAACATTATCATCATTGCACGATTAAATTAGTTTTGTCTGCAGAAAAGAGTCCAGAGAGGAGTTTCTTGTAGACCAAGAATGGACAATCCATTATGTTTATTCAGAAAATATCCTATACTCCAAGAAATTATTCATCCAATATTAGTGCTTGTGGTATTGACGCAGGGGGTTAATTGGATACAAGTTACTCGTGCACTTCAAAATGAATAAAATTTGGATTCATTACAAGGAAAACAGAATAAACAATTTTTTTTTTTAAATTGTTTTGTTTATGAATTAAAACTTTATGCTTGTATTCAAAAATATATTTCCAGAATAATAATAGTAAAAACTAACCAAAGGCAGTTTTTAAGAATTCCTTGTTTTCAATAATAATAGCAATAATACCAAATAGTATATCAGACAGGCCATATATCTATAAACCAATATTGAACCATCCATTAATGAGAATGAGAATAATATTCTTTGGAAGTTCAGGGTTGATGTTGAAACAAGATCAAGAACATCAACAGTTCTACAAGAGTATTATCCGACAATAATGTTCATTCACTAGTCTTCTATCTTTGTTTCTTGTAAAACTTCAAAGACAGATGCACAAAAGAATCAAGTGAAATTCCCTCTCAAGAACAAGAAAAGATAAAAGAACATTTGTTTTATATGAAATCTTCCAAAGCAGTTCACTTCAGAATAAAATCCACAAACCCCTCTTTGTTCTTCACTTCTTGCTCCTTAAACAAAGAACAAAAAACAAGGGAAGAGAAGAAACGAGAAAAAAAAAAAAAAAGAAGATTGATAAGATGTTGTAGATAGATATAACCGCAGCAAAATATCGCAAACTCGAGCAAATGATTACAAAATTAATCTACTAGCAGGATACAGCCAGGCCTAGCAAACCTCTACAGCCCAATACCCACAAAGAAAGGGAAAACTGATATATTAAAGAATGAAAACTTTTCTGCCCTGTACAAAAATATACCAATCACCCCTCTGCAAAACTAGACCAGCCTACTTTAGAGCAGTTAAATGGAAAAATATACAGAATAATAAACAATAATTATAATACAAGTTAGTTTAGCTGAAGAAGGAAAAATACCTCTACAAGTCCATGTGGTGATTCTTTAAGAGTAATTGCAAGAAGCTAGACTCCAAAAACTTTGCGATGATTTCTGTGAGAGTTGAAAGCAATTAAACCACACTGTTCACTTTGTATCACTGACGAAGAAGAAATTAGAAGAAGATAACTGAGTTAAGAACCTTAAAAGTATCATATAGCAAAAGAACCATCTGTGACTGTTTTTTGTTCCTCATTGTGTTCAAATGCAAGAGTACAAGTCCGCTGGGCATGAGAACCTTCAAATCCACAAACTTCAGTAATTCAACAAAAGGTGGGGTGCACCTACAATCCTGAATAAATGACAAAGACAACCAAACGAGGATGTATTAATTCATGTAAGAGATGAAGCAAATATGCAAACAATTAAACTTGACACAGGTTTTGATGCTGGCATTCTCATGTTCAAGGTTAGTGATTTCATCAGCTGCTCTCCTAAAAGTATCATTGGGTGCACAAGAGCTACTACCATCCTTATAATGTTTTAACAAGACCACAAGATGCAATAGAGCCCCAACATCAACTACAAGATGTTGATGCTCTGGCTACTTAACAAAGCAACATTCAGGTTCACTAATTATGGGTATACAAAGGGTTTAAGCATGCAACATCAACCCAGCTACAGCTACAAATTAAGAGAAGAAAATCTATATCACTACATCAGGAGGAGTGCGTTCACACCATGAGTGCTTGGCACATGTGTTTATACACGGTTAAGAAAACAATTTAAAGAAAAGAAAACCTCCTGCTCATAAGCATAGAAACCAAACTAAGCATCAACTTCTGATTTTCACATAGGTGTGAATCAAATGAAACATATATCGGAATCTTAAAACTCTCACAGTCTTGCTCTTGAAAAATCCTTTCTTAAGTTTCTTTATTATTCCGATTGTTTCAAAACGAAAAAAACACAGCTTTGACAGCTAACTAAGTTAAATTAATAAAAAAAAAATTATGCACACTAATAATGAGGCCCTTTTCCCACAAATATAAAAGACTAATTAGAGCTGGCACATTCAAATATTCAGAAACAATCAAGCTTTTATTTCTCTGAATCCATCTGAAAGCCACACTAATTGAGACACTTGTATCAGTTTTTATTTGATATCGACTAACTGAAACTATACACTACCACATTCTCTCATGATCAATTTAAGAGGAAGAAGATTCATATTGACACTGAAAATAATATAAAAACTTAAGAGAAGCAGGTGCAGTGATTCAACTCAATGCAACTGCTTTTAGATTATCCCATCTTTTAGTGTTTCAAACATGCATATATAATATTAGTTATAGTCATAGAGATGAACTCCACACAATCAATTGTTATACAGTTGATAATTACGGACATTATTAATCTTAATAATCACACAATCACGATTGACAAAAAGGTTTATGAAAGAGTCTTTAATGACTGAAATTAAATCAGATATTACGAAAAAATATAAAATAAAATAAACCACAGCTCTTCAAGATCAGATTATTTCAAATACTCATTTTCCAACTAAATTGCTAACTAAGACTACTATACACCATTGTCTTTCATTTTTCTTACGCTTTCCTCTCATTTTCTTACGTGCCTTTCACAGCTGCAACCACCACATACCCAAATTTCTTCCACAAAAGCCATCATTTAACTCACCGAAAAACAAAAATAAAAAACCCTCCTTTACCCTTTTATCCGCCTTAAACACCATTTTAGTTTTTCCCACAAACCAAACAACAAACCACCACCACCAAATTTTTTTTTTTTTTTTGGGGGGGGGGGGGGGGGGTAAGTTTTCCTTCACTTTCCGAGGGAAAAAAAATTCCCATGATATCATACCCGTAGTTTGTTAATCCACAATAGAACGGCTTTGTCAGCACATATCTCTACCCATTATCACTTACAAAACAAAGCTTCTTATAAAGCATATATTTGGAAAAAAGAAAAAGAAACCATTCAATCTAATATTGACTTTACGGATTGGAAATAAATGCATCTGTATAGCAACAAAAACTACAGGGATAACTAATGATAAGTGTACAACACTTATACAAAAGATCAAAATTGATGTGCAAAACATTGACAACATTAGTAATATTGGGTAACTAAGATTTTAACTCACCAATTCCCTAAACAGGAAGCTATATAACATTTCATGGACTACAAGACATTTGATGTATCTCTGCTTGGCTATACTCTGTTCATTTCAATTGCTCCAAAATCCATAATGGATCCCGTGCTCATCACTTCGTTTGCATAAATCTTCCATTTAATTTATAGCTGCAAGGCCACATCGTTGCATGTTAGTTATGAGGAAAATACAACAGCACTACTAAGGAAGGCCTAGCCTGCCATCCACATGTTTAAGCTTGCAGCTACATGAAGTTTACATAAACCGAAACTTCGAACTTGGAAATCAAATCAAAATACATGAACTCAAAGACTTGCGTTTGGAAAAATCCTTTCTCAAGTTTCATCTATCCTACAGCATTCAGATTCTTTCCAAAACGAAAAACAATGCTTCAACTACTAATTGAGCTGAATTAATGAAATATAAACCCTCACACACACTAATCGTAAGGCCATTTTCCCATAAAACATAAAATCCCAATTAGAGCTAGCAAATTCAATAGTAGGAGACAATCAAGCCGTTTATGTCTCTGAATCCATCCAAAAGCCACACTGATAAAAGACGCTACTAGTACACAAAAATTCTGTTTTATTCTCTCTTTCCCTTTGGTTTTACATCAACTAACTAAGACTTACACGTTACATCGTGATCAATTTAACAGGAACAAAATTAGTGTTGATACTCAAAATAATAAAATACAAAACAGAGCCAAATACAACAATCCAACTCATACAACAATTTATTCTGTCTTTATAGTTTTCTGAACTTGTTATTTTTTCTTATCCTCATTTTTCTCAGGCAACCAAAATAAAGCATACATTTAATCATAGATTGCTATAGGGTTGATAATCAGGCAAGGAATTTAGGGCATGTTCGTCACTCCTGATTGTAAGGTTTTAGAACCCCTCGTAGGATTAAATTATTAAAATATCATGTTTGGTAATTATAACCATAGTATTGTAACGTTGTCACACCTTTTACCGTCTGAGAGTCGGGTTTAAGCGGGTTTGAGACCAAAAAAAAAAAAAAATTGCTTTTGTTCTCTCGTTCTCAAATCTGTCCGGCGCAAAGGGAACCTGTCCGTCTGCCTTTGCCGCGAGATCGTATTCACAGTCACACCAGCTGCCAACTCGGCAAACTTCTTGATCTTTCCATAGTCTTCAAGCACAGTATTCAGCTCCATAACCGGCTTGTGATTTTCAACTGCAATTCGCCACATCCTTTTCCTTAATCTCAGCTGCAAGATTGATCACTTTGACCAGCATCACCATATTATTGTCTCCTCCAAGAAACTCAATGGACATGGGAGCCCTGAGGAAGAGGTCGACTTTCTTGATTAGTTTCGATTTCCAGATCATAATACCAAAAACCCGGACGAGATAGAAAGTTATAAGATTCAAAAGGGGCGGAAGGGGAAAAAAACAAAACAGAAAGAAATGGAAAGAGACACCAAAAAAAAAGGGAGGAAAAGAAAAAGAAAGGAAAAAAAACAGAGGAAAGGGGAGAGTAAAAAAAAAAAGGGAGAACTGGAAAGCTCTCAGAGATACCAATTAAAGAAATAGAAAGGGAACAAAAAGGGTTTCGCTCGAAACTCGGAGATGTTTTTGTATCGCACGGACGCACATTACTTGGATTATTAATCTTAATGGTAATAATCATGATTAACAAAATGACTTACGAAAACATTCATCAATGATAAAAATTAAATGTCGTAAGTGATCAGAGATTATGCAAAAAAATCACAACTTAATGAAAGGAACAAGTCATTATTTTTCCCCAAAGATCTAAGTATTTTAAACACTCATTTCCCAACTCAATAGCTAATTAAGAGTTTAAGATCATCAAAACCCAAAAATCAGAAAACCCTCCTCTACCCTTCTACCCGACTGAAACTAAATGACCCCGCTTTTTCAGTTTTTCCCACAAACCAAACAGCACCACCGCCAGAAAATAAAAAATTAAAAAACCAAAGCTTTCCTTCTCTTTCCCCAGAAAAAAAAATTAAAATTCCCATAATATCATCATTCAAAGAGAGGAGACGACCAGGGTAGTTCGTCAACCAGTACAGAACGGAACGGCGTGCTCAAGACATGTCCCATGTTTCACATTACCCATTATCACCCATTAAACAAAGCTTCTTAGAAGCCAACTATACGTAAGGGAAAAGAAAGAGGAAAAAAAAGAGACCACTCACTCTCTATTTCGCCAAATTCTTTCTTCCCTGGTTTTCATAGTTTCCATCTCTACTTGAAACTTTTCATTCTTTTATCCTTTCCTATTTTTTTTACCCCATTTTCTTTCTTCTTCGTTTCTCTCTCCTCAGATCATGATAAGGACAGATGGACTGTACTGATGTACAGGAGTCGATAATGAAATTTGTAACATTTTTATTCTTTTTTAGTTTTCGTTTTTTTTGGCCAATGACACGTTTTGACTGGCTGATAATTAATTTTTAAAATTCTTAATGTAAATCGAAAAAAGAAAAAGGAAAATATTTGGGCCTAACCTAAGCCAAGAAATTGGGCCTTCCTTTTGCGAGCAATAAATCCATGTAAGGGGCAACGCAGCGAACAAACCCTTGGACCAGCTCAGGGGGTTAAACCAGATCAACAAGCCAACCGGAATCAAATGAACCAACCGTGAGGGCCTGTTAAATTGCGGTGTATGTAACTCTCTCATTAATAACCGGCCGTTTTGATTCTGTGGAACAACTTAATGAATTTAGTAAATCTTTTTAGGAGGGTCCAATGATCATAGATCGAACATATTCAATTTTTACAGTGCGATGGTTGGCTGTTCACGGACTAGCTGTACCAACCGTTTCTTTTTTGGGGTCAATATCAGCAATGCAGTTCATCCAACGATAAACCTAATCAGAATTAGAGAGCTATGACACAATCAAACCCAAACGAACAAAATGTTGAATTGAACCGTACCAGTCTCTACTAGGGGTTATTACTCATTTTTGTACTTGCTGTTTATTTTCCAATTACTTCTTCAATTAAGAGAATAAAAGAGAATAGTAGGAGAATCCAAAAGAGTAGAAATTCTCTTATCCCATTCGGAAGAAGCGCATCTTATAATTATCTATGACTGTTTATGTCTCTAGCATGACCACTTGCAAAAATATGGAGGGAAGCAGGATAAATGGCCGATACAACTAGAAGGATTCTCTTTTGGATAATAAGAACTGTAACTGGTATTCCTGTGATCGGTTCCGGATTAGATTCGTCCTTGTAGTAATCGAATGAACTGCGTTATAGACATAAAAGCGTAAGAACTCAAGGTACCCTGTCGTTCCCGTCTTTGTCTGATTTTAGGGATAGGGCCAGGGCCCCTTGAGTAAAACAATTTATAGAAATTCAAGTATTTTTCAAAAATCACTTAGAAAACAGTTTTGAAAAAAATACAATTTTAAGGAAAATTTCATTTAGCTAATATACTTTAAATAATAGATATTAAATTTCACAAAATATAACACGGTATTATTAAAACCATAAAATGCCAATTCGGAATATAAATAATATTCTTTTCATATGTGTATATATTAAACTTTATGCATCAGTTCACTTACCTTGATCAGTATCGTGGAATCAATACCTCAACCATGGCATGAGTTCACTGATGCCCTATAATCATCTTAACAAAATTCATATCAATATTATCATCATCAATTCCTAACTTAATATTGTTTCTCAATATCTCAACCATCTCAAATCCAAAACATCAAACTGACCAAGCGATTAAAATTTCGATCACCCTATGCATTTTGAAATTCATCCAATAATATATTGCTCCACAGATTCTAAAACTTTGTAAAGGTTCTGTTCAGATATATGGAATTTCATATAAAAATACCTCATAGTTGAAAAAGTCATAAATTTATTCGAAAAATCACTTTATTTCAAGATTAATGAAAATGTTATTTTAGTGTTTAATACTGCATGGCAATATTTTAAAATTTCATAACTATCTACATATAACTCTAAAGCTCATGTCATTTTGAATATGACAGAAAACATAATAGACATTCAGAAACAAAAACATGTGATTTATTTCTCAACAAAAACTACTTGAAATTGAATTTTCATTTCATGTATCAAAAACCTATCAAGAAAATTTTATAATTGCGCTCACCTGACTAAAATTTTCACAGCTTTAGTTATTAAAAAAACAAAATTTATGTAACAACGAGGCATAGAATAATACCTAATAAAAATTTCATGACCATTTATAGCTCCAAACATAAAGATTGATTCGTTACGTGATACTTCAATTCCAGAAAATAGTTTTCAAGATTGCATAAGGCCAATTTCAAAATTTTGTAACAATTATTATGCAAAGCCCAAAAATTATAAAATTAAATATCACATAATAGACATGTAAAAGATTATCTGATAAAAATTTTACTTGATTTTAAGTACAAAACATGCTAAAAACATATCATATTTCAAACTTGATGATGCAAAAGCCATAAAAATTGATAAAATGGAGAAACAAAGTATCTGAATAACTAGAATATTATTGAATAAAGTCTGATAACAAAACTAGGGTTTTGGGGGTCCTTTTATACTAATTATAAATATCACAGATCTACGAAGAGGCAAAATCTAAAATATTGTTAAATAGTAAAATTCTCCTAATCAAAATAAAACACGCAAAACAAATGGCAACCAAATCTAATACCTGAAAGGAAGATAAAAATCCGAGAAGTAACACAAAAAAATTAGAAAATACCTTAAAATTAAAAATTTACTCAAAAAAATTGAATTTCTAACTTGAGCACGGGGCAAAACGGTTAAACCAATCTTCGAAATGGTGTATTATATACCCCAAAAGGCCACCTATAGGTCAACTAGTGATCTCGAGAAGGCACCTTGTTCCTATTACGCAACCATCCTACATCGAGACCCATCAATTTGGAATATGATTTGATTAATTATAATAGCACTATTGACTGAATTTTCATAATAATTCTCCTTTGTAATAAATTCTGAATTCAAACATACAATAAATTAGCATGTTTATCAGTACGTAATAAAAGTTTAAATCTTAAATGATTTTTACTAGTAAGAAAAATAATCGAAATTGGAATTACTGCCAAAATACATAATTATCCATGAATGGTGTACCAATTTCAGAAATTCATAATAAATTCAATACTTGGAATTTCAAAACACATGATAGTTCTATATAAAGCTTGAGACATCTATTATTTGTAAAATATGGTCATAAATATTATTAAGGGAATGCAATTCTCGTCTAAATTCAATATTATCCATAAAACTCATCAATTTACACTCTCCATCATCTTTTATCCATTCTTAGTCAACAAAACCACCATTCATAAAACTAAAAAAAGTAGAAGTTGTAAAACATGAGCCAAGAGTGTAGAAATATTTACCCAAAAACAACCTTTTCCTGAAGGAATTGTCATGCAAAACCTCCTTGCGTAACAAATACATTTATTCCCTCTTCTCTTCCTTCAATCCTTTTATTACTCAAGCCCACTATCTTTAGCTCTGTCTCCCTCTCTATTTCTCTTTTTTTATTTTTAATAATTAGAGCAAAAAATGATAACAGACTTGACAAACAAAACCTTGCTAAAATCTTCATATATCTCTTATCTCTCTCTTTTTTTTTTCAATGTACAAAGATAATATCAAATTATAATCTATATTCTAATAATCGCTTCTTTAAAATTCAAGGATACATATATCATATCAAGTCAAATATGCCCAATTATCTACTTAAAAACTTTATTCCTTAATCTCCATATTTTAATAAGAAACATGTATAAAGGCCCAATTAAAATTGGGGCACTGTACTGCACCTGAAAGTTGAGGGGCGCATGTTCGAGTCCCACCAACAAAAAGTTGGTGTTATGACTAATCCCACCTGATTGATATGTAGGGATAATTTGATTTCCCTCCTATTAATAGGCTGGGGTATAAAAGAGAATGAAAATGCTATTTAGACCAAAAAAAAAAAATTGAATTACAAAATCTTGAAAAGAAGTATGAAAAGAATAAAATGTCTAGATAAAAACTATTTAGTTTAAAAATAAAAAGTGAAAAGTGAAAAAAAAATCTCAGAATTCGTGTATATATGTAATCCGATTTTTTTTTTAAAGCAGGCTTCCAGCTTCTTCTGAAACTACAAATATATCAGAATTTAGAACTCATAACCTCATCCAATAATCATACGACAGAATTGATAGTTATGTTTTTACTCATTACCTATTGCACATATTTGCAAGTCAAAAGATTCATATTGTCCCCGGCAATAGATATTTTGTCATCTGACAGGTGCTTGTTGGGAGTAAGAACTGCTGATGCAGCAATCACTAAGGACCTGAATCTTGTAAAACTGATGTCTCCTATGAAAACCGAGAATTAGAGATCATAAACCAAGCATGGAATAACAGTTACACAATCAACTTCTATTCTGAAAGCTATCTAACCTCCTAATGCTTGGATGATAATCACATGTATTCTAAATTGGATCTTTTCTCCCACTGAGATCTGTCTAAGAAAGTACTTCATAAAGCATATGGGAATAAGACTCCCATAACGCATCTCAGGCTTAGATCCTTTGAGAATCTGTACTTCCATGTGCATTAGGTGTTTTATATATACTTTACCAAAGTTCTGTTTTTTCTATTGAGGATTAGCAACTCAAACAAATTAGAAAAAGAACCACAATCTATTAACAAAAAAGAGTCAATTGCATATACAAATTTACCAGACTAAATATGAGAAGAAGAATAAATCTTCCTGTCGCCAAGATATCACAAGGTAGCAATTGGCAGCAAGAACTATATCATTCTGCAATTGTCCCAGCACATTCTGATTAAAGAAATTAAGATTAATGAACAGAGTCACCTATGAAACCCTAACTGGCATAACTATGAAATTAAAGGTTTTGATAAAATAATAGTACCAGGAGTTGATTCCTTGAAAAGAATCGATCAAAAAGGTTCAGGCCAAGACATGGTATCCGTGCATCCAGTTCTTCATAATTGGATCTCTGCATGAAAGTGTGATACTTTCAAATTTTTTAAAATCGATCAAAGATTGCACAACAGAACCATACAAACTTTTTATTTGCTTTTCTCTCGATTTGGAAGCACAAAACTTATTTTCAGAACCCAAAAAAAAAAAAAGAAAACTTTAGAAAAATACGTCCTTGAACCAGAAAAACACCCGAGAAAATACACATTTGAACCAGAAAACAACATAAAACTTGAGAGAAATATTTATGTGAACCAGAACACAAAGAAAACTTGAGAAAAATACTTGAATCAAAACAAAGAAAGGAAATACTGGCTTGAACCAGAAAGCAAATACTGATCTGAACCAGAAAACTTGAGAAAAATACAAATTTGAATCAGAAAACAAGAGAAAAAACCAGATAACCTGAGAAAAATACTTGAACCAGAATACTTGAGGAGAATACTTACTTGAACCAGAAAACTTGAGAAAAATACTAACTTGAACCAGAAAACTTGAGAAGAATACTGACTTGAACCAGAAAACTTGAGAAGCATACATACTTGAACCAGAAAACTTGAGGAAAATGCTAACTTGAACAAGAAAACTGGAGAAAAATGCTTACTTGAACAAGAAAACTTGAGGAAAAAGCTAACTTGAACCAGAAAACTGGAGAAAAATGCTTACTTGAACCAGAAAACTTGAGGAAAATGCTAACTTGAACCAGAAAACTGGAGAAAAATACTTGAACCATAGACAAAGAAAAATACTCCTCGAACCAGAAAACGAAGAAAACTTGAGAAAAATACTTACCTGAAGGATGACATGCTTTGCTATGGACTTTTTGCTCTCAGCATAGCCCCCAGCAGCCATGAAATCTGTTTATACTTTGAAATAGTTCTTAAACCGCTGTTCTCATCTAGCCCAAGTGCAAATGCCATTTCAGTAGAGAAAAAATAGAGAGAAAAGAGAAGAGGTGGCTTTAGAAGAGAAAGGAGAGAAAAAAAGTTAGTATTTTTATGCTTGAGTAGCTCTCTTATAGTCACTCTTACTAAAACACCTCACTCTACACACACCAACCCCACCCCCCTGCAGAGCCTCTGCACACAGTACACCCATGCACAATGCTATGTTTTTTGGCATTTTTCTAAAACTTTAAATTTAGAGAATGAAATATTTTAAAGCTATAAGAGGCAGCCCACTATACTATAGTAAAAATCTCTCTCTCTCCTCCCCCCACCCCCCAAAAAAATTTTGTCTGCATAAATATATGTTCTCTGTTAATTGTCCGTGACAGAATGGCAATGAGGGCTGAATGTAAGCTTTTTCTAAATCCATTTCGATTGGATGCAACTTTTTAGATTTACCAATTTTATGTAATCCATTATCATTCTTTTTATTTTGCTCTTGTTATAAAATGAAAACAAAAACCGTGTGCGTTTTCCTTGGCTTTGATAATTATTATCATCTTTGCGTGGTTAAATTAGTTTTGTTGTGGGTTACTTATATCATATAGTAATTAATCACGCTAATCACGATATTGATGAATAAACCCATTAGCAAATATGAGATCAAATGATTTTGCCAGAAAGGGAAAGTGATATAACAGCATGAGCCTAAAATGGACCTGCAGCTAGTTTTGAAAGTTGGAAAGTGGTAAATGAAGTAGAAAACGCATAAAAAAATCCAGAGGGGAGTTTCTTGGAGACCATGAATGGACAATCCATTATGTTTATTCAGAAAATATCCTATACTTCATAAAATTATTCATCGAATATTAGTGCTTGTGGTGTTGAAGTTGGCGATTACCTGGATACAAGTTACTCATGCACTTCAAAATGAGTAAAATTTGGATTCATTACAAGGAAAACATAGTAAACAACATTTTTTTTAAAATTATTTTTTTATTATGAACTAAAACTTTATGCTTGTATTCAATAATAATAACAATAATACCAAATAGTATATCAAACAGGCCATATATCTATAAACCAATATTGAACCATCCATTAATGAAAATAAGACTAATATTCTTTGGAAGTTCAGAGTTGATATTGAAACAAGATCAAGAAAATCAACAGTTCTACAAGAGTATGATCCAACAATAACGTTCATTTACTAGTCTTCTATCTTCAATTTCTTGCAAAACTTCAAAGACAGGTGCACAAAAGAATCAAGTGAAATTCCCTCTCAAGAACAAGAAAAGATAAAAGAACATTTGTTTTATATGAAATCCTCCGAAGCAGTTCACTTCAGAATAAAATCCACAAACCCCTCTTTGTTCTTCACTTCTAGCTCCTTAAACAAAGAACAAAAAGCAAGGGAAGAGAGAGAGAGGAAAAAAAAAGAAGATTGATAAGATGTTGTAGATAGAAAACTCAAGAGCAAATGATTACAAAATTAATCTACTAGAAGAATTTACCCAGGCCTAGCAAACTTCTACAGCCCAATACCCGCAAAGAAACGAAAAACTGATGTATTAAAGAATGTTAGAAGTAGTTTCGTCATAGCCTTTTCCAATTCTGAATTGTAAACATTTCAAAATTGCATGCAGAGGATAGCAAACCTTAGAGCCCTTTTTTTTTATATTTAAATAAGAAACCATAAATTGTACTAAAGACGAAGAATTGTTACGAAGAGTGGACCAGCTGTCCCCAGCAAAATAATGAAAACTTTTCTGCCCTGTAAAAAAATATATGAATCACCCCTCTACAAAACTAGACCAGCTACTTTAGAGCAGTTAAATGGAGAAATATACAGAATAATAAACAACAATTATAATACAAGTTAGTTTAGCTGAAGAAGAAGGAAAAATACCTCTATGAGTCCATGTGGTGATTCTTTAAGAGTAATTGCAAGAAGCTGGACTCCCAAAACTTTGCAATGATTTCTGTGAGAGTTGAAAGCAATTAAACCACAGTGTTCGCTTTGTATAGCTGACGAAGAAGAAATTAGAAGAAGATAACTGAGTTAAGAACCTTAAAAGTATCATATAGCAAAAGAACCATCTGTTACTGTTTTTTGTTCCTCATTGTGTTCAAATGCAAGAGTACAAGTCCGCTGGGCATCTGAACCTTCGAATCCACAAACTTCAGTAATTCAACAAAAGGTGGGGTGCCACCTGCAATCCTAAATAAATGACAAAGATAACCAAAAGAGGATGTATTAATTCATGTAAGAGATGAAGCAAATATGCAAACAATTAAACTTGACACAGGTTTTGATGCTGGCATTCTCATGTTCAAGGTTAGTGATTTCATCAGCTGCTCTCCTAAAAATATTATTGTGTGCACAAAAGTTGCTGCCATCCTTATAATGTTTTAACAAGACCACAGGATGCAATACAGCCCCAGCATCAACTACAAGATGTTGCTGCTCTGGCTAGTTAACAGAGCAATATGCAGGGTCACTAATTATGGGTATACAAAGGGTTTAAGCATGCAACATCAACCCAGCTACAGCTACAATTTAAGAGAAGAAAATCTATATCACTACATCAGGATGACGTGCATTCACACCATGAGTGTTTGGCACATGTGTTTTATACACGGTTAAGAAAACAAATTAGAGAAAAGAAAACCTCCTGCTTATAAGCATAGAAACCAAACTAAGCATCAAAGTTTGACCTTCACATAGGTCTGAATCAAATGAAACATATCTGGGAATCTTAAAACTCTCACAGTCTTGCTCTTGAAAAATCCTTTCTTAAGTTTCTTTGTCATTCAGATTGTTTCAAAACCAAAAAAAACACAGCTTTGACAGCCAATTAAGTTAAATTAATTAAAAAAAAATTATGCATGCTAATCATGAGGCCCTTTTCCCACAAATATAAAAGATTAATTAGAGCTGGCACATTGAAAAATTCAGAAACAATCAAGCTTTTATTTCTCTGAATCCATCTGAAAGCCACACTAATTGAAACACTTATATTACACAGCCTGCTTTTTATTTGATATCAACTGAAACTATACATTACCACATTCTCTCATGATCAATTTAAGAGGAAGAAGATTAGTATTGACACTGAAAATAATATAAAAACTTAAGAGAAGCAGGTGCAGTGATTCAACTCAGTGCAACTGCTTTTAGATTATCCCATCTTTTAGTTTTTCAAACATTCATATATAATATTAGTTATAGTCATAGAGATGAACTCCACACAATCAATTGTTATACAGTTGATGATTAGGGACAGTATTAATCTTAATAATCACATAATCACGACTGACAAAAAGGTTTGTGAAAGAGTCTTTAATGACTGAAATTAAATCAGATATTACGAAAAAAAAATAAAATAAACCACAGCTCTTCAAGATCAGATAAATTCAAATACTCATTTTCCAACTAAATAGCTAACTAAGACTACTATACACCATTGTCTCTCATTTTTCTTACACTTTTCTCTCATTTGCTTACACTTTTCTCTCATTTTCTTACATGCCTTTCACAGCTACAACCACCACATACCCAAATTTCTTCTACAAAAGCCATCATTTAACTCACCGAAACACAAAAATCAAAAACCCTCCTTTACCTTTTTATCCGCCTTAAACACCATTTTAGTTTTTCCCACAAACCAAACAATAAACCACCACCACCAAAATTCTTTTTTTGTGGGGCGGTGGTGGTGGGGGGAGTATGTATTCCTTCACTTTCCGAAGGGAAAAAGAAAATTCCCATAATATCAGACCGGTTGTTTGTTAATCCACAATAGAACGGCTTTGTCAACACATATCTCTACCCATTATCACTTATAAAACAAAGCTTCTTATAAAGCATATATTTGGAGAAAAGAAAAAGAAACACCTCACTCTAATATTGACTTTACGGATTGGAAATAAATGCATCTGTATAGCAACAAAAACTACAGGGATAACTAATGATAAGTATACAAAACTTATAGAAAAGATCAAAATTGATGTGCAAAACATTGACAACATTAGTAATATTGGGTAACTAAGATTTTGACTCACCAATTCCCTAAACAGGAAGCTATATAACATTTCATGGACTACAAGACATTTGATGTATCTTTGCTTCGCTATACTTCATTTTCAATTGCTCCAAAATCCATAATGGATCCCATGCTCATCACTTCGTTCGCATAAATCTTCCATTTAATTTATAGCTGCAAGGCCACGTAGTTGCATGTTAGTTATATGGAAAATACAACAGCACTACCAAGGAAGGCCTAGCCTGCCATCCACATGTTTAAGCTTGCAGCTACGTGAAGTTTGCATAAACCAAAACTTCGTACTTGGAAATTAAATCAAAATACATGAACTGAAAGAATTGCATTTGCAAAAATCCTTTCTCAAGTTTCTTCTATCCTACAGCATTCGGATTCTTTCCAAAATGAAAAACAATGCTTCAACTACTAATTAAGTTAAAATAATGAAATATAGACCCTCACGCACACACATCGTAAGGCCATTTTCCCATAAAACATATATAAAATCCCAATTACAGCTAGCAAATTCAATAATGGGACACAATCAAGCCGTTTATGTCTCTGAATCCATCCAAAAGCCACACTGATAAAAAACGCTACTAGTACACAAAATTCAAGGATACATATATCATATCAAGTCAAATATGCTCAATTATCTGCTTAAAAACTCTACTCCTTAATCTCCATAATATAATAAGAAACATGTATAAAGGCTCAATTAAAATTGGGGCACTGTACTGCATCCTGAAAGTTGAGGGGCGCATGTTCGAGTCCCACCAACAAAAAGTTGGTGTTAGGACTAATCCCACCTTATTGATATGTAGGGATAATTTGATTTCCCTCCTATTAATAGGTGGGGTATAAAAAAGAAGGAAAATGCTATTTAGACCAAAAAAAAAAAAAAAATTGAATTACAAAATCTTGAAAAGAAGTATGAAAAGAATAAAATGTCTAGATAAAAACTATTTAGTTTAAAAATAAAAAGTGAAAAGTGAAAAAAAAAACTCAGAATTCGTGTGTATATATATAATCCGGTTTTTTTTTTTTTTAACAAGTCCATCTCCAACCATGACTAGGAAACCTCCTACCTTCCCCATATGTTTGTAGGTAAAAAGTACGAATATATAGCACCCAGATCTGTACACTTTGCCATAATCGTACGAGAAAGAATATTATCATGGAGATCCTTTGGTCAGAACTTGATGAGGATATTTTGGTGGAAATTGCAAAGCGCATAAAATTGTATGAGGATTTTGTATCTTTTTCTAGGGTTTGCAAATCGTGGAGATCGGCTGCAGCTTCGGAGATTGATTCCATGCGCAAGATCCCTTGGCTTATGCTCCGTCTCAAAACAGATTCCATTACTTTCTTCAGTATTTCAAAGGGCTTCAGTCGCCATGTAAATTTACCTAAAGCATCATATAGGTGCAGCAGGTACTTCTCTTCAAAAGGTTGGCTTATTGAAATTGAATCTATGGAATTGACTATAAGTCTTTTGCATCCTTTTTCTCTTCGTCAGCTTCAACTGCCATCCATAAAATGCATTCCAAATTCTAACAGTGATTGGACTAATGATTTACATCACAGTGACGTTGGTATTTTTATGATAATCAAATGTGTTTTATCATCATCGTTCCGTCCAGATTCAGATTCACAACAAGTCCAAGTCATGGTTATACATGGAAGCAAAAGGAAATTGGCCTATGCTAGGCCCGGTGATAAAGTGTGGAGAAAAATAGGTGATCGCAAGTATTTTGATGTTATTTACTACAGCGATCAATTTTATGCTATTAATGATTTAGGTCAAATATTTGCCATCCGAGGTGACATGCCAGTGCAAATTGCTAAGTCACCGACTGAGTTTATTCAAGTTAGTGATCATGTGAAACGTTTGTATTACATGGTAGAGTCGGATGGAGCATTATTAGTGGTTTCAAGGAAAGAAGTGCTGAAACAAGATAGATATTATCCTTGTACCTATACAACTTCGGGATTTAATGTTTTTAAGGTCGATTTAAGTGATAATAAATGGACCAAGATGGAGAGTTTGGGTAGTAGATCACTCTTTTTGGGGTTGAATTCTTCCTTTTCAATTGACGTGTCAAATAATTTTTACTGTAAACCTAATTGCATATATTTCACCGACGATTTTGTGAAAGAGTATTGGTACAATGATGATGCATCCTTTGAGCAGTACATGGAAGGAGGAGGTAAAGATATGGGAATTTATAATATGGAAGATGGAAGCATTGAGCCGTTGTTTCGAGGAGATCCTAACCATCGTTTTGAACCACTCATGTGGATTGAGCAAAGTTTTCAATATTAATCAAATTTATCGGGTGAGAGATTTTCTTTTTGTAATTTTTTTAATGTATGAATATATTTTTAATAATAATTAGGTGTGCTGGGTGTAATTGCATCTATTTAATTACTAATGTGATATTGTAATCCTATTGGTGCTTCATAGGGTAAATGCACAATAAGTGGAGGAAGAAAAAGTTTTGGAAATTCACTACGTGGAAGATGGAAGCATTGAGCCACATTAGGGAAATTCGTCTCACCATCTCGGTTCAGCCATATTTAGTACTCGTCATTGTTCCTTTTAATGAGCTTGATTTTCAATAACTACTTAACTTTAGTCTTATTATGTCTATGATGAAATAGACCTTTGGGATACAGTTTGTTTATGTTTCCTTTATTAGATGACTATAATGCTTGGGTGTTTTTTTTTTTTAATACTTGTTTCCTTAATTGCGTAATTATTTTTCATTTACCATTTTTAATCAGTTATTTGAATATGAGAAAGCAACTTTAAAACTATTTAGTTAAGCATCTCGAGCAATTTAATAACTTGATTTGCACTCTCATGGCTGAAATTGTTTGATTGTCTATGAATTCTTGATATCTTCTTTCCTCTGATAAGGTTTCCCTTTCGTCATCCATGTAATCCCTATTCTAAAATTGAGTCACATTAGGGAAATGGGTTTATCTTATGATTAATAGGAAGGTCTTATTATGAGCTTATGTGATTGTTGAATTTAAAAAAATTCTCGTTTGTGCTACCTAGGTCTTTATCTTTAACTTACAGAGTTGAGTATTGTTTTAAAAACAAATCTCACACCAGTGAGAATTTATTATATTAGAGTATAATCTGGTCTTTGTTTTAAATTTGAACTTTGTAATCCAACTAAAATAAGGAGAGTCACTTGAAAAATGTGTATAAAAGAGAATCTTGTGATGATAGAATGGCTGTAATTGCATTTAATAGATTAGGGGCTTCATCTCGATCAACCCTTTTTTTAATTCGTTTGTTAAATATTAAGAATCCGCTAGACTGCCTGTTAAGCCTTCCCAAAAACCTAACCATATTGTTCTCTTTCATCATCAGTCACACTCTGCAGCCCTAAAATGCCAGCTTTAGACCAATACCCAAGAAACCTGAGATATAGAGTCGTATTTCTAGTTTCTTTTGGCACGCCCGAGGAAGACAAAGTGATTTCATTATTCATTCTGTTATTTTAGTGAGTCGGTTCTTAATCGTAACTGCTATAAAATAAAAGGAGGAAAAAAAAAAAAAAAGGAAAAAATAGAGGAAAGGGGAGGAAAAAAAAGACAGAAAAAAAAAAGAGAGAACTAGAAAGCTCTCAGAGATACCAATTAAAGAAATAGAAAGGGAACAAAAAGGGTTTCGCTCGAAACTCGGAGATGTTTTTGTATCGCAAGGACGCACCTTACTTGGATTATTAATCTTAATGGTAATAATCATGATTAACAAAATGGCTTACGAAAATATTCATCAATGATAAAAATTAAATGTCCTAAGTGATCAGAGATTATGCAAACAAAATCACAACTTAATGAAAGGAACAAGTCTTTTTTTTTTTTTTTTCCAAAGATCTAAGTATTTTAAACACTCATTTTCCAACTCAATAGCTAATTAACAGTTTAAGATCATCAAAACCCAAAATCAGAAAACCCTCCTCTACCCTTCTACCCGGCTGAAACCAAATTAAAAAACAGAAGCTTTCCTTCTCTTTGCCCAGAAAAAAAAAATTAAAATTCCCATAATATCATCGTTCAAAAACGAGGAGGAGAACAGGGTCGTTCGATAACCGGCACAGAACGGAACGGCGTCGTCAAGACCTTTCCCATGTTTCACATTACCCATTATCTATTTCGTCAAATTCTTTTCTCTTTTTCTATTTTTCAGATCACGATTTCGACTGTACTGATGTGCTGGAGTCGATAATGAAATTTGATATTGTATGGATTGGAATATACTAAATTATATTTGAATGAAATTACATGGCTTTAACTTGCATTTAAATTTAAATATGAATATTTAATTATAAAATAATTATCAAAATTAATTTGAAAGACAATTGATAAAATATCAAATATATAGAAAATTAGTTATTCGGCACTCTTAACTATAATAAACATATCAATCAGATTGGATTAGATTAAATTAAAATAGATTTAAAACTGTTTAAATATTTAATTTAATTTGTTATTACATATTTTAAACAAATTTTATTTTTTAAAAAAAATTAGCAGATAATATATATAAAAACAATCAATTACCGGTTGGTCAATATAAAAATACGAGCTCTCAAATATTAGAGAAAGTATAAAAATTTAGGTAATGCTATATCAGTATTAAAAAAAAAAAAAATCAAATCTTAATATGCCTCAGTTTTTTATGCACTTTGAAGGGATGGTCAATGAGCTAGCAAATGCGCGTGCAATGGATTTGGCAAGACTGATTAAAGATATTTTACATTTGGAAATAAATGGCAGAGTGCCCCAAAAAAAAAAGTCAAGAATCTCATTCAGCTAAGCACACAAATATTGTCAAAGTAAAAGGTCTGAAAAAGAGGAATCATCTCATGGGAGACGTGGATTCAAGAGTAGTTTAGAGGTACCCTTGACAAAAAATAAGAAAAAGAGGCTAATAAATCAATCAGTCTCAAATAGTCTAGATGATTGCATATATTATTAATTAATTAATAACATACAAATATAAATTGTAACAGGCTATGGGTTTTAGCTTTTTTAGAAAACCCACTACCAAACCCGTAATCATACTTGATGATTTTTTGCGGATTCCCACATTCAAAATCACAAATGTTTAATATGTAGATTTATAACAATAACTTAAAATTTGACATAAAATATTCAATTTAAAATTTAATCAATGTAACTAAAAAATTAAAATTTTCAATATCAATCCAACAAAATTCTTGAATTTAAGTAAGAAATACGCAAGTCCATTAAAATTCAAAAGTGCTTTTAATTTAAAAAAAAAAAAAAATTAGTATCCAAAAGTAATAACATAATTACATGCAAAAGTAGTACCACTACACCTGCAACAATTATCATCTCATAAAGATGAGAGTTCAGTTTCCTTTAGTTTAGGTTAGGACTTTAGGTCCTAGGCTTGCTATATGCATGTTTACATTTATTCACTTTAAATATTTTTAATTAAAAATTTAAAAAAATATTTTTTAAAAAAAGTGTAAGCGTGGGTATCCGCCAAATATTTGGCATATATCAAACTTCACTCGCAACCTAGTGTTTTTCAATTTGTGATACCAAACTTCGCCATAACCCGCGAAATTATCTGCGACATGTGGGTTTGGGCGGGTTTGCAGATACTATTGTCATCCCTAGGATAGTACTGAATAATTACTTTGATGGGGATTAATTTTTAATTAAATTGTTCATTGTCAAAGCGGCATGTACAGTTGCTTCCGGTGATTTGTAATCTGCGTCATTCATTAATGATTGATTATTCTTATTTAGTAAGTAGTTTATAACTAGGTTTCATGTGTGAAGCTAAATTTTGTTCTTTCTGGCTAGCATAACAGTTCTTTTTCATGCTTATTTTTGTAGCCACAATTGACTCAAGTGCAGCAGGCAATTTCATGATTTACTTCAACAAACAAATTTGAGGCTTTGCTTCAGCAAACTAGCACAAAATTCTCAAATGGAATTCAAGGCTCTCAAGCCTCCAGTGGCACAAATTTAATGTAACAAAATGCTAATAATTTTAGCTTAGTTTTTTTACTTTTAATACTTTTTTAGTTTCCAGACACCAATGTTAATGACCTTTTGTTAGTCAGATTGATTTACAAATCGTTGGTTTTTGTATTTTTGTGCTTTTCCCTTCTGATCAAGAGCTTTATATTAATGCACAAGTGTTTCCCTTGTTTAATTTTTTTAATGATCAATACTTAGATTAGCTTATGCTAATAACACAATATGAATAAGAGAACGCTGTAAGTTTGGAAAAATGAGCAACAAAACCAAAGCTATTTGCATATGGTATAATTTTTGTTAAAAAAATAACATTGATCTTACAAAATGAAAGCCGTTTACAACTTAAGCGAAGGCAAACCATATTCGACAATGAAGAAACTCAATTATAGCACACAACAAGTAATCTATGCTCTCGGTAAGTTATTCTTCATAAGGCTAGTATATAGCAAACCCAAGATTTCTTCTCTACTGTAACATAAAGTTCCATTAGCATCAAATTGTTATAGATTCAATTTCTCCACGTTTGAGTGTGCATACTGTTAATAATCTCAACAACAAAGATATTGATGCTGAATCGATACTACCCAAGCAATTATCACATCTACTTAATGGAACTTCAGCTTCTTACCTTGATAATGTTAAGCAATTTTGATGTTTTCCATTATGAAGAGTTAAATTTCTTTTTTGAATTTGACAAGCTTTAATTTTGAGAGAGAGAGATGGTTTCATCGACTGTTGGAAATTGACGGATGAAAGACGTGTTTTATCGGTAGTTAAATAATCCGGTGTTGGAAATTGAGGGATGAAACAAGCATTTTATGGTAGTTAAATAAAAAGTTAATTAGAAAGAAGTCCTGGCCATTGATTTTAATAATACCACATGTCAATGGATCTTCAAAAGCTTAGGTAGTAATCAGATCAGGAGAGGATCTGAATCTATTGAATATCCATTAAAAAGCATCCTTAATTGTAATATCACCCATGCCAGGGAAGGAACTTGTTCCGATCATTAGCACATATACTAGTACTTCTTAAAGCAACTGGTTTATATTCCTCCATTTTTGGAACATAACCTTCATTGAACCACTTGGCTTCGACAAAGTACACCAGAATTAATTCTTCTATTTCAGGAATACAACCACATCAATAATAATTAATCGCCATTAATTACAACGGCAATATTTCTACATCAACTAAGAATTGATCTTAGGCTGATTATATAAGTTGGATGCCAATCAATCCTTGAGCAAGTATTTTAATACGAATTAGGTTTAAGAGCTTCACATGGTATCAAAGTCAAACTTATATACGAGTGGACCCCACCATCTTATCACATGATAAGGCAAAGTGAATGACTTACAAATGGCATGCTCTTAAGGAAATAATTCTAGTATTCTACGTAAATTAATAATTGTAAATTGAGCTAAGTAAATAAGCTTGACAGCAATTCTCAACTTTTAAAATCATTTTTTAGCAAGAGTGAGATCCATGGACATATATTATTACGCCCACTGAACAAATGCAAAAAAAAAAAAAAAAAACATATTGGAATTCGCCTACCTTGTCTTTTGCTACATACTGTATGCCGTAGGATCTTCCGTCCTTGGCCAATTCTTCCCACTTTCATTGTAAATATCTAAGAATGCTTTTTATGAATATATTTCATGTACTGTGGAAGTATATCTACAACGCCAATGTATCCCATCTGAAACCAAGTAGCCATATTATAAATGTTGCGAACCCTAAGTTACAACTGCTGTAAGTTACAGTAGTTGTAACTGTGGCATGAACAATGACACACACGCAGTCACTGTTCATGCTACAGTTACAGTTGCTGTAACTTAGAGGGATCCTATAAATATATACAACAATAAATCAATGATATATTTTTAATAGATATCTATTTTATATGTGTTTGTATATATAGTATGGATGGTTTTAAACCTTTTGACAGCCTCTATAAAAAGTCTGAGCTCTTTAAAAATGTATCGTCTATGACAGATGTAATGCATAATAGTTGAGTAATGTTAAAGAGAGAGAAAGATGAGAGAAGAGTGAGAGAATTTTGCTCTTTCTCTCTCTAGCCAGCCCACTCTCTCTTCCTTTTCAATACATTTTCTCTCATTCTTCTCTCATCTTTCTCTCTCTTTGGCATTTTTCTAATATTTTGGTCATTAATCTTCTGCCAAGGGCTTATCTTCGCTCAAAGCACTCCCATCATTCAAAAACATCTCTTGCATGAGGCAGCTTTGCTGCGAATTCGATATCTCTCCATCACCTTAAATTCAATTTCAAATAAAAACCACATCAATAGCTATATCCCCATCCATAATTTAACAAGTTAATACAAAAAATATGAAGTTACCGTGTCATGTCACTTTGTTCCCTCTGGTGTGCTGCTTGTACCATGTTGAAGTCTAACTTTGCAAACTTAAGCAAAGTTTTATTACGCAAATCACCTCTTGTATAGACATACAAGAAATAATTTGCCTCTAATCTTGGTAGGAGTTTACCCAACGGACCGTAAAGAGCATGATTTATTTGTTCAGCAAGGTTATGGCTAACATGAGATACCATTGACTTAAGATGAGTTGCGGCGAAAACCATGGCTTCATCTAGAATATCTACTCCGTGACTGGCTAGGTATGCAGCCTCATACAAATTCAGCATGCCTTGAACATTGTCCATCAATGATGCCTTGAATTTACCTTCATCATCATCTTAGAACTCTCAAACACATCTGATCATATTCAAAAACGTGTCAAATATATACTTATATTTATTTTAAAAGATTTAAACAATAGTGAAACTATTATCCTACGGGACAAGGACCGGTCAAAAGAATTGGTGAGTTTTAGGCAGCTTTCAACAATTGAGCTGACTTTTTTATTATGAGGTAGGCCTCGAACTTCTATATTAATTGCAATTAACACACACACACGCACACATAGCTAGCTTAAGAAAAAATCTCAAAATACCACATTAAATCTTAATTTTTGCTGCCTAAGCAGTCGAAAATGAAGAGAAACATTGTAGAGATCAGCAATATCACTGACAACCTCGTCGTGATGTATGTTCTCTAATGCATCTTCAATCTCTTTTTCGAAGTGGTAAGCCACACCTAACCTTTGGACAGCACCGATCAAGTGCAATTTCTGGGCAGACTTATGATCTGTATCGGACGTTATCTTTTTCCTTAACTCTTGTTTCAAACATATATAATTCTTTTCTCATGCGGACATCAAAATACAAATTTGTTTAGATTTGTTGTTGCACCATACGATATTAACGTGTTTTTCTAATTAACTATACTACCATATAGTGTAATAGTGAATCTGTATGAAATCCGTACTTTTAGCATCTCCACTTGAGAATTATTATACACATAATTATCAATATGTGTGTGTGTCTGTGTGTGCACTAGCACGTGTGTCGAAAAGAGTTAGCTTTTAATCTAGGAATCCCGAATCTTTTTAAAATTTGGGATGGTTTTTTTTTTTTTTTTGGGAATAAAACCTTGCCGAAGCAAGGAAAATATTATTAAATAAAAATTACAAGATATTATAACTCATGGGATCCAAAGAACCTGACTCCAAACATTCCAACTAAAAGGATAAAAATAAAATAAAATCAACAAAAGATCAATATGTGGAGGAAGAAAAAGTTTTGGAAATACACTACGTCGAAGATGGAAGCAGCAAGCCACGTTAGGGAAATTCGTCTCATCTCATCGTCTTGATTCAGCCACATTAAATTTAGTACTCATGATTGTTCCTTTTGGCCACGTTGGTTTCCAATAATTGCTTAATTTTAGTCTTTTGTGTCTCTGATTAAATAGGCCTTTGGTATCTAGTTTGTTTATGATCCCTTTCTTTATGTTCCCTTTCTTTGACAACTATAATGTTTGAATCATTCGAACGACTTTTGGTATTTCATGGTGGGTTGAATACTTGTTTTCTTTCTATAGATATATTGCGCAATTGTTATGCTTTTAACATTTTTAATAACTTGATTTGCACTCTCATGGCTTAAATTATTTGATTGTAGAAGGTTTATTTTCTTTATTTATTCTTTCCTCTTGTAAGGTTTCCCCTTCATCATCAAATGTAATTCTTGTTCTAAAATTGAGTTTTTCGTTTGTTTATCATAATCAGCTATGTGGGTTGAAGTTATCATTAGTTGCCCCTAGGCGTAGTGTAGCAAACAATTTATCGCCTATACACATGCTGTAACTTGAGTACAAATAAGAATATAGGACAAAAGTTAGTACTGGGTGAGATTTCTCATCTCCATCCAAAAATTTTAAAAATATTATGGTTTATCAATTTTAATCTTTTACGTGTCTCTTTTGATATAACTTTTGGAATATTATTTTTGTTTATACAAGTTTTATTTGTTTGATAATGATTTTATAGTTTAGGTTCTTGGAATAACTTTGTTTATGGTTTGCTTTCATAAAATATAATTGCGTTGTTATCTGTTTTTAACATCTTTAAGTTATAAATATGAGTTGCATTCTCCAGGCAAATATTTATTGGATTGCAGTTCTTGTTCTAAATGAACTTGTGTTTTGTGAAAAATAATAACTATAGTTATTATTTATTTCCATAAAACGATACTGTTCTCGACTCAGATTTTCCTTGATTCCATCGGAGTCAAGAACTAAAAATTCTCTGGTCAAAATAGAGTCTCTAAACACGAGCCTTTCGGGAAAAGAGCGGCGACACTCCATGGTTCTATCAAATGTTTAAAGACCCCTTTATTTTTAAAAATGGTTGCATAAACTCCGGTCAATTAGGTACTTTAACTATAGTGACCAAACTGTATTTTATTTGAGCATAATTATTTGAAAAGACCAATAAGCATGTAGATTAACTGGTACGGGACTGTTTTAGCATAACTAAGGTCGTTGATTTGACGTTTGAGAATGCAGCTACATTAAATACCTGTTAGGAGAGCTTTGCTGCTCTAGTGGTTCTGTCTGGCTCGAGTCTAGATTAGTTGAGGTCTAGTGTGGTCTTTGGATACTAGATGGTTTAATATACCCAAAAAAAAAATTCAAAAAGGGTCTATAAAACTATGGGTGAGGTTATTTGAATCCACCAAACTACTCAATAAACCCACTTTTAATTTCACGTTTAATGATTGAAGTTTCAAATTAAATAATTTAAAACTTTAGGGTAACAATTTTTTGTTTGATGGTAATAGTTTCATGTTTACTTATAGGGTGGTGCTATTTGAACCAGCCGAACTGCTTAATAAACCCACTTTTGAAAATAAATTTTATGACTAAAACACTCTTAAATTAAATAACAGTTATGGATATTAGAATATAATAAAAAAATAAAATTTTTACTCTTTGAACCCATCTTTATATTGAATATAGTTCATTGAACCCTAATCATATTTTCACTAAACCCTAATCAATCAAGGGGTGTAATTTTCAAAATATTTTTATATTTCTTCACTCTTTAAATGTTTCTTTCTTGAGGTATTGCTCCATCGTCAGTAATATTATCTTTTGCTGGAATTGGAATTGCAATAGTAGCAGAAGAGCCAAAAGTCAAGAGCTTAAGAATAATAAAAACTAAAATGTATTTGTAGGAAAAAAATAAAAAAGAAAAAAGAAAGAAAGAAAATGTACCAAAAATATCTTCAAAAAACAGTCCACACAGTGAGGCTTAAGAGAGGTTTTCAATTTCTCTAGAGATACTCTCATTCCTTTTTCTTCTTCATGCTTCACTCTCCACTGACACCAAGCTCAAAAAATTGGACATCTGCCGCTTCAATTTCTCAAATTCAATACCCTCCAACATGTTCTATAAACACAACTTTAACGTACCTTGTTTCATCATGAATGTATTCTAAAATCGTTAAATGCCATAACTTCGTTTCCTTTCCTTTTGCTTCTTTTTCTGATTTTTTCAGAGGAATCTTGTTGACTTATATTCAACCGATTTTTTCAGATGAATTTAATGGGTTTATAAATGAATTTAATAGGTTTAATGAGTAAAATCACTATTATTATAAAAATGAGTAATGATAGAGCTACAAACTCTTGTACAAATTTATTTTGTACAAACTGACGTGGCATGATTTAATTGGTTAAATTAAATATCACTTGGTCCAAATGATTTCTTTTCATTATTTTATATTTTCTTTCAACCAATGAATTAATGCCAAATCAGTTTGTACAAATTTAATTTGTACAAGAGTTTGTGGCTCTATCATTACTCTATAAAAATTAGGTTTAATAAGGGTATATTAGATATTTAAATGAGTTTATTGAATAAAAAATAAAATTTAAAAATTTGAGGATGGGTTTATTTAGTAAATATGTTTATTGAGTAGTTTAGTGGGTTTAAATAACCCCACTCTAAAGCTATTTATATAAACAAGAGGATCTCCATAGCCATTTTGCCAAACTGTTTGGACATGCCACTATCCTTGTCCCACTGGAAAAGTTAAATTCATTGTTACTTGTTTTGTCTTGATTTGTCTCGCCACCAAAAAACAAAAAAAAAAAGGGAAAAAAAAGGTTCACTTAAAAACTCTGCTGAGGTTACCTTTGATTCAAAGGAAAACAGCCATATAATAGAAATAACTCGCTCAAAACACTTTTTAAAAGATTACGTGATAAATAAGCCAGTAATCAAATATTTTAATTCTCGAAGAATGAAGGACAAGGGGATTGATCGAGAAAGATATGTTATTCTTATTATAAGATAGTGTGATTGAATCCATTCTCTCTCTCTCTTAAGTTTTCACTTGAAAATATTTATTTTAAAAATATGATTAAGTATACGTTATCAAAATTTATTTGAGCGCAACAACAACAACAAAAAAAAATTTAAATGACCCCTGAGACTGTTTTTGAGATTGAGGTGTTTTGCCTTTTAATTTACATTTGTTGTAGAATGAATAATTAAGCCATCAATAATAAACCGGAACAAATATATATATATAATCACAGGGTACCATATCATATAACTTTAGTAATTTAATAATAAGCTACTTAAAAGTGCTTTATTTTTTACAACATAATCAAGGCCGAAACCCTAGCAAGAACGTGCTAGATCAACATATGTATAGGACTAATTAATTAAGGATTATCAGGTCCAGATCCAGATTCAGTTTCAGATTCTGATTCAGCGTCAGGATCCGGTTCGGATTCGGATTCGGATTCAGATTCGGATTCGGATTCAGGAGTGCTGGTGCAGTTATTGTACAGCTTACAGGTTGCATAATTGACTGTTGCATTAACTAGAGGAGCAGCGTCAGGACTCAACAAAGCGTTACCGATCAAGCCAAGTCCTGCAGCAACAAACTTGCTTACGCCGCGCTCCCCATGGTCGCGCACTTGGGGTTGCTTGAACATGCCTTCATAGTTGCTGTTGTGTTCTTGAGCATTCGATGCAAGAACCAAGAGAAAGAAATTCATGAGAACGTTGAACATTTTTGTAACCCTCACCATTTTATTTTGGTATAAAACTCTCTAAAGTCTCGAGTGTTTGATATTTTTCAATGAGAGACTCTTCACTTTTTTTGCAACGTGAATTAAGATTCCAAGGGCAACATCTAGACGGTACAATCTTATATAATATCAGATTTTCTTCTTTAAGAATGTCCCAATGGTCTTTTGTTAAGATGGGATAAGTATTTTATGAGGCAAATTAGGTTATGGTGACAAAATTACTGATACAAGAACCTAATTTTCTGTTACATTACGATTCAACTTCTCATGTTTTATTTTGGATTCTCAACTTATATATGTACATGTTATATTTCAATTTCTTAAATAATTTGAAAACTGTAATCTATAAGTAAGAAAGTTTAACTGCCATAACTTTTAAAAGTGTAATGAATATTTAAATGGTTTAAAAAAAAATGAAGGTGGGGGATTAGACCAAAACCCTACGTTCAATATAAATCAGTATCCTTAAATTGTAGATTTTCTCAACACGATGTATCAGGAGTCGTGCTTACAACAGGGTTTGGAGGGCCTCTGGTTCCTAGGACAACAAAAATTTTGTTTCATATAATGTAAGTATATGCGAAATTTAAACTTGTACATAAGACCTTGGGGCTGTTTTTTTTTTTTTAACTCAATGACTTAATTGATTTAACTGCAATCAATTAAGTCTGTTTGTTTTTTTTTTTCAACCTAATAAAAAATTTTAATCATTAAGTCATTAGGTTATCAAGCTAATTTTTTAGCTTTTTGTTTAATCTAAGGAGTCTAAATGGCATCATTAAAAGATATTTTCCAAAAAATCTCTATCTAATTAATTAATTTTCATCCATAACTAACAAAGTTTAATAATTAGCATTATTATCTATCTCTATAACTTGTAATAATATAGTGGCAGACTATTATTATTTTTATTTTCTTCAAATTAGCATTATTTATCTTTATAATTTTTAATGAATATTTTTTTATTTTAAACATCATAGACAACAATAAAATTGATTAGCATATACTAATTTAGAATATTAAAATGATTATGTTATGAAAATATATTATCTTATTTATGTTCTTTGAGATATTATTAATTGTTTAATATTTATAATTTGTAAGGTACATACGTAAAATTAATGTTTTTCGAATTTTTTAAGCTAAAAAAAACCAACTCAATACTTATTTTTAGCGATTCAAACAAAAAAACAAGCATTTTATTCAAATTCAGACATTTAGCTCTATTTAGAATTTAGACTAATCTAGGTCTATTCAGATTTCAAATAAAAAAACAAACGCCACCTTAATATATTACTGAGTCAAAGAAATGAACATGGCTCAACATTTGACAAGATGTTCTATTTCTACTATCTTATTGCATTATTACTGAGTCAAAGAAATGAACATGGCTCAACATTTGACAAGATGTTCTATTTCTACTATCTTATTGCATCAAAGAAAGTTTTAGATGGTGTATACACCACCACAACAAGCAATATATATGCCACCATACTATCATGTATTTATATATGTCAAGATGCAATTACAATGATTTTGAATTTAGTGATAAGTGCAAACATTATGAAACGCAATTAACAGATCGTGATATAATGATGTAACGGTGTAATGAATAAGAGTGAAAGTTTATTTCATCTTATATTTATCGGTAGTTCATTGTTATTTTCGTCAATATATATGGAACTAATTTTTCTTCAAACAGTAGTTGGACAACACACAAGTTGAATTAGGCAGATGAGTACACGTCAATAAAAATGTTGTGTTGTCTTTGTGTTCTTGAGCATTAGATCAATAAAAATTCTGGGTTAAATTAAAGGAGTAAAAGATATAAAAAGCTGAAAATAATTTCTTTTTAACAGCGCACAGAGGCTTTGAAAAGTTCTGAAACATGAGGAAGAAATAATTAGAAGTAATTCTGCTTAACCAGAAGTAGTAAAAACCATTTACTTCCCTTTGATTACTCTCTACTAGCCATATATTTCCACAAACGAATTTGAATCAATGATCCAGAGCTGCTATGAGGAATGATTCAAACTTATCACTTTGATCTAATACAGGAAATTTTAAAGATATATGCATTAATGAATTGCCAAGTACATTGAATTTAATGTTAGGCTCACCATTTTTATCTGTTGGTTGACATTATAGCAATTAAAATAATCGACAACTGAAATTATATTTTCTTAAAATCTACGGAAAATAATCAAATCCTCCTAATATCTGTAATAATTAATTAATTATCTATTACCACCCTGCCTTTTATTATAAAATCTATCTCATTAGTACTCTTTTATCTTCAACTCTTTATTAAAATTAAGCTTTTAACTCTGTCGAGACAACATTGACATTTTGTTTAAAAATGATTTTTTCATCTAGCAAATGCTTAAAGGTCAGTAAAATATTATTGTCATAGTTAACTGAGTGTTAAAAGTCAAATACAACTTTAGAGTTGGAACAACTTTTCTCTAAATCCTAATAAAAGAAGTTGAAGCAAGCGAATATGAAGAAATATCAACGGATAGAATCTGTCCTCACTAGAGGAGGAGATATTAATTCATGGCTTGCTGGTTCAATTTTAATGTTTGTATATGTTTTTATAGTTGGCATTCACTGTCTTTTCTCGTGTAGCATGGTTCTTTTAAGAGAAAAGATTCATTATATCCCACAATTATGTATCTCTTTGTTTTTAGTTCATAAAAATTCCCTTACACCACATCGAGGTTCACTTAAAAAAATTAAAAAGAAGTTAAGTGATGCTTTGTACGAAGTCCCGTTTTTAATTCATTTTCTGTACACAACATAGTTACCAAAATCCATAAATTTTAAAGGTGCATTTGGTAACTTTTTCGTTCTCTGTTTTCTGTTTTTGAAAACTTCGTGCATAAGCACTCACATCATCTTAAATTTTGAATAATGACACAACCACAAATAATTGTATAAATATTTTTTTGTAAATTGAGTTGATAGCTTATGTGGCATGAAAGAATTGGTTAAATTTTGTCAAGGTATTTCTGATAAAAAATTATTTCAGAAAAGCAATTACCAACAATAAACACAAATCGATCGCTGTAAGCCCACACAATTAACTATATGTAGAGGTGGTCTTATTTATCCTATAATTAACAAGCTTGGAGATCATTTATTTTGAACCAGATAAGAAACATATGACGTATATAGAATCTCCAAGCAAGAATGTTTAGTCATGGAAGATTCCGTAACCAACCATTCGGGCACCAGTGGCAGCGGTGGCACCAACTCCGCCGGCAACAACTGCAACCGGCAGAAACGTGCTGACACCCCGTATGCTCTGGCTCTCCGTTGGTGTCATCTCCATCTGTCTGTCATTCATTACCTGCTGTTCTTGGCCATTTGATGTAAGAATCAAGAGAAGAAGAAGAGTCATGAGAACCATATAACCAAACTAACTCTCTACACTCTCAACTGTTTGATATTTTTCTCCTCTTACTTCTCTTCTTTGCGATATTGTGAAGTTGGAGATTGAGGATTAACCAATCAAAATCCCCACCATTCGATGGTACCAAGTTTCTTGTTTGAGAAAGTTTGTATAGAGTTATATGTACCATTCGACTAGTCATTTTTAATGAAAATTAGGTACCACACTTTAAAAGTTAAAGCATATAAAGCATATGGATTGTATGCTTATTGCCTGGGAAAATAATGGAGTCAGCTTCACTTATAATAAAGATATTAGATTAGGATGAGGTACAAGTGCATGGATTTGTAAAGGAAATAAAAATACTTAATAAATTGGTTTGATCAAAGATTTTTTTTGTATGGAAAAAGTTAATTAAAAAAAGGAGCTTTAAATCGGGTGTCTGAATAGGCAAAATTAAAACAACTTCATTCTGATTTATCTATTTGGGCACATTTCACAATCATTATAGCAGTGCTCTTTGGTATTAACTAGTTTGTGCGAGACTAAAAAGTTAATTTTTAAGTATGCATATAGCAAAAAATGTTTAGCGGAATATTTTAGGGTGCAAAATAATCCCACCATCTTTCTTAACAAAAGAATGTGATTTTGGTAGGCTTATGAAGGGAAAATCATTAATATCGACAAATTAATCTTGCATTTGCTGAAACAACCAAGAGAAAGAGAGTCATGAAAATTAGAAACACTTTTGTAACACTCTCAATTTTCGTGCCAAACTCTCCCGTACTGTTTGATATTTTTCTGTGAATTCGATGTTACTGAAGAGTTTTCAGGATTTAGCAGCACCAGTATTCTTTTTATGAAAATATTTGGGCTTTTTTTTATGAGCTTTACATCTTACGGTACGTATACATACTTTAAACAACATATATGCGTATAGAATTTCTCAATAGTACATAATAATACCAATATTATATATAATCAAGGGCAACATCTTATTTCTCTATTTTTTAGTATTCAAACTTTACATGGGTCATTCATTTATATTATATTGACTTAATTAGCTCTTAGGGGGACTCGGCCCGGTGACCATTTCGCAGTTGGTCGTGGCGGTGCACTCGCGGCGGTGATCATAATTCATAAACTGTTTCTTGCTCACATCCCACATGCTCTTGCTCTTAATGGGTGTCATCTCGATCTCCACGCCATTCATTTCCTTGTCTTGGCCATTTGATGCAACAATCAAGAGAAGAAGAAGAAGAGGAATCATGACGAGAATCATCGAAACTTTCATAAATTTCTCCATTATAGCACCAAATTAATTAACTCTCTAAACTAGATATCAACTGTTTGATTTTTCTTTTTTTTTTTTCAACTTAATTTTCTCTTTGTTGCAATGGGAGGGTGGAGACTGAGGAGTAGGCAATCATCCCCACCATTCTTATATAGTGTCGAATTTTCTTCTTTGAGAAAGTTTGTGTAGAATTATAAACTGACCCTTTACCGGACAAGTTATTTATTATGAAAATTAGGTATACTACTTTAAAAGTTAAAGCATATGGTTTATTTTTAATTTCTCTTCATATGCCTTTAGTGATTTCAACAAATTAAAAATAACAATTCTAGCTGAGTATCATTTTAGAAGTTTGTTAGCTAATTAGGACTTTCTCAATTTGTGATATTTCTGCCTGATTATAGATGTAATAAACATCATTTATTTTCTTCTACTCCCTTCCATTACTATCTACCAGCAATACATTTCTACAAAAGAATTTGAATGGATGATTCGAAGCTGCCATGAGTAATGTTTCATACTTACCACTTTGATCTGATACAAGAAATTTTAAAGATAAATCCATTTATGGTGACTTACCAAGTACATTAAATTTAATTTAGCTCACCATTTTATTCTGTTGGTTGACATTATATTGTTTCAAAAAACAAATTGTACAATTTAAACTATTTTACAATTGAAACTGTATTTTCTTCAACACTAGAATGCAGTGATATATATATATATATATATATATATATATATGATGGCAACCATATACTCTCTCTGACAATATAATTAAGTAGTGTTCAAACCCAAACCTTTTGTGTCACCTCATAGGATTTTATTGTTAATGCTAACTAGAACCCACAATTGAAATTGTATGTATCTCGGTCAGAAGTGCATCTTTGGTTAGTAACAGTAATTTATCAACAAATTTTCCTTGATGAGTTAAATAACTCTCTTGATGTTATAATTTTAATGTTTGAAACATTTTAACATACAAAAGTGTTTCTACCTTTAAACAAAATAAATTTTGGAGTGATAGCAACGTTGTTTCTTATTGTTTTCCTTTTTTTTTTTTTTTTTTGGATAGGATAGTGATGTTGTAAGTACTAAAAAAAAAAAAAAAAAATCCCAAAAGCTATATCATTTGTGTTATAGTTTTAGGTCTTGTTTGGTGTTGTGGTTGAACAGCTCTATATAACATTTCAACTACAGCACTGAAGTTTTAATAACACTTGCTATTGTGGTATACAATTTAAACTACAAGTATAGATTTTGTTTGTGTTTCATTTTTAGTTTGTTTCAATTAATTAGTTCATTTTTAATTCTTTTTATTTTGTTTTTGGAACAATATTTATAAAAAAAAAAAAAAACTAAAAACAACTGAAACGAGTCATTACTCTTTAGGAGAAACACAAACCACACAATTAAGGTTGGGTTGGGATTTATAATAGGTTAAATCAGGTTGAATTTATTTCAACTCACAATGCCGATTGGGTTTGGGTGGGTTGAGTGCCAATCTGACTTGTCCATTGAGCACGTTTATGATCGATTTGTGTATCCATTGACCGATTAATCATATGATTGTTCATCAAAAAATTTACCACGACAATAGATTCAACACAATCCGACAACATTTTATCTCACAATATTAATATTTTTTTCCACTTGATTTTACCTATTCATTTTTTTAAAAATAATATAAACCCAGTTCCATTTTTTAAAAAAATTATTTTACAAAAACATAAGTTTTATTCTCAATTGTCATTTTTCAAAACGTACACCATTTGAAAAATGAACCAAATTAAGGACCCCAGACTTTACAATACTCTTAAGTGATCGATTTAACACATGAATATAAATCATACAATTAAGCTTAGTTTGAACATCGAAACTCTAGTAACACCCCAAAAATTCTAGCAATTGAACCAATTAGCACATACAGCGGCAATTTAATATTTTGCAGCAAATTATTAGCCAAATTAATATTCATAGACGGTATTGACATCATCATCATACATTAATAATTTTCGTATTATGAATTGTTATACTTTCAGAGCAGCATAACACAAAAACACATGATCTTATTTATTCAAAATTAACAATGAGCTTAGAGATCCATGGTTTAAACTATATATAGGGAGATATGGACAGACTAGGCCTCTCCTGGGCCATTAATTTTTCTTTTAAATATCCAAGCTCCTTCTGAAAGAATTAAATAAAAAGAACTTAAGTATATTTTTTACATAATAAAAGACTTGTAGCTTAATGGTAAGAGTATTATTTGATGGTTTTAGAATCTTGGTTCAAATCTTTATAGCCACATTATTTTTTTTTTAGATATTTTGTAAAAATTAGTCAAATTACTTAGAAAAAGGATATATTCACGAATCTAAAATAAATAATTTATTATAATTATTATTTAAAATTTAAAAGAAAATAATAAAATTTGAGTTTATAAGACTTAAAGTGTGTTCAAGTGAACATTTGAAAAAAAAAAAAGCATCGCAAATTAAATAAAATTTTTTGAACTAAACCTCTCCTAATTTAATTATCTGGGTTGGCCACTACAGGGTGAGAGAGTCTTTCTCAGTTGTAGGAGCTCTCATTTTTTTTTCTTTAAGGATACTCTATTAAGCCATACGACTTTATAATGAATTGAACAGTTGCTCTTTTAAACCATATGATTTGGTATCATGTCCGTATTAAAAAAAAAATGAGAGCGCCTACACATGAAAATTTCTATAGAGAGAAAGAGAGAGCTTATAGTGAGAGATCTCTTACTATATTAAAAATTAAAAGTAAGAGATAAGGTAAAAAACAAATAACATAATTTCGATATATCACAGGATAAAATACAATGTACTAAAATTTCTACTTTTTTTTTGTCTTTTAGATCTCTTTTTTTTTTTTTTTTGTCTTTTAAATCATCCCTGATTTTAATATAGTGAAGGATATATTATTGAAAAATTATTGCATTTTAGTAAATATATATATCTATAGGATTTGCATGAAGAAATAAAGATCGTGCTGTTAATTTTATTGTTGATTATCCTCCTCCTCCTCCTCCTCCTCCTCCTCCTCCTCCTCCTCCTCCTCCTCCCCTCCGTAGGAGTACTCTGATCGTCAGCATCCTCCTCATGTGTGGTATTAGTAGTACAGTTATTGGAGATCCAACAAGATGTAGAATTGATTGCTGATTGAACGGCAGGGCTTTTGATGGCATGATCAGCCACCATTCCCCCAATAAGTAGGGGCAGAAGCTTGCTGACACCCCGCATGCTCTTGCTTTTCTCGGGAGTCATCTCAATCTCTTTTTCATTCATTTCCGGTTCTTGCCCATTTGAATTTGATGTTGATGCAATAAGAATTGAAAGAAGCAGAGTTGTGATGAGAATAAAAAAATTAACTTTGTCAAGTACTCTCTCCATTTTGGCACCAAACTCACAACTTTAATTTGATATTCTCTCTGTTTTCAATCCTCTTATTATATAGTGGTGAATTTTCTGATTTGAGAAAGTTTGTTTAGAGTTATAATTGTCATTGGACAAGTCATTTATAACGAAAGTTAGGCATTTACTACAAAAGTTTAAGCACATCTTTATGGAATTGGAATATATTTATTATTTTTCCCCCACCCAAAAAAAAAAAAAAAAACAAAAACAATGAAATGAAAGGGAAGTGATTATAACTCCCTCGTTGTTTATCGAAATTAATCATCTTCTCTCTTATATGTCAAAACTTATCGATCAAACCCTTTGTTGTTTTCAACTATTTTAGAATAATAATTATGATTAATTTATCGAAATTTGTACTAAAAATAAAATTTGAAGGATAAAATTATGTTTGTGATATTCTTACTTAACTAATACGAGAGCAATGATAGAGCGCCGAATTATATACTAAAATTTCATCCAAAATAATGTTTTATGTAGGTTTCAGGATTACTGTTTAGTATTTGGGGTTTGAAATTTAAGATTTTGGGTTTAAGATTTGGAGTTTGGGACATAATTTTTAGGGATTTCCATAAGTTTTGATGTCCTAAAACTTGGTGAACAAATACGTAAAACGTCAGTATTAGAGGGTAAACTCGTAAAAACACATTTGAAATTAAATAAAAAATAAAAAATTCAACACAAATGGCATTGATAGCTCCGCATCTTTACCCCATCGTGCAATAATTGCTTCATCTCTTTCATCAAACCAAACTCGAGCATTTTATTTTCACTTTTATTCACTAAACACCGCAGCCATTTGCAAGCACTTGAAGTTCTGAAGAAGAAGCTACTGCAACCACAACAAATCATCACCATTTTCAATTGAGAAAAGCTTAGGCAGTGGCATTGACACGAGAAGAAGGTTAGTCTTCGAAAAAAGAAGAATCCTTGCATTTTAGAGTCTGTGATTTTGATTGTTTAGATTTTTAAGAGTGAGAAATCTGATCTTGATTTGTTGAAGCATCGGCTGGTATTATTATTGTATTTTATGAAAATGTAAATGGGTTTCTAGTGATATGTTAAAGAATCTGTCGCGTGTTAAATTAAGTGTTTTTTGGTTGATTTTTATGTGAAAAAAGAATAAGGGTTTACTGATTTTGTTGTGTTAAAGCTGATTTGAAAGTCGCTTTGATTGCTTGTGCTCTTATGCTATGTGAACAAGCTGCTGTGTTACCAGTGCACGTAACAAGAAAATGCTGGTTTAGGCTAAAATTTGAAACGTTATCACTGTGGAAGCACTCCAATATTGATCTATGTTGTTTGTTTAGATCTAATTTCCATGTGATTAAGCTAAAGAAACAATTGCATGTTAAAACTTAGTGGTTCATATGTGGTTTTAGTGTTTAAAAAACATGGCTTTTAGGTTTTTTCCATTGTTCATGAACCTGCATGCAGTCCACTTTGATGTGAAAAACAATGTTTAGGTCATATTGATGTGAAAATAGCTGCAGGTCATGTTGATGTTAAATAAAACCAAAAAAAAAAATGATCTTAATAAATCAACTTTTGGTCTGCAGAACTTCCTTCATTGAATTTCTATAAGCATCAAATAATCAGGAAGTGCAACTGATGTGACAAAAAAAAGAAAAGGGCTTGATAATTCGCATGTCCCTTGTACTGATGTTATTCAGTATTAAAAATACCCGATACCCATCAGAATCATCCCCCGGAAAAACCTCAAATGGCAATTAAATTGTTTGCTGTATGCCATCTGAACAACCTCAGTTTGGTTCCAGTAGAAATTGCAGTTGCAGAAAAAGTAGTAGGATGCTCTCATTTTTGTTGGCAACAAAAGTAAAGCAACTGTGTTTACTGAGACTAAAAATTGACAATCTGAATAGCCGCACATTACTTGTAATTCAAGATTAAAACATTAAGCAGAGATTTCATGACAGCCTGGGGACTTCTATTTGTAACTTCTTCCAGGAGGTATCAATTTCTGCCACAAATTGTTGTCCATCTCCTTTGCATTCTTGCCAAGATCTCAGACTTGTGAAAGTATTGTACAAGGTCCTTGAGTGTTTTTTATGACACCGTGAGACATGTGGCTTCTTCCACTAGACCAGCTTTTGATTTCTCATTTTCATACAAGAATGAATCTATTATTCTTAATTTCGTTCCACTTAATTGTTCCAGGACTTTTTGTGATTTGGGACTTTCGTTCCACTTTTCCTGTAACAGATGGAGGTTTTGAGAAGGAAAATTGAAGGACTTTCAAAGGGGATATTGTTAGAGAGAATGAATGAGGAATATGGATCAATGTTACTCGCTACAGCTAACAGTTCTGCCGCAACCTCTGTCTCTACTTCCAAGAGAACTGAAGTTCCTAATGTGTCTTCAACACCAAAACGACATCCTTGTAAAGTAAGTCCTCAGTTGTTTCTGTTGATTTTCATTAATTCAATGTAGTGGCTGCTGATACCTAGAATTACCACAGTTTGATAAATTGAATCAAGTTCCAAGTGTTAAGTATGTTATCTAGTAGTTCTTCAGTTGCACTGCTGCTTCAAATTTTCAAAAGATAAAGAGCGTGATATGTTTATCAATTTGCATGGTAGTTTTTTTTAATTGCTTTGTCTTTTGAAACTTCTTTCGTCATTTATGATTACGGAACTGAATACGAGTAACATACACACTTGAATGCTTTAACTTGTTTACCTTAACAGCGGCTTTCCTATCAAAACCCTCAAAACGCTATCAGCCCAAGGTCCGTGAAGTATCAGCACAAGCTGCAACTACTGGTCTCCAACCTGAGAAGAAGGCAATAATTACTGATCTAATTAAAGTGAAGGATGAGCGAGCGGACATCAACCTCTTTTGTGAAGAACAAGTATTCTTTGCAACCTTTAGCCTTTCCTTGAAGAGTTCCTTAGCGACCTTCCAGGTTCTTCAAAACAACTGTCAGTTACTCCAAAACAAATTAATGAGGGAAAGAGTTGCTTCAATCTTGCTGTTCCATGACTTTTGAGCAGCTCCTTTTACATTATCAGAGGGATTGGTTTTTTTCTTTCTGAACTTGCTGATGAACATGATCATGCTTGACATGCTAAGGAATTTACAATTGAACTTTCTGAACAATACATGTCAGGTGTGTGTCAGGAGGCTGCATGTCAGGATGCGGATGAAGAAAGAGAGTGTGCTCAAAGATTTGGCAAACAATCATTACTCTTCCTCACAATTACAGGAAAAATCAAGGTTGTCGGGTATAAGTCACAAGAGCTAGGAAAGGAGCTGTATAAAAATGAGAAATCCATAGTTGATTTAGTCGAAGAAGCCACAAGTCTCGTGGCGTCATAAAAAACACTCAAAGAGGACCATGTACAATATTTCAGAAGTCCAAGATCCTGAAAACATGCAAAGGAAATGGACAACAACTTATGGAAGAAATTGATACCTCCTGGAAGAAGTTATAAATTGAAGTATCCAAGCTTTCGTGAAATCTTTGCTTAATGTTTTGATCTTGAATTGCTAGTAATGTGTGCCTCTCCAGTTTGCTAACTTTTATTCTCCGTGAACAGTTGTTGCTTTACTTTTATTGCCAAAAAAATGAGACCATCATAGCACTTTTATTACTTATTTCTCGCTACAGCCATGTAAAATTTATTTCTCTATTTGCTTTGATAGAACCTTGTCATTACACCTGAATTATCAATGTCAACAAATGGCAAAGTTCTTAATGAAGTGCTGCTGCTTGATTAGTCTTAAATTTTGACAGCTCCAGGTTTTCCCATTTGGTTACTGAACACATCTCGTGAGTCTCACAGATCAAGAATCCATTTCTTGAAAGTTACAGTCTTAACAATTTGTGTTAAGTTCATTTGATAGTGTGTTTCTTGAACTATGAAGGAAAGCGACCCCGCGCACTGGACCAGCTCCCTGCATATGCAGCACTTTCCCTCACAGTCATTTCATATACGCTGAAGTTTTCGGGGGTACAAACTCTTCTAGCTTGCATCCGTTATAGGAAACTTCCTCAGTGGCCTTTTGAAGAAAAAGAAAAGATATTACCAGATTAAATTGGAACATACAATTCAATACATCACTTCTAAAGCTGTTGGGATATATATATAAATTCTCAGGTGTGGATGCCTTTTTTTTTTTTATGCGGATACACTATTAAACTATGTAGTTTAATGGAGTTAGTGTTTCAATTCATTAGAAAATCATGTGGTTTAATAACATGAGTACACTGACACTATTAAACCACATGGTTTAATAGCTTATTTGCATGAAAAAAAATATAATAAGAGCGCCTGCATAAGATGAGGATTATATATATGTATACATATGGTGATTCTCTAACGAGAGATTCCTTACTTTATATTAAAGTTAGAGAACTCCTAAAAGACAAAAAAAACCACACTCTCAAATGCAGTGAATTTGCACTGAATTGAAATTTGTATATATGCATGCATAAGCTTAAAACACATTATGAGATGAAGTAAGGGCAATGCATCATTCTTATGCTTGATATTCGAATAGATAATGCTGTTGAAGACAAAAAAAGGAAAAAATATGGCTCCACAAGTGAGAAGGAGAATCCAGAGACACAAATTTGAAAGTATAAAGTGGTAGCTAGTTCTGTGTAGCAGAGAAAGAGAGATGTTAAGGTTGATCAATCTCAATCAAGTTATAATACAGATTGTATTCCTTATTAAACATATGTCAATCGATTAAGCCCTTTGTTGATTATAGCATTGTTTCGTACTTTCATTGGACAAAATGATCCATGCAACAATTAAGAAATATAGTAGTATTGTTTCAATAACTACTTTAAGAACAGGCTAAAACAAGGCATGATCGGCCTATGCTTGCACGCCCACGTCATAACAAGATACACACAACTAACTTAATCAAGCATGATTAATGCCTTGACATCCAAGAAATCTTCCAAAGAATTTAATAGTGCTCCGCCTTAGTCATTAAGATGAAATTCACATGAGCTTCTGTAGAAAATGAGAGTAAAATTTTTAACAAGTGCATGATATGCAATCAAGATGAGAATAACCACATTAACTGCCACATCATTTGTCAATGACAGTGAAATCATATCCTTGAATCCAAATGGCAAACATTGACAAAATTATACATTTCACGCAGGTTCTTAATGTTAAGTAGGAGGTAACTTAACAATAAATTCAATATAAGTGATCACAATTTCAACTCATATGACATTACAGTTAAGTAAAGCCTTTTGATAAAATAGCATCTACCAATCACAACAAACAAAGCACAACGTAATAATTACTTCATTACTGCTTTGGTCTTCATAGCGCTATACTGCTGCAATTAATTACTTCTTCTTCACGGCATCTAAAATGGGCGCTACCCGCTCATGATGGATCGACTCATTGCTCCGGATATATAACTCCAATTCATTAATTTAATTTAGTATTATAATATGTATGCAATAATTTTGAACAACCAAAAATTTATTTTGGAATTGTTTCTGGGTGAGATATTTGCACCTAAAATATACTCTCGACTCTCTCTCACGTTTTAATACAAAGTTTTATTAAAAAAATACTCATAATTTAAATCACTATCATAGACAATTAGACATAAGTAAATAGATGTATAAAATCCCTTGCCAAGTGATAAATTAATATAGTTTAGCAAACATGTCAATATTTTTAACCACTTGATTTACTGACTTATGCGGTTATACCCTTTTTTTTTATTATAGAGATATGCCCTTATGATAATAACAAAAAAAATAAAACGGATACAAAGGAGTAGAATTTCTATCACAATAAAAAACACTTTTTTCAAATAAATGGGATCAAAGGTTCATAAATATGATGTACAAAGTTACAAGAGTTCAAGCCTTATTGAAAAGCATTGACTCAAAATTGGCCCAATTGAAAAAAAAAAAAAAAAAAGAAGTAAAGTTCAAAGTTTTCGACAACAATATCTCCATCATCTGCCTCCAATGGACCCATAAATGCCAAATTATTTTCTCCGCTAGCATGACACAAACTTACTTTCTCGGGACACCTTAACAATGGAGAAAAAGGAACTGTTGAATCTATGATCCCGACATGATGCAGTCAATTGCCTGCTTGCATATGCCTGTCATCGTGGCCTCGGGGCCATAAACCTGCAAACCAGGTAAAAGTTTCACAGAACTTAGTAACATTTTCAGTCTTATAGCACAGTTTACAAAGATGTAATAATCTCATGCCTCAAGTGGTACTCCCAGTTCCTCTCCCACAGCACGCATCTTTGCAAGACCAGTCTGATAGTTCGGACCACCTCTTCGAACAAATATGTGCATTCTTGCTGCTTTTAGTTTGGATTCCTACAAGAAGAAGAAAATCAGAATAACACAAGAACAAAGAGTTAGCCAAAAGAATGAGAAACTACAAAAGAAGTTGATTTAATTCGAACAAGAATAATTACATACCTTCTCCCTCAAAGCTCGAATAATTCCATTGAATGTTGTAGCAACGTCGGTAAAATTTGCAATACCCCCTCCAATGATGAGGGCTCTCTTACGACCATCAGGATCTGCAGTGGCACACTACAATACCAAAGGTTACATTGTTCCTCAACAGAAATGTCAAAATTGCCCAGAAACATATAGAGATCCAGAGTTCCAAAAACTGGCCGAAGTTATTAAAATCTCTTACATCAATAACAACTCTTGCATACTGCAACACCTCCTCCTCATTCGGAGCACCACTGTACTCTGCATAGTTACCAAGCTCCGATGCATAACCCAAGTCTCCAACCTAAAGAAATTCAAACAGGATTAAGTTCGAGTAAACAACAATAGATATTAAAACTTGTAATAATATTGTTTCTAAAAAGCAGCGTAGTGTACATAGTTCGACAAATGTGCCAATTGAAAAGTGGACATGCTGGCACACTTACCGTATCAGCATATATAACACTAGCACCACCTCCAGCTACCATTGTCCATATACGCCCTTTGGGCTTCAATACAGTGAATTTCAAAGATGCACTTGTCTGCAATGTAAAAGCAAGAATATGATAAAGACAATTCCTTCTTCTTTCCGGAATAAATTTCTTAATGAACAGAAGCTAGAACAAGGGTAAGTATACCTTTTCATCCAATGAGTGAATGAAGCTTTCGGTAGAGCTCAAGACTCTTCCAAAAGGCAGAGGAAACTCGATGTTGGCCCACCTGATCGTATAAAAGTATTTAGTTAATACAAGATACTCAACCGAATATCTTCAGATTACATGACCATATACGTAAAGCATATACACATACTTAGTAAAGTTCTTAAAGCCAGCAGTGTCATCCAGCTCTCCCCTCATATCTAGCGGGTATGGCTCCCCATTAACCAGTGTAAAGGGATTCATCTCTATGAAACTGAAGTCGAGATCTATGAAAAATGGATAAAGTTAAAAGTTAACACTGTTATTATTAAGAACATTATCTAACAATCAAGTATAAAAATGAATTTTAAAAACTTAAATAAAAATAAGACCCCTTTCCCCCACCCCCTTGTCTCTTTCTCCTTCAATAAATAACAAATATTACATTAATTTTTTACCCGTTAAGGATCCTATAGATGATTAAAATAGTTTTTGCATATTTATGATCCCCAATATAATTTGGCATAGCCATTCATCTTCCAGCAACTTTGAAACCTTGTTTTTGATGGTTCCTAACCATCAGAACAATGAATGTTCAAATAATCTGCATACAAAAATAACTAGCTGAAATTTCAATATGAGCCTTCTAAATCATTTCTGTACTTGTGATAATAAGTTTGCATACCTTGAAATACAGCAAAAACACCCATGATGAAGTCACCAATTTTCCCTCGTACCTAAAGTAATACAAAATTTGAGTTAGCGCATGCTAGGTCCAAAGAAATCTAAACAACAAAAAAGAGAATGAAATCAGTAATAGATACAGGATCCTGAAGATCCTCAACCACGAGGAATCTGAAAGGAGAGTAGCATCATTTAAGGTGAACGTGTGAACAGAATTTGCTAGACTAAATATTATCAAATAATGTTACATCCATCAAGAACAAAGATTTTCCTAGTATTCAAACAAATTTAGAATAAAAACTATAAATAACTGAGCAAGCATAGCGAACTCACCTCCAAGGGAAGTGTGGCTATCAAAGGAGCACAGACCTCCTGCGTCATAGGTTTCTCCGTTGGAAGGAATATTGTTTTCACCTGTAAAATTTTTAAAAAATATATAAAAAAAGAGTTTAAATTCAAATAGTCCTTTTAGCTATAGTCTCCACCAATTCTAAACAAAATTTTAATCAAACAGAAAACTTGATTCCTAAATAAATAAGAATTGGAGAATTATACTATATGGCCATACCTTGTCCCAGTTCTCTTCAATTTCAATACCCCCACACTCTGAGAAGCTAATGGTGCATCCAAGCCTATCCGAGACTATTGAAAGATAGTACTCTTGGTCATGAGGGACAAATGGTTCAACAATAAAGGTAGTTATTGGTCCCTTGCAACCGCCCATCTCAACCTAAAAAAGATCCAATCCATACATCAATATAACGAAATCAAAATTAACAAAGTGTGAAGTCTCTGTTTTATTTGATTAATTCATCACCTCTGTACCAAGGCGTCCTTTCACAAATTCAGCCACTTGAGCTAGATCTAAATTCAATGCTACCAAACCACTCTTCCCACGTTTCCCAAACAACATATCAGGTTTCACAACCAATCTTGAGGATGAAAGCCATGGTTCTTTGTTTGTCAACTCAGTGAAGTCCGTAGATTCTGTCACCTAAACAAAAGAACTAAATAATTATTTCTCTAAATTTGCTAAAAGGTTACAAGTATCTTTCTTCCTTTTATCTTGTGTTTGAAAAAAAAATGTTATGGCAGAGTAAACTTAGATAACAATCTCAGTTATCAATTTACAGAAAAAGATACCATGACTTTGATCAATGACCATATCCATTAAATGATCCGCAGCACAAAACCAAAAAGGCAGATTTCAAAAGTTAAAACACAAATCCAAGGTCACATCGTAACTCAATTTTGTTGATGGATCAGAACCTAAATTCTTAGTTCTTACAGTACAAAGCGAGAACAAAACTATTTACCATCTGATCCATTAAGATGGTTATGACTAAATTTCCTCGCAAACCCATTGAATAAGTTTTTCCCAATGCTTCCTTTTATATAAGAAAAGCATGATGAGTATCCCATCAAAAATGGGATAAGAATAAATGAATGCCCTTAGCAGCCTATGAATTCCCTAATTGAAGTTAACTTTATAATAATCTAACTGAATTTCACCGAGCTTCAGCTAAATATTCGAACCATATAGCAAAATTTACATCCAAAACATGTGAGTGCACCAAAGAGTAGGGAAATCTTTTGGATTTATGAATCAGAATTGCCAAATGTTAGATATTCTAATGATAACAAACCATTATGCTGCTCAAATATCAACTAAATCCAGTCACAAGCTCCGGTTTCAATCCCAGTTCAGCCGACTACACAAAATGCTTAGAACTTGGCCGAAAGACATGCTGATCTCATCTCATCATTTTATTTATGCACAAAAACCAGCACGACGTTTTCATACAGAAAAGGAAAAAAAAAAAAATCAAACGTTACCACCTGCAAAGCAATAAAAATCATGATTGAATTAACAATCTTCCCCCATCAAATTTGAACCCAACAAGTGATTATCAAAATCAAGAATACCCCACCAAACCTAGATGAAATCTTGGCCTTTCCCGCAGGATGCTCACAGATAAACACAACCGCAGATGAACAGTCACCTTTACATAAACAGATTGATAGATTATGCTACTCAAATATCAACTGAATCAAGTTCAAAGTGCTGGATCCAATCACAATTCAACCAATTACTTAAAAGATTCATATATTTCATTCAATCTTGTTATAAAAGTACAAAGACATAGTGATCTCAACCCATTGTTACTAGTTAAGCTCAAAAACCAGTCCCCTACACATTCATACCAATAAAACATACTTTACAATCTTCAGAGCAATACAACACTAAAACAATGAAAAAATTCTAACTGAATGATCAAAATGAAAACCTTTACGCAAACCCCAGATGAAATTATGCCATTTTCCACAAGATGATCACACTTGCACATGAAAACATAAACATGGTCAGACAAATCAAAAGATTTATCCTTTTAGGATAATTAAATAAAAAAAGTTTCCAAATTGTAGATATCCTAATGATCGGAAGCCATTATGCTACACGAATATCAACCAAATCCAGTTCCAAGCCCCGGATCCAATCCCAATTCAGCTAACTTGTCAAAAAGCTTGAATTTTTCATTCAAGTACAATAAAACAAACAAAAATATACAGTGATCTTAATTCATTATCAGTACTTCGCTCAATAAACTGCCCCTACACATCCATATTACAAACTTCAGAGCAATCCAATACCAAAATCATGATCAAATTCTAACCCAACCAAGTGATCATCAAAATCAATAATTCCCCGTCAAACCCAGATGAAATTTTGACATATCCAGTAACATAAGCACACTGACACAATCAAACGAATGATCACCTGAGCAGAGCAGATCTGAAGGTCGAGGCCTGCAAGACGCTTCAAGTGCTCTTTCAAAAGTCTCTTAGAATCGTACTCTCTGATCTTCTTCCTAGCCATATCAAATATAACTGAATATCTCTGCAGCAACAACAACAAAAAGAAGGGATTTTCAAATCAATATATCAAGCTAATGCTGAATGATACAGTCTCTTGATTGAATCGAATTTTACACACACACACACACGGGAGAACGAAAGAGAATCAAGAAGCGGGTTTATTGCTTGAAAGATAAGACAAGATAAAGGATTGATTGTTACTTTTCAATTGTTAATATTATAATAAAAAGTTAAGCTTACAGTTCAGACAGAACAACAAACAAGAAGTGAAGATGAGAGAAGTTCTGAGGAGTTGGCTTTGCTTTTGGTAAGTTGCGGTTGGTTGGTGGGCGAATTCTGCAAGAGACGTTAAGAAATAAGAAATAAGATTTAGGTGGCAAACCAAACTCTTCTTCCACCCCTTCCCTTCTATTTTTTTCCCATATTTGCCCCTTCTACTCTAATTTGCTCCCTTAATTTTCAGTTTTTTAATTCATTTCCTCTATTTTCACCATCTTCACCATTCTTATATAGATATATTATTATTAATTTTTTATTCACACCAAAGCTTATATTTTTTACTTTTAGTATTTAAAATTTTATTTTAATTTTGATTTATATGATTTATTTAATTTACAATAAAATAAATAAAAATATATATGAAATTAAAGGTAATACTGTAAAATTATGGTGCTGGAGAATTAGTGGATGTTATGAAAATAATAAGGGTAAGTGGTATATATAAATTTTAATCGGAAAAACTGACATCTCCCAATGCAATATCTTATAAATTTATTAAATTATCAATTTAACAAGTTGGCCATAAGTTAACTCATAAAATATATTATTTAATTAAGGAGACCAATTCATTAATTTTTAATTTATAGAATTTTTACTATATTTGGATTCACATTCAAGTTAAAATTTAAGCATAAATTAACTTATATGTTGTTACAATAGTACATAAAATATAATGATAAAAGTTACAAAAAATATATGAGGAAGTTGATGAAGAAAGGAGTTCTTGGTCTAATTATATAGACTCATCATAAATAGTTCAAGAATTTATTGGCCAAACCATGATGGTAGATGGTATGTATATTCTAATATTTAATAGATAAAAGAGAATATACAGAAAGAAGAAAGATTGTTTAAGAGAAGATTAAATATTTATCTCTTCTCCAATACATTTATCACAACATATTTACATAGATAGATAAGTGCTTTTAACTCAAAAATAAAGCACATCTAAATTAACTGGGAATGATACGATCTTCAAGTCTTGAAATATATTTATTTTTTAATATATCCGGTTGGTTGTGGTTAATGTGTTAACATGTACTTGGATTCAATAAAATAGTAGTTAATTAATTAATTAATTATCTGCATTAGTTTAGGATTGTGGCTCCTATTCTTTAGTTTTAAGTTTTATAAGTGAGCTAATATTTAAACTAGCATCAATGTTAGTATTGGGAGAGTTGGAATATTTTATTTGGTAACTAAGAAGTTGTATTGGTAGGTATTTGGTCCCTCCTCGAAGTACCAACAACATATTTATAGAGATTTAGATTTCCTTTAATTAACCTATTTATCTCTTTTTTTTGGTTTGATTTTCTGTTACAGACAATTTGTATATGTAATAGTAAATCATTAATGGTTGATTAGTAATAGACCATAGAGGAGGAATTCTTGTTCAAACCACGATGATGTCAGCAACACAACAAACAAATAATGTTACGATATATGTGCATTTACTTTGAAGAACTAGCATGCAATTTGTGGTTATATTAAATTTAACTACGTATCTCATACATGCATTAATTAATTATATTATATTTGAAAATTGAAAAAGTTGGAATTGGCAAAATAGATTATTCTATTAATGTGTTTACTTTGTTTTAAAATCAGAATCGAAATAAGTTATATTACAACAAATTACTAAAAAATATTTAATGAACTATTGTCATAATTATCATTTCGTATATTAATTAAGTGATTATTTATTAAAACAATTATTATTATATTAATTATTGTTAATAATATATTAATTAATTGTAAAATTTTGTTAATTAATTGTTAATAATATATTAATTATTAATAATATATGTATTCATTAATTATAAAATTAATATAATTATTATAATAATATAATTAATTATAATAATTTTTTGAACTGGAGATAAAATGATATTTTTGATTTTATTAGGTACAAAATGCTCATTCTAAGAATGGGAGACTCATTCCCGATGTAATTAATCTCCCATTCCCAAATTAGGTGGGCTCCATAATTATTATTCTGATTCTAACTCTATTTTACTATATATGCGCTGTCAATAATTTTAATTCTGAATTCTTTAAATTCTTCAATTCATAAAGTAAAACGTACTTGGTTGTATTTTAAAATTTCTCCGGGAGTATTAACTGTGGAGAAGGAATTCTTTCCGGTTATATATGATAGATTAGGGGTCCCTAATGGAGGATTTTTGGTCAATCATAATGACGAGCTAGAAGCCATAAAAGATGACTTCCTTATTAGACCATGGCGACTGACTAGGAGAGAGAAATAAAGATTTCGTACTCAAACCTTAAATAATGTAGTGTAACCATGAAAGGCATGGGCTTTCATTATGATCATAAAAAAAATATAGAGCAAAAGAAAATGTGAATATTTTGGTAGATTATATTTATTTTATAAAAAAAAATTAATGTATAAATAAATTAAATCAAAAAAATGAAAAGATACTATTGGATAAAAGATAAATACCAAAGTGGAGATTTATGAGACCATAATGAAATGGATATTTTAAGTTTCTATGAAAGATTAGGGGTATTATTGGTACGAATAGTTAGGTGTCTAAGCAAATCCGTTGAACATGTGCGTGGAGTGATGTAACGGGAAATTAAATACGCGACAGTTGGCAATCATCAATTGATTGAAACTGTTAAAATGAATCATTCATCAATCAAAATGGCCGCTCAAATTTCAACTCAAAAATCTCCTCAAGAAGAATGTATGCACCGATCATGGCACCGCACTGACTAGAAGAGATTTTATACTCTACGAGCTTAGTCAAGTCCGACCCTATAATTAAAATGAAAGGCTCTATCCCTTGAAAGCCTAACTCTTATTTAATCAAGGTCGGGTTTAAGCTTTATTCGAACCCGTCATAAGTTGTTTTTACCTCTCTCTTTTTTCTTAATTTTTAGATACTTTTGATAATAGGATTTCAATTCTTCACTTTTTTAACAATATTGTATTACTATTGTTCTATTTTTACGTTGAATTTGATTATAAGGAACATAATAAATTGTTCTTTATTTAGCTTTAACAATAATATTACATATAACAATATAACTAAATTAACAAGCAAATTGATCGAATACAAAATAGAGACAAATATTAGTAGAGTGAGTTTTAACCACGTATGTGTGTATGGGTTTTTTTTTTTTATATACTTTTCCTTGTTAAATTTTTTAATTTAAAAAATTAATTTAAGAATAAAAAATCGAGTTGAGACATTTTTGTAAATCTTGGGCCTTGAGCCTAATCCAAATGTAATAAGACTTGATTCCTTAAGTCCTAACGCAATTTTTAACTCTTTAAATTCGAGACAAAGTCTTAAAAATTAGAGTCGGATCAATCTGACCAAAGACGAAATTGGGCCTTTTTGACATTTCTACTAAAAAAATCACAGTGTCCGTTTAAAATAATGTATTTCAGGGTGATTTCAAAATCACACCCAATTTATTGACAATTAGAAATAGGAACCCATTTTAAATGATAATTGGCAAATTACACCCATTCACTTACATTTTTCAATTAAGTCCACTTATTTATGATTCAAATTTTATCATTCGTTTATTTCATATCCATATACTGGACATTTCATTATTTCAGTAGTGGCTGTTGAATAAAATAGTGGAACCCACACTTTAAAATACTTAAAAATTATCTTTTTTATCTTAAATTAAGTTATGCCATTACCAAGTTGGTTGCCTTCTTGATGTATCTCGATTATGAGGAGATTGTCAATTTTTCTTTATTGAAATCAATATATATCAGTCATCCTCCTATTATTTTTATAATAGCCAATAACTCTCGTGACACTATAATTTTACAGTATTACTCATATTTTTAAATACACTTATATTCATATTTAATATATATAAATTAATAAATCATATAAAGGAAAATTAAAATAAAATTAAGAAATTATTATAGTTTTATGTAAATATAGTTATTCGTATATTTTTTTATATATTTATTATACTTTATTCAACTTTATATATGACTATCATTTGCCAAGAAGCAAGAGAGATGTCATGAAGTCCTTACAATAGTATAACCCAGTGATATATTGTTTTGCACGAAAACATAAATGACATATTATCTAGAGTATGAGACATACTATTTACTCATGACGGTTGTGAATGAAAAGAATGACATGTCAGCAACGTACTTGTCCCGTGCATGGCATACTGTTTGTCATCAAAATGATAAACAACAATGTCATCAAGTAACTGTTTGTTGATCAAAATATTGAAAATATTTTATTATTATTGTTGTTGTTGTTATCATTTAGTAGTATTTTTAATAATAATAATAATAATAATAATAATAATAATAATAGCGGCAGTAGTATTAATAGTAATATTTATTATTATTATTAAAAAATACTACTACTATTATAATAGATAATAATAATACTAATGATAAATAATTAACTAAGGTTGTAGTTGGAACACAGTATCATAGTATTAAAATGCATTGTGTTACTGTTCACATTAATTTATTGCTTACCTATGTTTGAAAGTTTTGAAAGCTGGATTGTGGTGCATTATTATTTTTACCATTATAATGCACCACAATGCGCCAAAATGGTGGATTACACGAACACGAGTTCAATGCAAGTACTAAATATATTATAATGTTTATTATAATGAATAAAATATAAAAATAAATTGTATTATAATATTATTTTACTTAATAATACTATATTACAATATATTATTATTCTATGTAATTTATTAAAAACAAACAATCTCATACTTTTATTAAAATCAATTAGAATTTAACTTTATAGATGATACGTCATTTATCAAGAAATAATAGAGACGTCATGGTGTCCATGCAATAGTAAGTCTATTGTTATGTCGTCTTGTGTGACTCATCATCTAGAGTATGCGCCGGCGCATACTTTTTACACATGTTGATTGTGTGAACGCAAAGGACAATATGTCATGTTTTTATTTTTCCTAAGGATAGCATGTCGTTTGTTAAGAAAACAGTAAACGGTAATATCATCCAGTACCTGTGTGCCGATTAAAATATTAAAAATATTTTATTATTATTATTGTTATTGTCATTACTATTATTAGTATTTTCAATATTAATATTATTACTATCACTATTATTTTTTATTTTTTTGTTATTTTTATCATTATTATTATTAGTATTGTAATAGATAATGATAAAATTTTGAGGTACGTAGCACTACTAGTCTGTCTATGGTCACACTCACACACTCTACAATTGTTTCATTATCTCATAATACAAGATGAACACAGTAGTAGAGTAGTAACATTCAAAGCAGGGGCAACTATTCCTGTTGCTTATTGTAAGTTGATCTCTGTCCATGGTTATTCTTGAAAAGGTAAAAAAATTATTATTCCATTATTTTTTTAGAAACAGTATTCAGTGCCTTAAAAAAAAAAAGAGAATTAGTAAGCAAAAAGAAAAATGATTCGAGAAAATTAGAGCCTGTTCGATATTATTTTTCAAGTCCTGTTTTTGTTTTTGTTTCTAGAGAATGGATGGAGTATGCGTCGGGACGATATTTTGCAAAACCATTCTTAAAAAATAAGTAAAACAGTATTCGAAGTATTGATAAAGTAGAGAACGACTCATACACGTTTTCTTTATTCTACAAAACAATCCCCAGAACAAACTTCAAGACATAAAAAATAAACAATTTTAAAAATATCTTTCTTTCATACTGCATCTTCTTCGTCCTTTCTTCTTTTCATCATCTTCTTTCACCATTTATTCTTCCTCTTCTTCCCTTCTACTTCCGTAAACTCCTTTATTTATTTATTTTTCCTTCGTCTTCTCAAATCACCTTACATTTGTTTAGTTCAGATCAATATAATTAAATACATATGAAATTACTTTAAAAAAAAACAAGAAATTACTATAAAATTTAGAAATTACATATGTGATTTTTCAAGAAACAAAAAGAATGAATGTCTACTCATGAAAGATTAATTTCAACATTTATACAGCGTGAGCAATGGATAATGTATTTATTAAAACTTTTTTTTTATAAAAATATTTTACCGAATGCATATTCATTGTTTAATTATTTTTAATTATGTCTACTGAACACATATTATTATTTTTAATTTCAAAATACAGAATACAAAAAATAATATTAGGTACATACTTAAATTTAAAATATAATAATGTAAATTATTTTTTATTCTTATTTTTATTTTTAAAAAACATCAACTAAAAGATAATACCGAATAGGCCCTTAAATTTTAAATTAAAATTAGCTTGAAATTTAAATAGTGACTGGATAAGAGAGGGATGAAACAGGAAACGTGACCTCCCGCCTCGTTTTAGGGCTCTAAATCCATCTCCCGCCATTTCTTAGTGACCGTGTTTGGTTCATATAAACAGATGGACCTAACCAAAACGATGCGTTGCACGAAATAAAGCCCCAATTGTACGGCGCCGTTGCTGGTCCCACATTCTTGTACAAATAAGGCCCCCATACAAAACGACCACTGAGCTCAAGAAAGTTTGATATTACTAGTAAACCCTACAAACATCGCTTAAATTACGCCATCCTCCAGCTCGATCGCTGACAAATGTTTCTCTCAGCTAATGTACTTTATCGTCCAAAAAATTACAATTCAAAAATCCGAGAGCCAAGTGTCGGTGGCATTTACCGTAAATAATATCAAAACCAAGCCCTAATTGTTAATAACTCAACATATATAAACAGAGCTCTGGAGCACTCGAAATCAAAAATCTATTTTTCGCTCTCTTGCTCACCCTCTCATTTTTCTCTTCTCGATTTCTCTTCTTTGTTTTTTTTTTTTTTAATTTTATGCCTATTTTGTTTAATTTTCAGTTTTGATATCGAGCATCTAGAAGATTCAATCTCTGTAAGCTACTCAGTTTGTTTTTTTAATTTTTTTTTTGCTCTTCAATTCGTTCTTAAATTTCGTTTTCCTTTTAACAAACCCTAACCCTAGCATTCGTTTGAGAACAGCGTCGATAAGCGAGATAGAAGACTAATTAGCCGTCAAAATTCCACGTTTTGGAGCGGAAGCATCCCGTCGAAGAGTAAGTAACTTGAGTTTTATCGATTTTAATCTTTTAATTTCGTTGATTTTGCTGTGTATTTGAAGTGGTTGAAACCCTAATTTTACGATTTTTTGGGGATTTTGGGGTTTAGTTAAGTAAGAATCTGAAGTGTTGAAACTTATTGAGATGTTTTTGTGTAGTAGTGGTTTTATGTTGAATTAGAAACCCTAACCCTAGTTTTTTTTACAGTTTGGTGCTTTAAATGGCTGATAATCGAAATGGGAATGCCCAAATGGCGAATGGAACTGGAGGGGCAAATGCTTATTCGATTAATTTGGAGAATTTTAGTACACGATTGAAGGCACTTTATTCTCACTGGAGTAAACATAAATCTGATTACTGGGGTTCTGCTGATGTGCTTGCAATAGCAACGCCTCCAGCTTCAGAGGATTTGCGGTACTTGAAATCATCAGCCTTGAATATATGGTTGCTGGGTTATGAGTTTCCAGAGACTGTAATGGTTTTCATGAAGAAGCAGATCCATTTCTTGTGTAGTCAGAAGAAGGCGTCTTTGCTTGGGATGGTTAAGAGGTCTGCAAAGGATGCTGTGGGTGTTGATGTTGTGATTCATGTTAAGGCAAAGACTGATGATGGTGTTGAACTGATGGATGCAATATTCAATGCTGTTCGTTCACAGTCAAATATGGATAGTAGTGATGGCCCCATTGTTGGGAGCATAGCAAGAGAGATTCCCGAAGGGAAGCTTTTGGAGACATGGGCTGATAGATTGCAGAATAGTGGTTTTCAGCTCAGTGATGTGACAAATGGGTTGTCTGAACTGTTTGCTGTTAAGGATCAAGAGGAGATTATGAATGTGAAGAAAGCTGGTTACTTGACGTATAATTTGATGAATAAAATTGTGGTTCCAAAGCTTGAGAATGTTATTGATGAGGAAAAGAAAGTCACTCATTCGCTGTTGATGGATGAGGCTGAGAAAGCAATATTGGAACCTACTAAAGCTGGAGTGAAGCTGAGGGCAGAGAATGTCGACATATGTTATCCTCCTATATTTCAGAGTGGGGGGGCGTTTGATCTTAGACCTAGTGCTGCTAGCAATGATGAGTTACTGTATTATGATTCTGGAAGTGTAATTATCTGTGCAGTTGGGTCACGGTATAACAGTTACTGCTCGAACATTGCCAGGTCATTCTTGATTGATGCCACTCCCTTGCAGAGCAAGGCGTATGAGGTTCTTCTGAAAGCTCATGAAGCAGCTATTGGTGCTTTGAAGCCTGGGACCAAGGTTAGTGCTGCTTACCAGGCTGCCCTTTCAGTGGTTGAGAAGGAGGCACCTGAGTTGGTTCCGAATTTAACAAAATCTGCCGGCACAGGTATCGGCCTTGAGTTTCGTGAGTCTGGTCTAAATCTGAATGCCAAGAATGATCGAGTGGTGAAAGCAAAAATGATTTTTAATGTGTCAGTTGGTTTCCAGAACTTGCAGAACTTGACCAGTAAGCCAAAGAATCAGATGTTTTCTCTGTTACTTGCTGACACAGTTATTGTTGGTGAAAATAACCCGGAGGTGGTGACTTCTAAGAGCTCCAAAGCTTTTAAAGATGTAGCTTACTCATTTAATGAGGATGAGGAAGAAGAAGAAAGGCCTAAAGTGAAAGCTAAGGTTAATGGCACGGAAGCCTTGCCATCTAAGACAACACTCAGATCTGATAATCAGGAGATTTCGAAAGAGGAGCTTCGGAGGCAGCATCAGGCAGAACTTGCTCGTCAGAAGAATGAAGAAACTGCTAGAAGACTTGCTGGTGCGGGAAGTGGGACTGGAGATAATCGCGCTTCTGCTAAAACGACGACTGATTTGATTGCCTATAAGAACGTTAATGATCTTCCTCCTCCGAGAGATTTGATGATTCAGATAGACCAGAAGAATGAGGCAGTGCTCTTTCCTATTTATGGAAGTATGGTTCCTTTCCATGTAGCTACCATAAGGACAGTTTCCAGCCAGCAAGACACAAATCGGAATTGCTATATTCGCATTATTTTCAATGTCCCCGGGACACCTTTCAATCCACATGACACAAACTCATTGAAACATCAAGGGGCAATATATCTGAAGGAGGTATCTTTCCGATCTAAGGATCCAAGGCACATAAGTGAAGTGGTAGGGGCAATTAAAACACTTCGTCGCCAAGTTATGGCAAGGGAATCTGAGAGAGCTGAGAGGGCAACTTTGGTTACACAGGAGAAACTCCAACTTGCTGGTAACAGATTTAAGCCGATAAAGCTGCATGACCTTTGGATTCGACCAGTTTTTGGAGGCCGTGGAAGAAAGATTCCTGGTACTCTTGAAGCTCATTTGAATGGATTCCGATACGCCACTTCTAGACCTGAGGAGCGGGTAGACATAATGTTTGGCAATATAAAGCATGCTTTTTTCCAGCCTGCAGAAAAGGAGATGATCACTCTCGTCCACTTCCATCTGCACAATCACATAATGGTGGGGAACAAGAAAACCAAGGATGTGCAATTTTATGTTGAGGTGATGGACGTGGTCCAAACATTGGGAGGTGGAAAGAGGTCTGCTTATGATCCAGATGAGATCGAAGAAGAACAACGGGAGAGGGCCAGGAAGAACAAGATCAATATGGATTTTCAAAGCTTTGTGAATCGGGTAAATGATCTCTGGGGGCAACCTCAATTCAATGGGCTTGACCTTGAATTTGATCAACCTTTGAGAGATCTCGGTTTCCATGGAGTGCCGCACAAAGCCTCTGCTTTCATTGTGCCAACTTCAAGTTGCTTGGTTGAGCTGATAGAGACTCCTGTCCTTGTCGTTACCCTTAGTGAGATTGAGATTGTGAACCTGGAGAGAGTTGGACTCGGGCAGAAAAATTTTGACATGACCATTGTCTTTAAGGATTTTAAGAAGGATGTTCTGAGGATAGATTCCATCCCTTCATCATCTCTCGATAGCATCAAGGAATGGCTTGACACAACTGACATTAAATATTATGAGAGTAGATTGAATCTTAACTGGAGGCAGATATTGAAGACAATCACTGATGACCCACAGAGCTTTATAGATGATGGTGGTTGGGAATTCTTAAATCTGGAAGCTAGTGATTCTGAATCTGAGAACTCGGAGGAATCAGATCAGGGCTATGAACCGTCAGATATGGAGGTGGAATCCGTTTCAGAAGATGAAGACTCTGACAGTGAGTCTCTGGTGGAGTCTGAGGAAGAAGAAGAAGAGGATTCAGAGGAAGACTCTGAGGAAGAGAAAGGGAAGACATGGGAAGAGTTGGAGAGGGAAGCCACCAATGCTGACAGGGAAAAAGGGGCTGATTCAGACAGCGAGGAGGATCGAAAGAGAAGGAAGGGAAAGAGTTTTGGGAAGTCACGTGGGCCGCCTAGTGGCGGTTTCCCAAAACGTGCTAAGTTAAGATAGATCTGAAGAACTCTGGGTTTCCGTGTTCTTATGATTTGTGGTTGAACAAGATTTACCTGTAGTAGCGGCTTTAGAAATTAGAATGCAGTGTTCTAACTTAGCTTTGGAATTTGATTTCTTTCTAGTTTTTGTATCTTGTGTTTTGGGCATACATTTGTGTATAGCCCAGAAGATAAGATTTTTGCTTGTACATTGCCAGGATTAGTTTTAGTTTAAAGCAAGGTTCTCTTGTTATCACTTTCTACTTCGTTTGTTTCAGCTGCAATTTTGTTGGTCAACTTATTTTTAACAGCCTGAAAGGATCTACTTGCTAGTGAGGGCTCTTTGGTGCGTGTATTGAGAGCCTGCAATTGCAGCTGTTCTGGAATTTTAGTTACAAAATAGCCGTTATCAAAAAGTTATTTGATCTCTCATCTTTGTATTTCTTATTTTATTTTTATTTTTTTAGTGGCATGAAAAACAGTGTTAAGGTATATTTTAACTTGTACTAAAGAATATAAACGAAAAATATGCTTTAATTTTGTTGAAAATTAAAACTCCATGTTTAAAGTAGAGTTGTTCGGAGATTGGATTTTACGGATTGAACATTAATTCATATTTGATCTATGATTTTGCGGATTATAAATTTTTAATTCAATTCAATTCATGGATTGGTGAAACTCAATTCAAATTTAATCCACATGTCTGCGAATCGGAGTTGCTTTGACCCCATTCATATCCAATTCATTATTTTGCAGATTGATTTGTAAATTAAAAATTTTTTAATTTTGTATAATTTACGAAGTAATTAAATTTTAAAAAAATATAATATAAAATAATTTTACTACTGACTAAATTCAAAATTGAATAAAATTTAAATAAACTAATTGTTTAAATAAAATTAGAATAATACATTCAAAATTTGAAAATATAACATATTGAAAAGGAAAAATCACATTTGTTTACATCAATACATGAAAATTAACTAAAGTTATGAATTTAAATATGTACAAAAGTTGAAACTTGAGAGCTTGGATGGAACATGAGAAATTAAGAAACTTGAAGAGCTTGAAAAGCTGGAAAAGAAAGTAAGAAATTAAGCTTAATTACTTCAGGTGGTGAAAGTGAAACAGTGATGATTTGTGCATGCAGCGGGGTAAAGGTTTAGTGTTATGTGCTAAAATGTTTTGTTTGGCTTAGGATTTTTTTTGTTTTGCTTTAGAATTTTTAATGTTTACAAAGCTATATTTGCTTATTTAATTATTTTTATTTTATATTATCATCAAATAAGATACAATATGGTGTTAATTTAACTATATTTTAACTTATTTATTTATTAGTAAGTAGTAATACTACATTTATAAGTTTTATTTTTTAATTAAATAATTTTTTTTAATTTTTTTTCGGATTCATGAATTTTTGTAGATTTACAAAAGTAAATCAATATCCAATACCGACAGCGGATTTTTAAATTTTTAATCCAATCCGATCCACCAATCCACAAATCGAATTTTTACGGATCAACGAATTGAGTAGATCAGATTGGATTTTGAACACAACGCCCCTAGTTTAAAGGAGGCTGATCTAAATGATTGTGCTCACTGCTCTCTCTACAACTTGTTAGTTGTTGATAAGTATAATTAAAAGTAGTCACTTGATTGATTAAAGATTTATTGATCAGCCGAACAGGTATCCCGATTCTTGAATATGCTGCTACATTCCATGCTTACATCATTTGGTTTTTAACTTTTAATAAAATGTAAGTAATGAAAGCAATCTTTCCCACTTCTCAGTATCTTTAACATGTGCAAGAGCTGTTATGCTTCCTGGCAATTCAGACTTGACCTGCTTACACTTTGCATGAGGTTATGGATTTTATATTAAGAATGGTGTGTGACTGCCTCCTCCTGATACGGACCCTTATACGAAAACACCTTCAGTGGGTAAAGGCCTGTTTGAATTGAATTCAAAGAGAGATACGTTCTAATAATGCTCTAAGATTGGTAGAAGAGCATTCAAAATCTACATCCTTATCAAACCCAGAAAGAATTTTCTGGTTTCATATCAGCTTACTATTCCTCAATCCTCAGAGAGGCTGGTTTTGAGATTTCATGCATTCCAGTGGAATCAATTTGGCACCATCATTCATCTAGTATCTTTTCTTTAACATAAATGATAATTCTCAGCAAATATTTCAAATTCAAATTGGAACTCAACGGTTCTTTGCCAGATGCAAGAAGCCAAAAACAAGATCCAATGCCCATGTATATAATAAGCTATTAAAAGCAACCGATCACTCTCAAAGCTGATGAGAGTAAATTTGAAAATTTTGCAAAATTTTCTTCAAAAGTAGGCCAACCTGAATCGGTAGCCAAAAGGAGCAAGAATTTTGTAATCAGAATTTTTTCATATTCACGAAATAACTTGCGTACCTTCAAGGAGAAAATTCCCAGTTTTTAACAATTCACTACCTATAGCCCTTACTGTCTGAAGTTCCGGCAGAATCTATATGTATTATTGTTCTGTCTGAAGCTAAAGTTCTATTCAGTCCATTACAGCCTGGCACTACTGTTTCAGCTATTCAACTAATATTACAACTTGAAATAAAGTAGATAGCTATCTCCTCTCAGGCATAAAAATGCCCGTTACTGCTTGATAGGTGCAGCAGTCCAAGCATATCAAACCACAGAAATATCATCTCAATTTCTTGATATAGCTACAAATAATTCAGTGGCACAATAAAGCAATGATAAGTCGGGGTCAGAAGATTCAGAAGAAATTGAACGCAGAATGACGATGAAAATAAACACAAACATAGAGATGCACAAAACAAAATCCTCTCAAAACTTTTTGTTCTAGCTACTTCATGATTAGCATTTTAACTTAAAATATTTTCTCAGCACACAAAAAAGATAGTACAAACACAAAAAAGATAGTACAACCATAACCTTTCAAACATAGCTCCCATAATAGTGGTATTTTACAGGCTAACTATGTTATCACATCAGCAGCTATTGCTGGTACAACTGCATAATTTACACATTAGACCAAAAATGCCGAAAATCTGTTACCTCAATTTGGCCCTCTTGGGAAGACTGCCACCAGGATTTCTCTTCTCAGGTGCTCGAGCTTTTCCAAAAGCCTTCATCTTCCTTCTCTTTCTCTCATCTTCACTGTCTGAGTCGGCCCCTTTTTCCCTGTCTGCATAGCTTGCTTCCCTTTCCAACTCTTCCCACGTCTTTCCTTTATCCTCTTCCGAGTCTTCCTCAGAATCCTCTTCCTCATCATCCTCTGACTCCACTAATGACTCACTGTCGTCATCCTCCTCGTCAGATACCGAGTCAGACTGCACATCCGAAGGCTCATATCCTTGATCTGAATCTTGTGAGTTCTCAGAATCTGAGTCACTGGCTTCCATGTTTAGAAACTCCCACCCACCATCCTCTATGAATTTTTCTGGATCATCAGTTATGGTTTTCAGTATAGGCCGCCAGTTCAAATTTAATCTACTCTCATAATACTTGAGGTCTGTAGTGTTGAGCCACTCCTTGATGCCATCTAGTGATGAAGACGGAATAGAATCAATTCGAAGGACATCACGCTTGAAGTCCTTGAATACTATAGTCATATCAAAATTCTTCTGCCCAAGACCAACTCTCTCCAGGTTCACTATCTCAATCTCGCTTAGAGTGATGACCACAAAAGGTGTCTCTATCAGCTCCACCAGGCAGCTCGATGTTGGGACAATGAAAGCAGATGCTTTGTGGGGAACACCATGGAAACCAAGCTCTCTCAGAGGCTGGTCAAACTCAAGGTCAAATGCTTTAAATTGAGGCTGACCCCATAGATCATTTACCCGGTTCACGAAGTTCTGGAAGTCCATGTTGATTTTATTCTTTCGCGCCCTCTCACGGTGTTCTTCCTCTACCTCATCCGGATCATAGGCAGATCTCTTTCCACCCCCTAGTGTCTGCACCACGTCCATTACTTCAATATAAAATTGGACATCTTTGGTCTTTTTGTTTCCCACCATTATGTGATTATGCAAATGAAAGTGTAGTAGAGTGATCATTTCCCTTTCTGCTGGCTGGAAGAATGCATGCTTAATATTACCATACATTACATCAACACGTTCATCAGGCCTTGAGGTAGAATATCGAAACCCATTTGTGTGTGCTTCTAGAGAACCAGTCAGTTTTCTTCCACGACCACCAAAAGGCGGACGAATCCATAGATCAAACAATTTTAGCGGCTTAAATTTGGCCGATGCGAGTTGAAGCTTTTCCTGAGTAACTAAAGTTGCCCTCTCAGCTCTTTCGGACTCCCTGGAAGTGACTTGCCGACGCAGTGTTTTGATCTGCTGAACCACCTCACTTATATGCCTTGAGTCCTTGGAACGTAGTGAAATCTCTTTCAAATAAATTGATCCTTGGAACTTTAGAGAGTTCGAGTCATGAGGAGTGAAAGATGTTCCTGGTACATTGAATATTATTCGGATGTAGCAAGATCTGTTAGTGTCCTGTTGGCTTGAGACACTCTTCACAGTCGCAACATGGAAAGGAACCATGCTTCCATATATCGGCAAGAGGATTGCCTCATTCTTCTGGTCAACCTGAATCATCAATTCTCTTGGAGGGGGCAGATCATTTACATTCTTATATGCAACCAAATCACCAATTGTTTTTACAGAACCACGGTTATCTGCTGTTGATGAACCCCCGCCAGCAAGCCTTCTAGCCGTTTCTTCATTTTTCTGACGGGCAAGTTCCGCCTGGTGCTGCCTCCTGAGCTCCTCCTTTGACATTTCCTGATGGTCTGACCTCAATGTTGCCTTAGACAAGGTTGGTTCACCACCTTTAACCTCAACTTTGACTTTTGGTTCTTCTTCTTCTTCATCATCCTCATTGAATGAGTATGCCACATCCTTTACAGCTTTAGAACTTTTAGATGTCACAATATCAGGTACCTTTTCACCAACGATAACAGTATCTGCAAGTAACACTGAGAATTTCTGGGTCTTTGGGCTCTTGGTCTCTGTCTGCAAGTTCTGAAAACCAAGTGAAACATTGAAAACCATGCCCGCTTTCAATGTACGATCATTCTTGGCATTGAGACTAAGCCCTGACTCGCGAAACTCAAGGCCAATTCCTGTTCCAGCATTTCTGGTCAACTTTGCAGCTAATTCAGGAGCATCCTTCTCCACTACAGTGGATGCTGCTTTATAAGCAGCACTCACCTTGTTCCCGGATTTCAAAGCACTGATTGCCGCTTCATGTGCCTTGAGAAGGACCTCATAAGCTTTGCTCTGCACTGTATTGGCATCGATCAGAAACGTCCGAGCTACATTAGAGCAGTAGCTGTTGTATCGGGATCCAATTGCACATATGATCACACTAGTAGAGTCATAGTACAGGTAATTATCATTGCTCGATGCACTTGGTTTAAGATCAAATTCTCCTCCACTCTGAAAAATTGGAGGGTAGCAAATGTCAACATTCTCTGCCTTCAATTTGACCTTAATTCTTGCAGGTTCTAAAATAGCTTTCTCTGTCTCATCCATTAACAAGGAATGGGATACCTTCTTCTCCTCATCAATTACCTTTTCAAGCTTAGGAACCACAAATTGTTTCATCACCGACGAACTCAAGAATGCAGCTTTCTTGATATTTGTAAGCTCAGTATCATCTTTGATGGCAAACAAGTCTGAGAACCCATTCGATACATCACTTAGCACAAAATTTGCTTTCTTTAATTTCTCATCCCAGGTCTCCAAAAGCTTCCCTTCAGGAGCCTCCCTTGAAATGTGTCCAACAACAGGAGAATTCTGACCAACAGATTTCAACTGATCATTAACAGCGCCAAAAATTTTGTCCATCAAAGCAGTGCCATCATCTGTTTTCCCCTTCACATGTATCACAACTTCAATACCGACAGCCTCTTTGGCGGGCTTTTTAACAACTTCAAGCAAAGACGCCTTCTTCTGGCTGCACAAGAAATGGATCTGCTTCTTCAAGAAAACCATAATGGTCTCTGGGAACTCATAACCAACCAACCAGATGTTCAATGCCGAGGATTTTAAATATCTCAAATCTTCTGAAACCGGAGGAGTTGCTACAGCAAGAGCAGTAGAATCACCCCACAGATCACTGTTGTGTTCAGTCCAATGAGAGTATAACATTTTCAGCCGCTTACTGAAGTTATCCAGATTGATGGCATATGTATTGGCGGTGGCATTCCCAGAGGGCTTGCCAGCAGCAGGTTTGACAGTACTGTTCCGATGTTCGGGCATTGGAAATGATTCAAGATCGCAACTTTTATCCTCGACAACTCAGCATAAACTATGAGAAATAACAAACAATAGCTATCAGTTTGCCTCCCTCTATCCATTCATGGAAAATTTCTATAATTATCATTAACATTTACTCAGCACAACAAAAAGCTAAACAATCAATTGATACACAAACATTGCCTGGAAAAAAAAAAGGACAACGGTCACAATTTCAGAAAAATCGAGCTCAGCTAGTAATATTAAAACTAGCAACCAATTTGACTGCAATACTATTACAAATCATATCATAAGTTTGCATCATGTAGTTAAATGTACTAAGATTTGCATGTTCTCGACCGTAAATTCGTTGCAATAACACAACATTGATGCAATCCTCTGCATTTAGAACGACTTTTTTTTTCATTTATATTTTAATTCATCAAGTCAACTAGTTCAAGAGTTTTACTAGCACAAATTGATTAAAATATTCTCTTTTTCTAAGATTTCGATAAAACGTAAATATTTAACAACAATACTACAGTTTCTTTTTCAACTTTCCCACAGTTTCTCAGCAAGCAAACAAAGCAATAGATGATACTAACCAATAAGTGTAACACATGCATTCAACCCCACAAAGCAAATTCCATTAATAAAAAAAAAAAAAACTAAAATCCATATTCAATTCAAAATCAACGACATAAAAGATCACCTCAGCGTCCCCTAATGAAAGCTCTGAACGTTGATCCTTATATCCCAAAATGAAGTCAAATTTGTTGTCCTTTTGGGTTAAAAATTTGATTTTGATTGCAGAATCATCATGAATTTGAGAAAATAAAAACAACCCAGATGAAGAAAGCATCCAAATTCAAATACGATCATAGAATCATACGCGATCAGGCAACTTTACAAGCAAACAAAGTTGATGTCAACTCAAAAAACTAGTAAGCAAAAAAAAAAAATGCGGGAACTTTAAAGGGTATAATGTGGATCAAGAGGATTTGAGGAAATTGGTGAAGATTTGATTGAGAAAATTGAAGAAATGAAGTTGTAAAGAGATGACGAAAGGTTGAAGACGGAGAGATTGGATTGGGAAATAAGATTAAATACGTGTTCTCACTTCTGTGTGCAACATTTTCATGATATTAATAATATATTTTTTGGACAATTATGTTGATGATTGGAATTTTTTTTTCGTGTAATTTAGATACATGAAATCTGTAATAGGTATATTCCATTCAAATTCTTAAATCTTAAATTTATTTGAAGCAATATCCAAAAACAATATTTTTTTTCTGAACATTATAAAAATCAATTTTCAGATAAAATTTTTTATTTTCTTTAATTTGAGATTAATTAAGTGAGTTTAAACATCTTTATCCTTATCCTTAGTGTGCGTTTGTCATACTATATTACCTTACACTGAATTACATAAAGTAATATAAGTGTACCATATTATGTTATATTATATTAATATTGTATTACAATAATATTATGCAACAGTTGGTGGTGTTACATTACATTGTATTAATGTTTTATACTATGTTTGGTGGTGCGCATTGTATTGATATTTTTGAAGATGATTTAAAATTATATATTTAAAAAATAATATTTATTAATACTTAAAAAAATACTAAATATAAAAATTTTAAATCTTTGAGATTTTACATTATTTTTTAGTATAAATGTAAAATATTTATATATAATTTTTCATAAAACAAAAGTAAAAATAACAAACCTACATCAGGCAAGTTTTGTAGGTGAATTACATTCTTCATCTTCGTCTTCCCCGTCCTCTTGGTTGTCTCCTCCTCGCCATCTCAATGCTCATCATCATCATCTCTCCACCGTCATCATCGCCATCATCTCCCTCTGCAATGGATGCCTTGCATTGGGTTTCCGATCTGAAGATTTGAAACTCTAAAACTAAAGAAAAAAGGCGTAAGCCCAACTTTAATGCTTTGAGGGTCTCTAATACAGTATAATGAGGAGCACCAAACACAGCCTTGAAGTAATTACTAATTACATTAGCTGTAGTAATAATATGAATTATTAAATGAATACAATGTCGAATGAAATTTAACTGTAATAAGAATGTAAATTACTATATATGTTAAATGAAATTTATTTACACATACACAAATATATTATGTAATAGTATAGATTTTTATATTCAATTGGTAAGGGAAAAAAATGGAACTTACAATAATTATCTCTCTTTTTATTTTGTTTTATGCCAAAAAAAAAAAATTAGGCTACAATTTTCATAACAGAAGTATTGTGTAATCAAAATATAATGAGCTACACCTATCAAAAACTTTTGAAAAAAAAAAAGCCTAATCACCTACAAAATCTCAAAATAAAAAAAAAATGTAAACAGATTCCAATTGCATTAAGGACCAATTTGAACTTCCAGTAGTTGATTAAATAAGTTGCTTTTGTTGTGTGGATAAAATAAGTTATGGATTAAAAAACTAGCTTGGCGTTTGGTAAACTGTGTTGTTGCGGTTGTTAAAGTTTGGGAAATAATGTACATATGTTTGGTAAATCTTATTATGAATGTGTTGTTTTACTATATAATGACTAAAATAGATATAAGTTTAAATTATCTTATATTTTTTAGAGTATGTTTGATAATATTTAGACATGCCTTTTCTTTTTTAAACACATAAAGTGAAAAAAAAAAAAACTCAATTGAATAAAATCTATTGAACTTTATTATCTACTACATTAAGTATGATAAATATTCATACTAATATATAATTCAAATAAAATAAAAAAATAATATGCATAAACTTGTTAAAATGAACACCATGACTATAATGAAAATATAAGTAGGTTGATCCTTAAAAGTCATGGTTATGAAATTGATTTTAAGAGTCATGATTAACTTTCATATGAAATTGTTTATGGTTCAAAGAAAAATATATATAATCATATACAAGTCTTATTGAATTTTATAATAGAAAATAAAAAAAAATGAAAAATATGATCCCACTGAATCAAAACTTTGATATTTGAGAGAATGTATAGTAATTATGGTGGTAAATTATTGTGGTGATATGATATAGAATTGCTTATATATCAGAATGAATGAAAAAAGACATATTTTTTTTAGTTGAATTATTAAGGTTATAATATGAACTTTGAAAAAGTTTGATTGTTTATTTAATAAGCTGTTATGAAAAGCATCCCTCTACTTACTTTTAAAAACTACTGTTAAAATGAACAAACTTATAAAATATTTAGTCCTTACAAAATTCACTAAACACTTATAAAAAACTATAAAATAAAGCATTTACTTGAATTCAATTTCAATTCCAAACTGGGCCTTTGAGTTAAACTATTATAAGAAGGTTAAGCCACTACTCGACTTTGGTACAGGCCCGTTGGGCTTGAACCCAAACCCCTCAAATTTCCTTACAGACTTTGCTCTCACATGCAAGCTCGGAAATTTTCAACCTTGGATTTCTAGTGAACCCCCATTATTTACTTTGGAAACCCCACAGTACTAGCTCTACGGCCCACCACCCACTTTCCAACGCAATAGGGATCCACCTTTAAATTTTCTGCCGGAAGGAAGGGGCCATGCCCAATTGATAATTAAAAATTGAAAACTCAGAATACCGTAGATTATATCAATGTATTAAAACTATTGCGCTAGAAATAACACAGTTGTTATAATGATTTGTATTTACTGTTCAAAGACGTCTATCCATCGGGTGAAACTGGGTTCGCAACTGAATATTATTATTCTTATTCAGATGATATGCTTCATGTTGTAAGCTCAAGGACAGCACTCGATAGTTACCGCTCAGCGCGACTTATATAGTGTGTAAGAGCAGGCTACAGCAAATATATAATGGAGAGCACATGGGCTTGACTTGAACTAGTGGCGCCAGGGCTGCCACCTAGCTAATTCATATTCAAATTAATAATTAATGTGTCAAAATTTATAGAAAAATGATATAGTGGACAACTATGCTCATGGGGAGTCACATTATTTGATTAATTCACAAATTTAATATTGTTTCTCAAGAGTTAGAGAATTCTGCTAAAAGTAATTGGGTGCTCACTCATCAAAACAATGAGCACCAATTGTGCTAACTAGCCCCCCCAAAATTTACAGGAAAAAAATTAATGAAATAAAAAACCTTGTCCGAAAGCACAAGTTGTAAATCACAAAATGGAAAATTATCAGCTATCCACCAAAAGTTTACAGGGTTATAAAAAAAATTATAATTTTAAATTTGTTTGATTTTCCACGTTAAGTTTGTAACTTGTATCATCCGCCTACCAAATGGTTAACACAGTTAGAATATTTAACAAAATTTAAGTAAAATAACCATTATACCCTTGAATTTAAGTGTTTTTTTTTTTACTTTGTACCATAAATAATAAAATAGGAGATTATCAATCATCCACCTTAAATTTACACTGTTATAAAAAATGGCTATTTTACTCTTGAATTCAAGAGCATTTTTGACTTTGCACCATACGTAATCAAATAAAATCTAAAAATTAAAAAATATCAAAACCTAGCAAACCCAACGTACTCTTTATTTCAAATCCTTCATCACGAAATCCTTTAGTCAGCTGCAGTAATTGACAAAAAACTTGCTTTGGACTATAAAAGTCGACCATTGAATGTTTATGAATTAGGGTTTAGGATAATTTATGGATTGGATTTGATTATGTGAATTTGTGAAGATAAATTGAGAATAAGAATTATCATTTTTTTTATAAATTATGAAATCAAATTTAAGAATAGGATTGAACGGGTGTTTATGAATTAGGGTTGAGGGTAATTTGTGGATTAGGTTTAATTAAGTAAATTTATAAAGATAATTTGAGAAGACAACCTTTTTTTTATTTTTTTACTTTTGGAATAAATTATAATTTTAAGTATATCTAATTGAATATTGGTTATAAGAATATAATTTTATATTTTATATTTTATTTTTGTTTAGCTTGATAAGACGTAAGGGCTTTTTCTTTTGCCTTCAAGTTGTTTCAATTGCTAGAAACTAAAATATATAGGCAGTAAATGTTTAAATATTTATTTTGGAGTCCCTGTTGTTGCTTTCAGTCCTTCATTTGTCTCTGAGCCACTTATAGTCATCTGACTCGATTTTTCTGAGCCACTTATAGTCCTTCATTTGTCTCTGGAACATGTAAACTTAAAGTTGACTCTTCTATTTTTATCCTAATTAGGGACTAAAGAGTCAGAAAAAGCCAAACTGCAACAAGCTCTCCAATCATGTCCAACTCCAATTCCACTGACTCATCGCTTGCTGTCCAGAGGTACTAACCTTTCCTCTCTTGATGCTTCATTTCATTCCATATTCCGTACTCATTTATTTAGTTCCTTTTATCTATGCATGTTTTCTTTTGTGTTATCCATTTCTTTACTTTTACAATCAAGATTCATGTTTTCTATTTTGTCTGCAAGTCTTTACTGGGTTTGTGAGGTGGTTTGAACTTTCAAAGCAACAGGTTATCAGTTACTGGAACTAGAGCTGGAGCTCATTTATTTGGGTTTCTTCGTCAGTGCCTTTGTGCTTTATTCTGTGACTAAACCAGCTTTCAGCAAATGGGCCAGTTGTATTATATACCTGTCAATATATTGAGTTTTAATCATGTTTTGTTGTTTGAACTATTTGTCAATCTCAATGCCGCAGTTAATGATTGATGTTGTTCGTATCGAGTTTTTTGGATTACTAGCCAAATTGATGGAAATCGAGTTGGATTTCCAGCCTTGTAGTTGATTTGATTGATTTTGTTGTTTCATGGTTGAATTTGGAAATTGCAAACCTAATTTTGCCCAGTTGATAATGAAACCCAAGTCAAGTTGGAGTCATCTTTGAACCTATATTTGGAAATCAGCTTCCAACCAAAATACTATTGTGCTTGTGGCCTGTCAACTTGTTTAGAGTTTTTCAAATTTCTGGTCATCTAGTAACTGATGTGTGGTTTTGATAGCCATTGGTGGAAGATAATGTTTTTGGAAACACACTAAATGAACAAGAAATATTGAAATGGATAAGATGAGACTGACTTCGGTGCCAAACTGGCTTTGATGACAAGAGGCCTACAGAAACCTAGCTTTGTATTGTTCCATTCTAATTTATTTTTTCTCCAGATAATAAAAGACTTTATATATCACTTTACCTCATAAGCAAGTGGGTAATTTTATAGTTGATTAAGCATGTACTTACATGTTAAACTTCTGCTGAGCGCCTGTAACTATTATTACCAAATACTTGAGAAGTCTCTCAACTTCCATGTAGTCCTCATGCTTTAGCTTCATTAATAGATACTGATAACCCACACTCCATTTCAAAATGATTACTCATAAACAGGAGTAATGGCTTTTCTGAGATGAGACTTGTTTAGCAAGCAGCCTTGTTGAGCATAAAATTGTATGGACATTCTTGCAACATGGTTAGTGCTTTTGTATGCCAGATCAGTTTAATTTGTTAGCGGAACCTTAAACCTTGTTCTGAAAAAATGAAGCATGTTTCATTTCATGGCAAGATTTAATTCTACTAGTATGATTCTATTGTAGGTAATTTTGAGATGAAGCATGTTTCATTTCATGGCAAGATTTAATTCTACTAGTATGATTCTGTTGTAGGTAATTTTGAGAGCAATAATGCCTGGCTATCTATATAGAAAATTTAGGCTATTTGCAGTATAATTGCATAACGACCATGATGGTTATGTTGTTGGTACCATACGTGATATCAGTCCAACATTTTGTCCCCTTACCATTGGCTTATAACTTAAACCTACTGGAAGGCACATCTGGACCCAATCTGCTGGGCAATAGTTTTATTACACGAAATGTTCTAACTCTTCCTAAGTGGTCTTAGAGGTGTTTTCTTTCCCTAATGTTTTTTGAGTATAATTATTCTTTTATAGTTATCGTTTTAATAATTTAGATGGTTATGAGCAACATTTTTCCCCAGATTAGTGGGGCAAGTGGCATTGGTCACTGGTGGAGCTACTGGGATTGGAGAGAGCATTGTGCGCCTATTCCACAAGCATGGTGCAAAAGTTTGCATTGCAGATGTGCAGGACAATCTTGGTCTGCAGGTTTGTGAATCCCTTGGTGGTGACCCAGACACTTTTTTTTGCCATTGTGATGTCACAAAGGAGGAAGATGTTCGCTCTGCTGTTGACCTCACAGTCAAAAAATTCGGCACACTTGATATCATGGTCAATAATGCTGGCATTTCAGGCTCTCCTTGTCCTGACATCCGTAATGTGGACTTATCAGAGTTTGAGAAGGTATTTGACATAAATGTGAAGGGAGTTTTCCATGGAATGAAGCATGCAGCTCAGATCATGATACCACAAACTAAGGGCACTATCATTTCTATCTGCAGTGTTGCAAGTGCCATTGGTGGTCTTGGCCCACATGCCTATACGGGGTCCAAGCATGCTGTTTTGGGACTCAACAAGAATGTTGCAGCTGAGCTTGGACAATATGGGATCCGTGTGAACTGTGTTTCTCCTTATGCTGTTGCAACAGGCTTGGCTTTGGCTCACTTGCCTGAAGAGGAGAGGACAGAGGATTCCATGGTAGGTTTCCGTAATTTTGTTGCAAGAAACGCTAACATGCAGGGCATGGAGTTAACAGCTAATGATGTGGCTAATGCTGTGCTCTTCCTAGCAAGCGATGAAGCTAGGTACATAAGTGGAACAAATCTGATGGTTGATGGGGGCTTCACATCTGTGAATCATTCATTTCGAGTCTTTAGATAAAATATTGGTTGCATGCCAATCAACAATTAGATACATAAAAGATGATTGGAGCATTCGAGTCTCGTCGTTACTGCAGTTAGACACCTGGAATTGATTCCATATTTCAAATATCAATGTAGACTATTGGGTTGCACAAGAATGATGAGCTTCAGAAAGTGTGATGCAAATGTGAATGGAGTTTACTTCTTAGACTATTGAGAACTCATAAGCATATACTTCTTCGATTATGAAAACTCATAAATGCATGTGTTGGAAACCTTCTGATCATGAGTTCAAATGTTTCAATACAATACTTAGATTAATGCCTAAGACTAAAACCTGATTTGGGATACTGCCTAACAACATAAATACAAACACTTTTAATATGAAGTAAGCAATTATTTTTATTTAGTCGTCCTTTTTTTTTTAAGGGTAAGGAGGTGGGTTAATTTCAAATAATTTTTATTTTCCCCTTATCTCTGTCAAGACTCGAACTAGGGTAAAACTTTTAATATGAAGTAAGCAAATTCTAACTTTATTTTTACTTAGTCGTCCTTTTTTTTTTTTTTTAAAAGACTAAAGGGATGGGTTAATTTCAAATAATTTTTATTTTTTCTTTATCTCTCCTAAGGCAACTTGAATGGTTACTTGTTATAAGTTTTATATTGTTACTAACCCGACTACATATTTAGAGACTACTTAATCATCCTTCAGTGTGAATATCATTGTCATTTGTCAATTGTAATTGGCTTAGGGCTTTGTTATCAGTTGTGTCAACAACAACCTAAAGATTGTAGTAGAGGTATCAGTGGTTGATTTTGGCTGGTATTTTAAACAATCAATTTACGGAATCATTAACACTACCTCCCCGGCCGATCATTGAAATAAGGACAAAATATTCTACTTAATTGAGAAAAGTCATAACATAAGGGTTGGTAAGTGAAAATTACCCAATGAAGGAGGCAGAAAGCGAAAATTACCATTCCCAAGTCTCATTTTCGTGGGTGTCAAGGAAAAAAAAAAAAACAAAAAACAAAAGTCGAGTTTCATGATATGAGGAGCAATTCCTTCCCTACAGAAGTCTTTAATAGTGTGTTTACTAATCAGTAATCGAAATGAGTTAAAATCAGAATGAAGTAGAATTAGAATAGGCTGGAATTAGAATGAGGAGTGACAATCAGAATAAATTATTTATTTTATCTGTGAGAATCAGAATCAGAATGAACTGTATTGCTATTTATGTGTTTATTTTATCTTGTAATCGAAATAGATTGCTAAAAGTTATTAAACTAACCTTAGTTGATTATTGTAATTATTTATTAATATTTTTATTATTATAATAATAATATTGTTAATAATAATTGTAATTATTATTATTATTATTGATGATGATGATGATGAAAAAAAAAAGTTACTAAACAATAAATAAATAAATAAACAAATAATATAAGGAAGGATAAAATGAGAATTTCACAATTTAAATGGAATAATATGGTTACTTTAAGGAATGAAATTCTCATTAAGGAATGAAATTCTCATTGTCACCTCTTCTCATGGGAATGAAAACTCTAATAATTATTTCTAATTTTAAGTGGAGCCCACTACTTTGATTCTTTATTTTCATTCTTTGATTCTCATTCATATTCCCATTAAATAAACACACCATAAATTTCGTCGACAAAAACTTTAATATTTCACTATTAAATTTTCGCACAAAATTTATTATGTTTTTAAACATATTTCAAAATAATTTAAAAATCACATTCACTTTAAAAAAGTTACATTTTTTTCTTTAACATCTGTCACAAAATTAATTTTTGTGTTTAAGTTTTTTTTTTCCATGACTTATGGTAATAAAAGTGTTGGATTTAAGTCTTAGGTATTTTGACTTAATTCTTTTTTTTTTATAAAGTATAGTGAATTATATTTAAACATAAATGCAACATATTATTTTTTTGGGATTTATTATATTCGTCGTTGATAATTGAGTTTTGTGTTCAAGTTTTTTTTTTTTTTGATAACTTATGGTAATAAAAGTGTTGAATTTAAGTGTTCGATATTTTTGATTTAATAATTTTTTTCTTGTAAAGAATAATGAATTATATTTACATATAAATCAACATATTATTTTTTTTAGGATTTATTATATTCGGCGTTGATAATTGAGTTTAGTGTTGGAATTTTTTTTTCAGATTATAATCTGGACTTTTGTACTAGTAGATCTCTAAACAAATTTTTAGCTGAAAAATCTAAAATTTAAATATGAAATTAGTTTTCACATCCAAACTCTTACTAGATCACTCACTGGTACTGAAAAAAGGGTATTTATGTATTTTCACTTCATTTTCTGTATATCCCACATGACGGCTTAACAACATCAACAAACTCCATCTTTCAATATCTGTTCAGATCGGCGATCAATTCAATTCGAAGCTCCTCTCTAACCGACAATCCTGTAACCCAAACATACGACACCGTTTTCTCCATTCTCCCTCCGCTGCTGATGTTAACTAATTTCTTCAGCTCCCGACAATTCACAAGTTAACGAATTACATCGTTTTTGCTAGATTAAACGGATAAATAATAATCAAACTGTCTCTTTTTAACTTTGCAAAGTCATGGCGATTAAGGCTGTAAACGACGCCGTTCACAAACTCCAGCTCGCCTTACTCGAAGGCGTCGAGACCGAAAAACAACTACTAGCCGCCGGCACTTTAATCTCCAAAAACGACTACAACGACGTCGTAACGGAACGATCAATCGCGGACCTCTGCGGCTACCCTCTCTGCTCAAACCCCTTGCCGCCGGCCGATTCTCGGCCGCGGAAGGGCCGGTACCGGATTTCTCTTAAGGAGCACAAAGTCTACGATGTTCGGGAGATGTATCTGTACTGTTCGACGAATTGCCTCGTAAATAGCAAGGCGTTTAGCGGGAGTTTGAATGAGGAGAGTAGTGTGGTCGTGAATGAGAAGAAGATTAAAGAGGTTTTGAGAGTGGTTATTGGGAAAGTTGAAGATAATGAAAATGTGGAGAGTAAGATTGTGAAGCTGTTTGGTGGCTTGGAGGTGAAGGAGAACGAGGCTGTTGGGAGGAATGTTGGAGGAGTGAGTGTTGGTGGTGGTGGTGCTTCAGATGCCATTGAAGGATATGTTCCGCAGCACAAGCCTAAACCTGTGCCTCCACGGAGTAAGGGTATGTTTGTAAGTGTTGTGCTTGAGATTAATTTTGAATGTATGTTTAAACGTTTAAAGCTAGTGGTTTCAATTCTTTATTGATAGTTAGAAAAGTATTTTGATTCATCAATTTTAGGAAATAATTTGGGTTATGTTTGTAGTTGTTGTGCTTCATATTTATATTGAATTGTATACTTAAACACACATATCTATTTGGCTAGTGGTTTCATCTCACAGTTTTTTGATGATCATAAACTGTTACACCTTAATCTCCAGATATCATTATGTCTTCTTCGATTAAGAAAAATGAAATTCTTAGTATTCTACGTCAAGTATATTTAATCTCATCAATTTAAGAAGGAATTAAGGGTATGTTTGTAACTGTTGTGCTTCTGTATAGTTTTGAAAGTATTGTAGCTGGAATGTCCGATAAACATCTATTCTTATTTTTGTAGTTTTAGTTTAATTGTTCATCACCCACCCCACATTATACATGATAACTAGTAATTACATTTACATTCCATAGTAGCAGCCATGGAGTAGAAGTGACAACACCTCACAGTATATGTGCTTGCAACTGATATGGTGACTACTACCCAAGTGATGATAATCAATTTCTAGATGATGTATAAACAATATGCAATAGGCTTGATTAGGGTTTAAATTTAATAGGGAGAATCATTATTCCCTCTTTTTGTTCGCGTCACTGTGCAACTAATTGAGATGAGTATGTCGTGCTTAATTGTTTATTGACTTGTTGATAACTCTCGATATAAGGTGGAAGTTTCTGTACTTAACCTTGTTTAAGCTATTCTCATATCTGTTCACTGATCCTTATAGATTAATTTCTTCATGATTATTTGATTCTTACACTAATCCTTGCGGATTAACTTGTTTTGACACATAATTCAATTTTTTAGTTTGGACATGACTTTGAAGTGTTTACACTTGTTTATTGTTATCCTTATCGTGCATTTTATTTGTTTTCTATGATTTGTCATAAAAAACAATTTTCCTTTTTTTTTTGCTTTTTTCTTTATTACATTTTCTTGTTCATATATCAACTTTCAACCTTTTGTAATTATGTATACTGATGTATTGTTTTTACTTGATATTCTTTTATTTGTTTTTCATCAATTAAATTACGTAGTTTTACATTGCAGGGGTTAATGATAAGACTAATAAACCGAATACTAAAAATGATTTAATTTTCAATGAGATGGACTTCAAGAGTGTCATAATCACTAATGATGAATATAGCATTTCAAAGTCACCTAGTGGTTCAGCTGAGACAGAATCCAAGTCGAAATTTGTAGAACCAAAAGAACAAGAAGATGGTGAAATCTTGGATAATCGATGTACCTCATCAGGATCCTTATCTTCCATTAAAGATGATTCTTGCATGAATTCAAGCAAATCAACAGGAAGAGATGAACTTGCTGCTCAGGATATGCCTTCGGCTTTGGATGCAATTGAAGGCTATGTTCCGCAAACAAGGTCGATGATCAAGTTTTCGATTAAGAAGAAAGAAGGTCTTGATCTTCACTTTCACTGTTTATTAATTGTTACATTATTTCATTTCTTCAATTCTAAGAAGGAACTGAATGCAATAGTCTATGGCTCTAAGTTATGGAATTTTTTTTTTTTTAATACATTCTCTGCAACTAATTCCAATGTGAATTCCATTCTTTGAAAATAGTACATCAAATGATAACTATTGCCAATCTGCCAATTCTGTTGTGAGCAGAATTGAAACCCAAACCCACCCAAACCTGTTGTGCCACCACAAGAGGTCTTACCAGTTCAGCCGACAAGCATCCACTAGATGTGATTATGTTATTCTGAGTTGTTGACTGCCTTTTTAGACTCTTAGATAGGAGGTGGAAGCTTATTCGACAGTACTTCTTTTTGCCAAATTTTAATTCATTACACTAAGCTTGTTGTTTTGTTGCCGATTAATTATCGTGTATCAACACAGTGAAGTCTGTTGTATGGCTTCTGACTTGATCCAAGTTTTCACAGGGGCACATTTTGAAATCATTGTAATTTCAGATATCCTGCAATTTATTTCAAGTTATTACTGTTATGGCGTTCGATAAGCTGCTGTATGTAGTTTTATTTATTTCTATCTTTTTCTGCATCATCTTGGCTGTTGTAATTAATAATATTCTCTCTTTCTCCCCAACTTTTCTTTCTTTCGTAATATATGTTCTTGGTTGTCTGCAACTCTGTTACTCGTGTAAGTTTTCCTACTGCTATAGTAGGTTTAATTGATCATTCAATTATTTGGGTTGTTATCCTTCAAACTGTGTTTGAAGTAATTGTCCATTGCAGGGGTTAATTCTAAGGCTAATAAGCCGAATGGTAAAAAGGACTTACTTTTCAATGAAATGGACTTCACGAGTGTGATAATGACGAACGATGAGTATAGCATTTCAAAGCCACATTGTGGTTCAACTAAGACAATATTGAAGTCAAAATTTGAAGAAACAAAAGAAAACGCTGATGGTGAAAACTTGGAGGATCAATGTGCTGCATTGGGATCATTAGCTTTAATTAAGGATGATTCTTGTATGACTTCAAAAGGATCAACAGGAAAGAGTAAAACTTCTGCGAAAACTGAACTCAGTGCTCAAAAGGTGCATTCAGCTTCAGTTCTTCCCCTCACTGGTTCCAATATTAGTACTATTGAAGCTGAAAGGGAAAGTCAGGTTGAGAAAGAATCTATATCAGGTGTAACAATGCCCAAATCCTCTCTTAAATCATCAGATTCAAAGAAGGTAGGTCTCTCTGTTACTTGGGCAGATGAGAAAATTGACAGTTGTGGCAGTAGAGACCTTTGTGAAGTTAGGGATATGGGTGATGATGGTAATGATAATAATGCTGATGACTTGTTACGGTTTGCATCTGCTGAAGCCTGTGCAATGGCATTGAGCCAAGCAGCAGAAGCTGTTCTGTCTGGAGATTCTGATGTTGCTGATGCTGATGCTGGTAGTTCATTTGTGCACTATGCTAAATTATCTGGTTTATATTTTGTAACCTAATTTTCTGGGTATTTCTGTTCATCATGTTGCTTGTGATATTCAGTGTCTGAAGCTGGAGTTATTATATTACCAAGTCTACGTGATGGGCATGAAGGGGAGTCAATGGACGATCCTGATGTGCTTGAGCCAGAAACAGCTCTCTTAAAGCGGCCAAGTAAGCCAGGGATTCCACGTTCTGATTTGTTTGATCCCGAGGATTCGTGGTATGACGAACCACCAGAAGGGTTCAGCCTGACAGTAAGTCATTTTAATTTTTCCTTCTATTATGTTCTATTTTTAGTTCAGATTTATGTTACTAATGCTTTTAATGTGTGTTAGTTATCTCCTTTTGCAACCATGTGGATGGCAATCTTCGCTTGGATATCATCGTCTTCTTTGGCTTACATTTATGGGAGGGATGAAAGTTTCCATGAAGAGTATTTATCAGTTAATGGAAGGGAATATCCCCAAAAGATTATTATGGGAGATGGTCGCTCTTCTGAAATTAAGCAAACTCTTTCTGGTTGTCTTGCTCGGACTTTTCCTGCACTTGTTGCTGATCTCAGGCTGGGTATTCCAGTATCTACTCTGGAGAAGGGACTGGTAATAAGTCTGAACTGGCTGTTCTGTGTCAACAGTTATTAAGGGTTTTGTGCTTCTAATTGAGTTGAAACAATACATGTTTTTTTTGGTAATAACGAATAAAAAGTGATTTGTTTGAGATTATTGTGTTTAAATTCTATTAAGATTTTTCTCTGAAGCTGTAATTGATGCATTATGCATTTAGCTTCACCACATCCTAGATTTTCCTTGATAACCCTTTTAATATATTCTTAGAATGTTCTTTGACGTTAACATCCTTTCATTTATCATGTACGGCATGCACATGTGAACTCATATAACAGAGACTGAGAACTTTCTAGAAATTTGCCTGAAGCTCGAAGCTTTTAAAGCTCATATACTTCTGCTGTACACTGTAGCATTCTCAAGATGTTAACATTGTTTGTGATCTTAAGCTTGAGTTGTATATGTATTTATGTATTATGCCAAGAAACAATAACAATAATAGGAAAACATTTGAAATATTGCCACAAGATTCACAGTGATGTGTTTGTATCTCAGTGTTGCAAATCTCCGCACTGTTTCAATTTTGTCTCCGCACTGCATATTTTTGTCATCTTTTGTTTGGCTAGAGCAGCTATGCTTCATTGGCTTTATATGACATACATGTTGTCTGTCTAAATTTATGTGATTTGTTCTCTGTCTAAATCTATGTGATTACAATTACTAATAGAGAAAAGTAGTGAAGTTAAAGACCTGGTACATATTTCTTAGAGCAAATGTATATAGAGATTGTATATCTTTTTAAAACACCGTTGAGGAATTAATTTACATGTTACATGGAACACCTGAGGTTGAGAGAGTTTGACTTTGTTGTTCGCTTTCTGTTGCTGCATTTGCTTTCTGTCTTCTGTTATGCTGAAAGATTCCCTTAGTGCTAGGTTGATGAATCTGAATATGAATGCTGATCCCGATTCCACAAGGCTGTTCCCTGGGAACTACTCCAATATGCTAGGTTTTCTGTTGTTGATCTAATCTTTTTTATTGCCATTCTTATGTGCTTGTAGTAAAGCAAACTCCACATTTCAGTTACATTCTTTGCCAATTTTTCTCTGAGATGTATCTCTTGATTCTTATGAGTCTTCTGTGATAATTGTCTGTTTGCTTGTAAGAACAAGGGTGTGATGCTTATGCAATAGAGCTGTGATGGTTATGAAGTAGATTAAAACTTTTTAAAGAATATTTATAATCATTTTAATCTGATTATGCATCTGATTGGTGAACCCTCTCCTATGCTACAGGAAGGCTTGTTAAATACAATGTCTTTTATTGATCCACTTCCAGCATTCAGAGTTAAGCAGTGGCAAGTGATTACAGTTCTCTTCCTTGATGCTCTCTCCATATGTAGGATCCCTGCTCTTACTCCACACACGACTAATAGAACCATGCTGCTTCGCAAGGTGAGACCCCTGGATATGATATTGGTTTCATTTGTTTATGTTTTGATGCCAACAATTGATGAAACTTGCCAAAAAAATGTTGTCACTTAAAATGATTATTTCACAATTCTATGTATTGTAGACTAGATGCAATATTCTGTGATGAAAGATTCATATCGAGACCTTTTTACTCATCATTTCTCGTAACTTTTAAGTTAAAAAGTTTATGCGGCATTGTCTTACTCTAGTTTCTATGAGTTATGTAAAGAATTGATTATAGCCCTGCAGTTAGGTGATTGAAGTCTCAGGAAATTAAATTAGGAATATGTCTTATATATATATTGAATAAGGTTTACTTGTCGGTTACCATTTCCAATCAAATTGCAGATTGTTAAAATAGTAACAGTGAATGTTGACATAACAATTATGGGGCTGGTGGAAAAAATCTTTGAATTCTCTGTAGAGTTACTAAATTTGACAGTGTGGTAATATAAATTATGTGCTGTTTGAAAATTCACTATTTCCCTTTTATTGTTGACTGAATAGGTGTTGGATGGTGCCCAAATAAGTGCAGAAGAGTATGAAGTTATGAAGGATTTTTTAATGCCGCTTGGCCGAGCACCTCAGTTCTCATCACAGTCTGGTGCTTAATTTGGGATAAATTTATAATTTTTTGTTGATGCAGTTGAGATTTCTGATTATGGACATAGAAACATTAGCGATCCAGTCTTAGACCCAGGTTCCCTGAAATGTTGAATAACGAAAGTTAATTGCTCTTTTTTCCCCCTCTACATAGTGGGTGGTTCATATTGTACAGATTGGCATATCGGATTACCTGAATGGTCTGTAGGCTTAGAATCATAATAGATGATTTGGTGTTGTGGGCTGTTAATAGAACAACAACATGTGTGCTTAACAGAACTGTAAATGTGAAAATTTTGATTATGTTGAGTCTGTTTTGCTATGCTTTTGCATGCTGAAATTCGAGATATGTATGTAATATATTTGGTACAAAGAAAAATTGGGATTTCAGCTTTTGGAATCAAATAGATTCAAAGACCTTGAAATCTATCAGTTTGCAATTCAAATTTGAGCTTCTAATTATTTGGCATGATGAATGTTTGTTTGAAGGATTTTTTTTTTCTTTTAATGCCTTGAGAATATGCAAGTTGATTATTTATTTCAGGGAATCGTTTAAAGTTATAGATTTCTCTTTCATAACTTAATCAGCCTCCATTAGGATAGGTATGAGACACGCTGCTTAGGGTTTGTTTGGTATTCTAGTTATATAAAATCACAATTGTTGTGGGAAATTTTGCTAGTTGTGGGAAAAATTCTATTTGTGAAATGAAAGTTGATTATTTTTTAGATAATAATTTTGACAAAATTAATAAATGTTAGATACTTGCGGGATAAAATTGACTTGGCCTAAAAAGTTGGGGGTGGCTAACAACAATAAGGTTGCCAAACGTACCTTTAATTTTCCAGGACTGTTTTACTGGGAAAGCTTTGTTTTTGGCTACTTTAAGCTTTAAATTAGCAGTACTGTAATTTTCTTGATGATATGTTTACTGAAACATTAAGCCACACGTATTATTGCATAAATTCTTAAAAAGGACATTTTCAGAAATTGCAGCTTGATTTTTTGGTGCCCGTTTTTGACAAAGTAAGCACTCTTTCGTGAAAGATGGTATGCTGCGGCTATCTTTTGTTTGGTCACAAATCCTACTGATTTATGTTGGTATAAATTATAGGATCCACTTATGTTATAACAGTTGTACCGTACCACACTTTTTTTTTTTATTTGATAGAACCGTTGGATGTTTTATTGTTCAATCTAACGGCTGCATATATACATATATATTCAAATCAAACGGCCACCGGTTAACATTGAATTGAATTGTAAATTGGTTTATATTGATTTTCAGTACTACCGCGAGGGTAAAATAAAATCAATGAAGTTGAAATGGTCAAATTTTGGTGGGTGCCTAAATCATTTTTTCCTCCCTACCAAAAACTTGAAAGCCGCACTATTTTAAAACTTCAAAATCCATTTAAAGTAATACTGTATGTAATTCAATGGTCAAACACAAATCGAAAAGCCAATCTTAGTCCACAAAATTTATCATAAATATTTTTTTCCTAATAAATAAAAAAATATTGAAAACATGACCCATTATTATACTATTATTTTATAATTTAGCTATTATTTTTCTGTCGCCAGCACGCCACACCACACCCCGTTAGGAAAACATTATTATCACACCGGTCCTTGGTAGTTCTAAAATCTGATAAAAGCCTTTTCATTCAACAGTCGTCCACATTAGCCCCTTTCAAGGGATTATTTTTTACCATACGAAAAACAAAATTATCATTACATCCCAAGTAGTCCGTTCATGCAGAGTTCTCAATAGTGCATACTATATGTAAATAACAAGCTAAAGATCACTTCATAGTCAATCTATTACACCTTACAATTGGGCAAAAATTAGTAAATGATTTTGATAAACAGGAAAAAAATGTTATACAAGATATTTTCATTCAACGTGCACACAACACAATAAAACTTAAATAAAAGTATCACTTAATTTTTTTAGAGGATCAGCCATTATTATAGTCATTTTTGCTATAGATAATCATTTTTGTTATAGATCTTTTGCAGGAATCGATCTTGAGTATGTAATTTTTCAAATTCAAAGTTTAAAAGCTTCATAAATCTTAATTAGAAGAAAAATTTACTAACATATAATGGAATACCGAAAGAAGGTAAATCATCATAGATTTTCAAATACAATCATTAGATATCTAAATTAATGGAGACAATTGCCTACACATAGGAAGGAAACATAAAATAATAAAATAAAAAATAAAAAAATGGAAGAAATCCCTCTTCGTCAACTTAAAGTGTGTTTTGATGCAAATATAATAATAACTAACAAAAAATCAAACAAGTGTCAGTTATTGGGTTAAATAGTGTTTGACCCATGATTGATTTTAATAGAACATTTTAAAATATCTATAAATGAAAATTAATAATTTTATTTTACAAAAGCCATGAATCAAAAGCTATAATGCTTTAATTTCGAACTTGATTGTGGGTAACAAGCTTACGGTACATCTTGGACAGCTGTGCTATCATGGGCAGCTGCTTCACCCCTATATTTTTATGGGTTTTTTTTTAGTGTATCTACTCCAGACAGATCCTTAGAATGGTATGAGTGGGACTAATTTGAGATCTGTCGTAAGTTAGTGGACTATTTTGTTATTTCATAAAATATCGGGGTTAAATTTATAATAAAACAAAAATAAAAGTAGGGAAAACACAAAAAGCAAAAACAGCGAAAGAAAGCCAAATAGGCGCATTCGCATAACCCAAAAGAAAAATAAGGGTTAAAGTAAAAAAATTGTGTCATCTTCAAGAGTTCCTCTCTCCATATTCAACGTGATCTTCGAAATTTGCTGGTTCCCAAAACGACGCTGTTTTTGGTGGTCTCCTTCTTGATACCCAGAATTTTATCTTTCGATCGGTATACATATTATTTATGATCCTTTTGATTTTTATCTTCTTTTTGCATGTTTCCATTTCTCTAGTTTCTGTTCTTTCTTGTTTACTTTTGTGTTTCCTGAAATGGGTTTTTGTTTTTGGTTCGTTGGATTTGGATCGGGTTTTGTTTGCACTGTTGATTTGGATCTGCGGGTTCCTTTTTATGTTCTGGGTCATTTCCTCCTTTTTTTAAAAAAAATTCTCTTTATATTTTATACATATCTCTTCAGGATTTTTGATTTTGGGTTTTTGGTTTGATTAGTAGATCTTTTAATTAATTACTTTTATTTTCTTACTTATTTTGGGTGATTTTGTTTGATGAGGGTGGTTGTTGATATGATTATTTGTGTTTTGTTCTTATGTTTGCTTATTTAATAAAATTTCCTTTCTGGGTATATGTAAACTTTATTTGTGTGCAGAATCTTTATATGGGTATCTTTAATGATTCATTTTATTTTTAATTTAATTAGTTATTATTATTATTATTATTATTATTATTATTATTATTATTATTATTATTATTATTATTATTATTATTGTTATTGTTATTGTTATTTTTTTAATAAATTTATGGGTCAATAGCGGAAGCTTTAGTTACTTTGATTGTGCATATCAAATAGTGTTATGTTTTATGTGGGGTTCTTGGCTTATGAGTTTTGGAAAAGAAATGAAATTGTTATGCAGTTGGTCAGTGGGGTTCGTCTAGTTTTCACAAGTATTATGAGCTTTGTGATTGAAATATCAATCGAATTAGTTGGGCTTGTTTCGTTACATACATAGGATGATCTCTTGTGATAATCTAATCTCATAGCATATTCTAATTCAAATATCATCTGTGAATTGGTTGGGTTTGTTTAGTTACACAAGTAGGATTAACTTCGTGATTGTTTAATCTCATAGTGTGTTCTTAAATTGAATATTGATCATGAAGCCATTATGAATGGAATTTTATATATTTCCTTATAAGGAATCTTTTGGGTAGATTCTTAAATTGAATATTAACCAAATTAGGATCATGAAGCCATTATGAATGGAATTTTAAATATTTCCTTATAATGAATGTTTTGGGTAGGTTTTGATGGTTTGAATTGCATGTAATTGTAATTTAATATAGGACCGATGAAATCTAGCGACAAGATGATTCATTTTCAGTCAGAAGCAAGGATTTTATGAGAAATATTAAGAAGCAAAACCTAAGATCATAGTGCGTATAAGAAATAGAGAATATGGAATGACTGAGGATATATTTTCTTCGACTTAGGAAGGTTCTCACTTCACATTTTCTAAACATGTTAATTGGAATAGACTTAGGGACAAACAGGACCTAAGACTGAAAGTCAAGTACTAGGCTTATCCAGGCTAGTGGAGTTGTGTGCCCATTTACTTGGTGCTTTAGATGCCTTTAAGTCAGATGTGAAAAAATGGTAAGACTTTATTTTGTTTCTTGGTCTTAAATCAAGGATAGAAAGTGTAGTTTTGGACCTCAGGTTTGTTCTATTGAATGATCTTTTTGAAGTTCGTTGTTTGCTATGCTTTATGAACCTTTTTTGGGGGGCAAGTGTAGTTATTTTTGAGGATTTTAGCAGATTCAGATGATTGACTGATTTGATTGTTTACAATGTTGTCAATGAAGATATTGAGAATGAATAAAGAAATCATTTTGTACCTTGCATCTTGTAATTTAAAGTTTTCGGTTTTATTAACATCATTTTTGGTGGCAGCTGAATGCATGGTACTGGTGTGATAAAAAGTAGCAGGACTGGGTGCTTTTACGTCTTGTAAATGGCTTCAGTGGGCGTGGCACCAACATCTTGTGTGAGAGAATCCAGTGGTCATACTGTTGGTGTCGATAAGCTACCCGAGGAGATGAATGACATGAAAATTAGGGACGACAAGGTATATATGTCATTGGTTTACTTTTTCTCCTCACACTTTTTTGTCTTTATTAATTATCTAATATAGCCCATTAACATTTATTGGATCCTTTAACTTTGTAGGAAATGGAAGCAACAGTCGTTGATGGTAATGGAACAGAGACAGGTCATATAATTGTGACAACCATTGGTGGAAGAAATGGTCAACCAAAGCAGGTATAGCTTTCTTTCTTTCTATTTCTTCTTCTTGAGATATCATTGCGATCATGATTTTCTCTGTTGAATTGTTTACTTTCTCTTAGAACTGTTTTTGATGCTGGGTTTTATTCATTTCCTAAGCAATAAGTTTTGCTATACGCATTAGAACAGTTTGTTACCACTGGCCATCACTTGTTTTAGAAATCTTCTGTGCAGTCATTGATGGATGTATGATAAACTGGTAAATGTTTTAGATTTGTCTAATTAATTATCTTATTTAACTTCATTCTGTGCATGCTTAACTGCCTATTCAGTTGAACAGATGTTCATAATGTTTGTCAATTTGATTTGATGTAAAAGGTTGCCGTCTGAGATACTTATTTGCTGATGAATATGGTTTAAATTGTTCTGAAAGTTTTATATTGATATTTTCCCTCTAATTGGTTATCCATTTATGTTTCTCTATGGAAAAAAAAGGAATTTTGGTTTTCCACTAACAGAATTATCTGCTTAAATTCTAGACGATAAGCTACATGGCCGAGCGCATTGTTGGACAGGGATCGTTTGGAGTTGTTTTCCAGGTAACCGATTATGTCATTTGTTTTGTTAGTGGTAGCTATGATGTGTAGGTGTAATTATGCTCCATATTGGTTAACAATATTCTCCCTCTCCTTTTCTTTTGTAATTTAGGCCAAGTGCTTAGAGACAGGTGAGACTGTAGCTATAAAGAAGGTTCTTCAGGATAAGAGGTACAAGAATCGTGAGCTTCAAACTATGCGTCTTCTTGACCATCCAAATGTTGTCTCTTTGAAGCACTGCTTCTTTTCAACAACTGAAAAGGATGAACTTTATCTCAATCTTGTTCTTGAGTATGTTCCTGAAACTGTTCATCGTGTGGTCAAACATTTCAACAAGTTGAACCAAAGGATGCCAATGATATATGTAAAACTTTACGCATACCAGGTATATGGTCGAAAACAAGTTCAATACCTTTTTAGTCTTTCTTTCTCAACCTCTTCCTTGCTGTTCTTCAATTTGATTTTGATTGGTTAATACAGATATTCCTATACAAGGAATACATCTCGTTGATTATCTTTTTTCTGTTTGAATATTTCTTGATGCTAATATAATTCTGGAACTTGCAGATCTTTAGGGCATTGACTTACATTCATCGCAGTATTGGAGTGTGTCATCGGGACATAAAACCTCAAAATCTTTTGGTATGTAAAACCTTTTTTCATAACCTTAATTCCAATTTGATTGATGTACCTGGTGGGACTTAAAAACTATTTATGAAGTTTATAATCAAATGATTGTTGAGCTGTACTACATTGTCATACACAATCAATATGACGATGAGATTTAGTTATATAACTTTATGCTTTGTTGGAAATAGATAGAATTAAAGTTGATTTTATGTTTGAAGTCAAGGATGTTTTTTAAGCATTACATGTGTGGTGCTTCAGTGGAATATGATACAAGCGAATTTCTTTATATCAAATTCATTCTGCTTTTAACCTTTTGGATTCTTATTTTAAGCACCATCTCAACATAGTTTGAAGTTTGCTTGTGGTTAGCTTTTTGTTCATTTATTTTTGTTAGTGCAGGTAAATCCACATACCCACCAGGTCAAACTTTGTGATTTTGGAAGTGCAAAAGTCTTGGTATGTTTGGATTTTGTAAATTTAATACGTGCACTTCTATTTATCTTTCTCTTGATTTGACTGGAAGATTTGACAATATTAATTTGTGTGATGTTTGACAGGTAAAAGGTGAACCAAATATATCCTATATATGCTCCAGGTATTATAGAGCACCTGAGCTTATATTTGGAGCAACTGAGTACACCACAGCTATTGATATATGGTCTGCTGGCTGCGTTGTTGCTGAGCTGATGCTTGGAAAGGTAGGCAGTCATGCATGGAAGATTTATTGTTCGGTAAAAAATAATGTCTGTAAGGTTAGCTTAGTTATTTTATTTTATTTTTTCAGCCTCTATTTCCCGGCGAAAGTGGAGTTGATCAGCTAGTTGAGATTATTAAGGTAATTGTATTATCTGAGAGTGTTTATGTAATGCAATATATTTTTTTGCATACATTAAATGTGTGTTTACTGAGTGGATTTTATTTCTTTTGAGTAAAAACAAATGTTATGGGCCTGAAATGCTTGGCTGTTGGAATGATATCAACCTCCAAAACACACATAGATACATGTTTCTTCATATGCATCTACTTAGGTGAAATAATGTATCATTGTGCAATATTTGTCAGTGTTGAATCTTGCCAATTATTCGGAATGAGGTGCAATATTTGTCTGTGTTGAATCTTGCCACATATTTGAAATGAAGGACCTTGGCTGTGTCAGAGAAATGTCAGCTGGTTGATATTTACTTGGAATATGCCCTTTGCTGGTGGTGGATGTGTAATTGGGTTCCATGTTTGATTTCGTGTTTTGAGTAGTGTACTTGTTGTAGTGATTTGATAACAATGCTTCTCGATAGGGTACAATCATGGTTTATCTCAATCCTGTATTGCTTTTATTCGATTGGTCAGATTTTTTATGGTGGATGACATATGCAATGTCATTATTTCTCAGGTATTAGGTACTCCTACAAGGGAGGAAATAAAATGCATGAATCCCAACTATACTGAGTTCAAATTCCCTCAGATAAAAGCTCACCCGTGGCACAAGGTATTAGGAATCATCAATCAATTCTTTTGTGTGAATCAAAAGAGAAGAGATATGCTGTGTTTTAACTTATTTTATCATAATATTTGATTATTTCCTCATCTTCAGATATTCCCAAAGCGCATGCCTCCTGAGGCTGTTGATCTGGTTTCAAGATTGCTGCAATACTCTCCCAACTTGCGGTGCACTGCTGTAAGTAAAGGAATCTTATTTTCCAAGTGTCCATCATTGCTAGTTTTATACTATTTTTGCTTTTGCTCTTAGTCTGCCGTACTCGTTTGAAGTATGTGCGACACTTTTGAGTGAACTCCAAGGAGGTACCAATTTGGAGAACATGGAATGATAAGGGTAGTTTAGTGAATTAGTTGTTTCATTCTAGAGGTAAAGTATAATAATATTCAATTTTGGTTGTATGTTGGTTAGGCTTTTCAATCCTTTTTGTCTCAATTCCGTTTGTGATGTGGATAGCTTTCTTATTAGGAGTGTTGCATGTTATTGATCATGGAATTGGTTTATAGTACATTTGCAATATTAATTGGGTTGCAGTTTTCTGATTTTTCATATTAAAAACTATTAATCAGATTGCTCATGTTTTTAGGAGTTATGTTGCTGACCTTGTGCCCTCGATTTCTCTAAATTCTTAATTTTTAACCTCCATTGCAGCTAGATGCATTGATCCATCCCTTCTTTGATGAGCTTCGTGACCCAAATGCTCGTTTGCCAAGTGGACGTTTCCTTCCACCGTTATTTAACTTCAAATCTCATGGTAGGCATTTATTTCAAAACAGCTTCCTTCCAATAAATTTTTTTTTTACCTGAATGCTAGATCAGAATTGACTGATTGTTCTTGATGCTATTTGCTGCTTTGTGAACTACTAGAACTGAAGGGTGTACCGGTGGAAATATTGGTGAAATTGATACCAGAGCATGCTAGAAAGCAATGCCCCTTTCTTGGCTTGTGATTTGATGTGATGAAATGTAACAAAAGCAGACAAGAATGTTGTCAATGTATGCAAGTTATGTCTGTACTGGTCTTATCTATGATGTTTGTATTTGTTCCTCTTTGTTGTATGTTTTTCGATGTATCACTATGTTATTATGTGAAAGCAGATTTAGTGCCATATGCTACTTAAATCATGCCTAAACCTCAATGTGTATTAAGATGCACCTGATCCCTGTATCACAACAGATTGTAACATCCTTAGCGGACAAATATCAACATTTTTATCAAAATGTTTCATCTGTTTCAAGTGTTCTCTGTGGTTTTACATACTGGTGGTCGCATCATAGAAGTTCATGCAGTGGGTTGAAAGTGAGCTTTTCTGTTTCTGTTCTTGTTTACTCTGCTTGTCCCTAATTTAGAAGCACTTCTGGGAATGATTGGGATCCTGGAAAGAGCTGCATTTGTGGCTCTAACCTGTCTTTTTTTTTTTTAATTTATTTTTTTAATTTTTGGTGATGGAGAAACGATGGAGCCACAACTCATTGTTCAAATTGATTGGAACTTATTGTACAAATTGATTGGAATGCTAGTATTGGTCAGATAAAAACAGCCCGTGGCTCTTATAATTACTTTTCATTTTACACGGGATTGGAGGAGCCACTCATTGAACTTTCTACGGATATTTATAATACATTCTTGAGTTCGTATATTTAGACAAGGTAGGAGGTAAAGAATTGATTTAATGGTTCCCACCATCCTATCTTTTAAAGAATGAAGAAGAAAATAAATATTTATAAATATGAATTGGATACTTGCCCCTCACACAAAAGGATGATCACATCACAATTAAGTAACTTCTCGTGGTTTTATACGCTTATATTTCGTAATAAAGGCGTTTATCTATAATTATTACAAACCTTGAGGGCGGTTAATGAAATTCATGCTTACAAAAACCTATAAAAAAGGGAAATATCACACAAATCCAGAAAGAAATGCCGCTGGGAAAATACTACTGTGACTACTGTGACAAGCAGTTTCAAGACACTCATTTCGCGAGAAAACGCCATCTTCAAGGCATCCAACATCTTCGAGCCAAAGCTCTTTGGTACGATTCTCTCAATGGTCAGTGCTTCCACACCCCCCCTCCCCAACTTTTTTTCTAATGATACTTAAAAAACATGCTTGAATTTACAATATTATACTCTCTCTGGCTTGTGCCCTCTTGATTGCAGAGACAAATCAAGCCTACCGAGATGGATTTCCAAAGGGGGTTTGCAGCCGCTTCGTCAGAACGGTACTTTTCTTTTTTTGGGGAAAATTATCAGCTATCTTGTTTTTTTATTTTCATTTTGTTGAATTAATTGTGCTTTATGTGGGATTTGGTTTGAAGGGTTTTTGCCCATTTGGTGATTCTTGTAAATACTTGCATCCCAAGAACAACCCCCCTCAAAATACTGGCAATCAGGGTCTCAGAGGTACCTTTTTGTTCTTGCATTTTATTGTTTGTTGTTGATGTAGATGATATCTGTTTTCTTCCTCTTAGATGTACTATTTTAGCCAGCATTGTTTTAAACTTTTTTTTTGGCTATGCATTTATCTTATCAGCTTCTGGATTTACAGATATTAACGCTCAGTCATCATCTGTTGATCCAAGGATTTATTTAGCTGGTGGAAGCTCTTGGCCTGGTAAATTTACACTGGTTGTTGCTTCGGTTTGAATTATGTTCGTCAGTATATCTGTCAGATTCTGATCAGCCTGTTTATTATTTGTTTCATTCTCATGTTATGAAACAATTTTTTTTTTTTTGGTTTTTTGTAGTTTAGCAACCCTTAAATCACATTAGTTAAAATTGTATTAGTTGGTACCCTTTTTATGACTAAGCAGTTCTATAAATTTATGGATTTGATCTTTGCTTTCTTTCTTTTTGTTTCCTTTTACATTTTTCTCTGATGCTTATGTTTGTTGTCATTTCACATCATAGGTGATATGGTGAGAGATAGCATGGGAATGTCATGGGGAAATCTACCTCCGTCCTTGAAGCCTCCACCTGAAGGTGGATATCCCCCACTTCCCTTTGTGGATTGGGGATAGTTCTGCTGTTTCATTCAGCCATCCCATTTGTTGGATCATTAATGTGAAGCTTTCATATAGTTACATGTCATGCAACTTGAATGTGTCCTCCATATCTGCTATTTCAACTGTTCAGTGTGGATACCGTGTTACATGTCGTGTTAAGATATGCTCTGGCATAGACCATACTCTACATGCCTATATTTTACATGACTGGAAGTCTGGAACTTGTATCAAAGTTTGGTATATCTGCTGAATGCTTATTTTATCAATATAACCCTTTTAATATAACCCTTTTATTCAGTGGTTGAATGTGCAAGTGCATTAATCATTCCTGGTTAGGTTTTAAGAGAGATATAGATGTATTTTATCCTTTGCACTCATGGAGGATTAATTAAGTAGATAATTATGGTGAAAGGAAAAAAAATGAATCAATAATCTATATATCAGTTATGCACTGCAATGTTTATACATCCTTGCCATTCGGTATTGTTTCCTTCTGATTACTGCTTTCAATCATGCCTTGTCTTGTCTCATCTTCTAGCTTCTGCTGGATTCTTCGGTGTTATTTTGTTGCACAAACATGCTTCATCAATCTCTTTCATCTTTTGGATAATGTGATCTATCTGACACAGACTGAGGCTAGACATGAGGGCATGAGTTGTGCTTCAGAACAATAAAGATTAAAGAACACAAAGGCGAGACTGGCAAAGATTACACACATTGTCGACAATATGAGTGTGTCTTTATCAATCCTTTTGTAGCCCAAACTTCCCTCTGTTGCCAGTCTATCCCACACAAATGACCCATCTGGCAATTGTGGGCACATGCAATCTGATTCACATTCCTTTGCATTACAGTAAAAGCTGATGGAGGTCATTGCATTAACTGAATATTGGAATGAATTAGTCCAGTACATCCAGCTGCAGAACCTTATGTCAGATAGGACAACCACCACACTGGAAGCTGAAACCATAGTGATGTGACTATTGGCACATGAAAGGCTGCTAGTGTTGGCAATGGTGCTAGGAATGTGACCATCATTACCAAATATGTTACACACAGTGTGAACATAAAGAGCACAGTCCAATACTTCATAAATTCTGAGCAGATCCTGATCCAATTCCTGCCATGCCATTGCCAATCACAACAACAACTGCAAGCGTTGCAACTGAAAAGTAAGGAACCTCACCCACTGCCCATGATATTTGATAAAAGATTGGATGATAAATTCTAGTCCTCTTATCTCGAAAGCAAACCAACCTATCTGTGCCTATCTGGGGAATAACATTGTTGACTGAGATCACACCAGTGAGTATAACTTGCATGTAGATGTAAAATGCATGAAGTTACACCAAATATATCCATGTATTCAATTTGAAAATAGAGAGAGCCCATTAGAAGACCAATCATTGTGCATCCTGTAAGTCTGCCATAACTATATTGCACATTCCTTGACAAGAATCTTTGGGTTCTTACAAATACCAAAATGGCTTGCCAAGAATATGGAGCTGGATAAGTAGCATATGAATCCTTTCATTTTCTGTTCTTGGTGGAGTTGGATATGTAGCATATGAATCCTTTCATTTTCTGTTCTAAATGTCATTATGGTTGATCTCTTGCAAGGTGCTAGCCTTTTAAATTTCTGCAAACTTTAGCGAAGGAGTGCCCCACTTTGTTATTCCTAAACCAATAGCCCCCATGATGTAACTAACTGGACTTTCTCTTTTTGAGTATCTTGGGTTCTTGGGGATTGACAAGAAATAATCCAGTACTACATTGCGGTTAGATCCTATTGGACCAAAATATGCTTGATGGCCGTCCTTTGTTATAATGAGAGCCAGGTCAAAGAAGGAAACTGTGCGTGCATTAGGGTGTGTCAGAGAGGCAATAATGACCCCACCTGATTTGACACATGAGAGAGGATATTGAGGATGGTCAAAATTCCTATGGCATCCAGGCCAGATACTGGTTCTTCAAGAAGGAGGATACTTGGGTTTGCAGCCAGCTCAACTGCAATGGTAATCTTTTTGGCTATTTCAGATGTTTTTCCTATGGCATCATGAAGGGAGCCAACTAGTTGGTTGGAATAGGGAAGTAAACCATGTTGGTTCAGGACTAGCTCAACATGGATGTGACAGCTCATGGAATTGACTGCTTTTCCAAGATGGAGCGCGGCACTGAATTGAAGGGATTCACTTACAGTGTAAGGTTGGTGAGCATCGAGCTTCTCAACATAATGTATTAATCTAGAAAACGAAGCACCTGCTGGGAAGCCATTTACTAAGACGTTGCCATTGAGACTGCCAGTAAAAGGTGTCCTTTCAGCCAAGCATTGGAGGAGTGTTGCCTTGCTTCTAGAACACCTAATAGGGCAAGCATGTTTTGGGGTTTAGCATAGCATGTTACGTAGCTGAAAAGTGGTGTACTTCATTTGATCCTTCTTCATGCTTGATGCACAGATAAAATGTTGTTATTTAAGGTTAGTTGGGTTAAAGAGTCAGCAGGATGTTTTCTGTTATGTTCCTGAAAATCTGATGAAATGTGGAAGGATTGCAAATACAGAGGATGGAGGAACACACCTTGAAAATGTCAGACCCTTAAATACAAGTCACTGGCTCCACTGGGATGCCTTTTCCATTCATCTCCACATCAATGTGAAGTTCCTTAATTCCTTCATTCATGTGGTTATATCCTGACTATAATTTGTGTGGTACAGAATATCTAGTAAAATCCTCTGAATTATAGCTACCACTACTGCATGACTAAAATTTGCTGTGTGAATGATTCTTAATACTGTGAATTACTGGAGTCTTTCTGAGCTAGGGCAGTGACTGACTTGTTCCCGTGAATTCTATGTTCCTGAGCCCCAGTAATGCCAAGAAGTTGGCAAGTACCATCCAGCCCACCAGAATAGTATAAGGTAGTCAGGGTCTCTTAGCAGCTTCAGAAAGCTTTTATAAGCTTTCTGACATTATTGGGAATTGGTTGGCCAAGGTAGTTGGTGCAGGCGTCTGTCACAGAATGTTTGCTTACTATATTGGATTCGCATCGATGAGAGCCATTTCCAGTACATTGGGACATTGGATGGATAGATTGCAAAGCCACTGAAGAGTAGAAAGATTGAAACTAGTAGACCGGTGTGCAATACACAATAATGAAAATAGTTACATATACTTACCACTTAAACCAATCCTGATCTGTTTTATATCTCTCTCAGATTGATGCTTGTGATTTAATTATTATTTTTTTTTTATTTTTTGTTCACAGCAGGTGAAACAAATTGGAAAAACTTTGTGTTTTCTAATTTAGATAGATCATTAACTTATGGTTATTTACATCATGCAGCTTATTTGAGAATGCCTGGATTACAATTTTGTTATGCAACATGCTAGACTAGGACCTTGATTTAACCATTGAATCTTGGAGATCTAGAAGTCAAAAGTTCATACTTCTGTTAAGAAAATAACCTGTCTTTTCATGATTATTTTCTGATTTGGTTTTAGTTTTGTATTTATTGCTTTTTTTATTTTTCTTTAATTACATTTTTCATTCTCATTAAGGTTATTGGAAAGCTAAGTACCTGCCAAACCATTCCCAACTTCTGGAATTGGAGATATGGCACTCAAAAAGAAGAAAACTGATGGACCAAAGTATGCCACTGAGAATAAGAGAACCAGATACTCAAAGAAAGGTGCCCCATTTCCTAATAATAGTAGCCCTGCTAGAAAATAAACATAGAGAGTGCGTGCCAGTGCCTGCAAGAATCACAGAAGATAAGTTTTCTGACAGTTATTTCTATTGAGGAAAGAGAATTGAGACCATTACTTCTATGAGTGTCTGCGGGAGATTGACTATGCAGTGACCAACTACACATGAAGAAGATCTGAAGAATCTTTGTGCCTTATGCTTGCAAAATATTGGTCGTCGGAGCTTGCATAAAGGTAGCTGTACCAGATTTATCAGCATTATGCTCATAGTGGATACAAACCCAAGTGAGCATTATGCTCATAGTGGATACAAAACCCCAGTGCCCTGACTGAGTTCATTTGCTGTTGGTTGTACTCATCCCAAAGTTCATAGAACAGGTATCCTGCAAACATGCCCAGCATGATTGCCTTCCAAGTTCAATGATTAATCAGTTTTTCACTTATAGTCATTTTCTGTTTGTGGCTCTCTAAAGCATCATGTAATGTTAGGTTGACATGATTAGATGATTCTTGTTGCCAGCAAAATGTGGAGAATGTGGTAAAATTTGACCTGCAGTAGCCTTAATTTGATTAAAGCATGAAGTCTTTTCGCGATCTTGATTTGCCTCCTGACAAGAGTCTGTTTGTAAGTCGGAAAACTGGCCAGTGATGGCAGGCAATTATCCTCTATTTATGTTCTAGCCCCTGCTGCATGCTCATTTACATTAAATGTCATCTTCCTTGTTGACTTCTTTTGTCAGTGCAAAACATTAATTCTTTACCTCATCTTTGTAGTGCTCAACCTGGAGACGAATGCGACCCTGTGCTTTCTTGAACTATGAGTATGCATGCGAGGCACGCTCATGCTTGATATTTTGTGGTCCCACAGAAAGGTATTGCATTTCTTCATTGTTAATAGACATTGCTGCGGCAACATCTCCAACTTGAACCCCTTCCTGTACTTTCTGTTCCTCCTGAGTGCCCAATTTTGGTAGAAAGCTCGGCAACCACTAATTCTGCAATTAAGGAACTCATTGTTGTAGTTCGTTTAGTATGGTTAATTTGAGTACTCTGGAGAAAATTTGAAACTTCTTTTGTTCTAAAACCCCTTAAAATGCATTTGTTGTAAGCACAGTAGCATATTTCTAGTTTTCATATGAAATAACTTGGCTCCCTTTTTTTTGTCTTGGCTGGACATCAACGGAGCAGTGGTACTTGGATGGTGTTCTAGAGGACAAACCAAAGCCTGGCTCACTTTCTACCCAATAGGGTGCTTCATATCATCTTCATTAACAATTCTCATCACATCTTTGTAGTGATTTGAAACCCTGTAACTTGCTATAATTTCATCAAGGGTCAAGGGTGTTTGCTCCGGTGCAATGTACCGGGAGCCAGCTCCTGCTATAATATCTTCAAGAAACTCATTGGACTCCATATACGATAGCTTAGCATAGCTGCTCAAAAACAAAAGACACTTTTTTTTTTTTATAAAAAAAATTCAGAATAACCTATTTGTATAAGCATAATCATGTATTATATTTGCTGCCACTAATAATAATCTACCACCCAAGTTTGGCAAAGTAAGGAATGGCATCTTGACGGCGGTCTTGGAATGCAACGTGGCCGTTGCCCAGTAATATGATCCTGTCAAAGAGATTGAGCACTTCCTTGGAGAGTTGGGTCAATGACATAATTGCAGAAGATTGCTGAATTCTGCAGGTGGTTCTTATGGCGTCAACTAGGTCACGTGTATCTGCTAAATCTGACCCAAAAATGGTTGATCATAAAGCACGACAGAATATGTTCCAGGTGCAGGTTCACCTATTGTGAGCTTTTGACGATCAGTGTCAGAGATTGCATGTCCAACAAGTTATTTTTTTCTGTCTTTTAAGCATAAAATTTCCAGCATGTACTCCAGAAACGGCTCCTGTCATTTTCTCATCTTAGGAGTGAAGTTCTCTGGATGAAGGCCCTGAGTACAATCCCTTGCAAACTGAAGTGTCCCTCGAACTGACAGAAAAGGAGTGAAGATCAGCAGGATGAATGAGAACAAATCCCATGCTCTAATCAAGGAGCCACCAATGAAAATAGTGACAAGTTCTAGGGCGAAGCACTCTTTACAAGAGAAGTAAGATTTTGAATCCAGATCCTTTTAGTCTCATAAAGTACATAAACTCTGTATTTACAGATCTGGTATCTCTTGAGAGAACATAAATGCGGTTATTAGATTGAATGAAATTTCATGTTTTACTTGTTCATGATTATATAAATTTGGCAGTTGATCGTATACATAGTATACTTTGAGTAATGAAAGATCATGATCTACAATGGACTTTGAAGTTTTGGGTGTATACATATGTATGTATAAATGATTTAAGGGGCAATGTTGCTCCCGTGATATAGAGCGACATTGTTTGGTTAATTCAGAGTTTCAGCACCATTAATGAGGTATTATAGAATTGCACCATGTGTGCGGTTGCTCATTATAATAGGTAAGCAAAATTGCTCATTAGATCATTTGTTGTGGCGTCACAGAACTCGTACTTGTTAAGTTGGCCACTGATGTATGCAATGATTCTACTGAGATGAATTTCTGAAGCAAATTTGTCATTGTACTTCACTGCTCCTTCGAGGATTGTGTTCTTGGTCACTTTCAATCTCCCAGCCAGAAGCTCAAGCAAAGTGCTCTTTCCACTCCCTGTAAAATTTGATTTATGAATTATCTCCTTTAAACTCATTACAATAATAATAGGTATACGAATACTTTCCATGCAAACTGATAAGTAAATCTTATGTTATTCCTATGCGTCTCAATTTTTTTTAATATCTTTGAGAGTGCGAGACGTGAAATAGTATTTATAAAATTGTCACATCAGTGTGTAAAAATAAGTATTTTGTGTCTAATATTACTCAATTTGTTATTATTTTAGTGTGAAAATTTATTTTATCTGCTGGCAATAATTTTGTTAGCTACCTTCTTATCTTATTCTGATTATAATCAAGCTTTTTGTGCATTTGGAATCGTTTTCAAAATAGTGCTCTTTAGAATCTATTTTTGGAAATTCTGTTTTTCAAATTAGAAAATGTTGTTTTGAAAAACAGAAAAACAGAGGAAAACTTGCCATGTTATTTTCAAAATTGAGTAGGTATTATCGTCCTAAGATTACAAAAATATGAGGATGGTTTAAAAAAAAACATGTTTTCAAATACGTTTGAAAATTAACAATTTGTTTTTAAAATTATAGTTCTAATTTTGAAAGTAACAAACTTCATTTATTACAATAATTATACGTTACAACAGTCATAAGTTTTCACTACACTACCTCTCTTGAGAGGTTCCACAAAGCATCCCACCACTTTATTTCCAAATGTTTCATATTCATTTTCAGAAATCTCAAATTTCTTTGAGTACTTGATCCCGCAAAATCGAGCTACCTAAAAAATGTATACCGATAAGTGTTGCAATTATTAGCTTAATCAGTATTATTGCATGTTCAATTTCTTCTTAGACAAACTGAATTTCTCATTATTATATTGTTTTACATCATTTTTCTTTTCACAAGTCTATGATATGATGAGCTCCCTTCAACTTCGAAAAAGTTCAGATCGCAAGAAAATCTTGGTCTCAACTCAGCTTGGTATTCTAACCGAACCACGTCGAGAAAGGCCAAAAAAGATTTTGCCATCAACTTGATCCAATGGGAAAAGTCATATATATTGATACATAAAGCAATGGTGGACCTAAGAATTTAATCTAGAGGGTGCTTAATACAAGAACAGTGAAAAAGCTTTTCGGAGACAACGATAAAAGCAAAGAACCACGGTGGTATTTCAGTAGCAGTGGCATCAAAGTTTATTAGGGATCAGGGATTTAGGTGATTTTGCATAAAATCCCAAAGTTTTTTTCATCCTAATCAAACTAGAATGGAGTTACAATTTCTTTCTTAGTGATAAAAGGGAATGGAAAAAAGGGGGGACATTAAATTTTTAATGAAGTAAGAATAGATATAAATAATGACAAAATAGAGGAATTAGAGATAAAAATGATTTGTTAGCATAATATAAATTAAAAGTTATTGATGAGAGTATGAAAGTCATTAGAAGTAATAAAGAAAAAGCTTTTAATAGTATGTATTTAAGAATGAAGTCTGATGAGAGAGGGGTGGCAAAACGAATAATCGAATTGTATTCGAATCGAATCATAAACTAATTGGATCAAAATTCTATTGATTTGAATTCGATTCGATTATTAACCGAATTGAAATCTTAGAATTCGGATTTGATTCGTTTATTAAACGAATATTCGGTTTGATTTGTTTAATTTATTTAGTTGAATTAATAAACGAATCGAATCAAATGGAATCGAACCGAATCTGAATTCGTTTACTATTCGTTTATCCTATAACGAATATATAACGAATTGAATTTAATATAAATTTGTTTAGAAAAATATAATTAATAAACAAAAATTAAGTGAAATAAAATATAAAAAGACCACATATTTAATATCTTAAAAAATATAAATTTATTATCATTTATAATTATTATATTGGTCTTCAAATTTTAAAATTTTTCATATATATTTATGAATAAATAAATATCTAATTTATTATCATGTGTCATATATATTTATGACACATTTATTAAACGAATTCTAAATAAATAAATGAATTAATATCCTTAAACCCAGATTCGATTCATTTAATAAGCAAATCGAATCGAATTTACCCATTTATTAAACGAATTTTTTTTTTTTACATTTATAGTAAATAAATTGATGTAAAAATTTTGAGACTTCTATACTTTAAAGTCCTAAAATTTAAGACTTTTATATTTACTTTTCTTCTAAGTACTAATAAATATTGTTTTCCAAACATATGAGTGGAGTTTGAATTCTAAACCTCTTGGTTCAACACAAAATTGTTTTCACTTAATTTTCTATCAACTAACATGCTAATAAATGTATATAAGATTCAAAATAGGGATGACAAATGGGCTGGGTCCAATCCAGGCTGGGGCTCGCTACGAGCCCGAGATTGGGCCAAGCTCAGATTTTTTTAATTATTTTTAAAGAAAAATAAACTTTTAAACATTTTTAAAAGTTAACAAAAGAAAATAAAAAAATATTTTTTAACTGTTTTTGTTGGCCTTTTAGATTGGGCTTTAGATTTCAGTTATGAATGTAAAATCTAAAGTGTAGGCCCAGCCCTCCCACCCGATTTAGCTAGCGAAACACAGCAGGAAAGATGGGGAAATGGGTTCCGTAGTGGTGGCTTTCCTAAATCCACCCCTCCCCACAAAACACGAGCAATTAAAAATCGTTTGAATATAATATCAACAAGAGTTTTATTTATTCATTTTTATAGCACCCCTGGTGTGTACTGTAATTCAATATATGCTTGAAATATGGAGTAGCGGAAAATAGTTAATACAAAAATAAAAAATAAAAAATGCTTTTATTCACATACTTACAATTCCTTTTTTTTTTTTAAGCTTTTGCTCAAGTCATTAAAAGATGCAACTTGAAAATGATGTTAAAATTGTCACAATTTAAGTCTTATCTATATAAGTAAGCATTATTTTCCACTCAACTTGACAGCCCATGTTAACACCACTAAAGGAGGTTAGGTATCCTAAATTTTCAACTAAAATCTTTATTTTGTCGAAATTAATTTTGGCCGAGGTGGCTGGTGCCACTCCAGTCAGGCACTTAGTTAAACCCTGGCATTTACGTAAGTTCTTTAAAGTAAAGTTTATGAAAATAGTTTATACTTGTCTATCATTTATCATAGATTCTTTCTAATTATGTGTCATTTGTTACTATAAACTATATATGTAAAAAAAAAAAAATTCTTATCTTAGAGGTCCATAGAGGACACTCTTGCTAGATCTTCAGATACAGTATAAAAATAATACATATCTAAGTTTCGAAAAGAGAAGAACAGACTTGATTATTTCGACCTCTTGTCCAATGATTTTATTCTTTACTATAATCAATCACGATAAATAGAAGAAGGTTAGTCCTTTATCTCTTAGTTCAACTGCAGTCATTACTAATTAATAACAATATCTTAATTTTTAGATTTTTTACCATTCAAAGGTCTCTTCAGATACAATATAAAAACAGTACATATTTAAGTTTTGGAAAGAGAAGTATAGATAATAAACTCGATTATTTCAGCCTCTTGTCCAAAGATTTTATTCTTTACTATAATCAATCACGATGAATAGGAAAATATTAGTTCTTTATCTCTTAGTTCAACTGTGTTCATTACTAATTAATAACAATATCTTAGTTTTTAGATTTTTCATCTAAATTTTTTAGTTTAATAATTTTTTATATCATATTAAATTTCGATGAGAATTTTATTAACTTATTTGCCTTCTTGTTAATAAAATTTTAACATATTTACAACTTATATCTTTTATTTTTTTTAAAGGATCATCATATAAATAAATAAAACATTCAAAATTACTGAGATTGAGAACGTAAATTTGAGAAAAAGTTACTTCTTTTCTTTTTAGTTCCGAAAATGTGAACAGTAAATTTTAATTGCACTTACTTTATATATTTATTTACCTATTTTGATCTAGATTACATATTTGTTTTATATATTATTATTAGTTTCGCCTTTAATGAAGAATAGATTGATTAATTATTGATGGGAAGGAGATATTTACATTAAATCTTAGAATGTGTTCCGTAATTTTTTTGGCTTGCTCATAAATAGCTATTTTTTTTAATGTCATTAACAATTAATAAAACATTAAATTAATAACATTCTTTTGTTTAATTCATTTTTTAAAAAATTAACTTTTTGTAGTGTTTTCAGTAAACCGCCCCTGTATGTAAAATAAGAGCAGTGACTGGAACAACAAATTCAAGGTACCAAAAAAAAAAAAATTATTCATTGAAATTTGGGTGGTGATATTCTCACCACTCAAGTTTTATACAATTAAAAATTGTTAAAAGACATAAGTAGAAAAGAAAAAAAATTAAAAGAATGATTTAATTAATTAACTATTCAAAAGAAAAAAATTACAAGAATGATTTAATCAATTAATGATTTAAAATTATTGTTAATTTATAATTTTATAAAATAATGTGATCTTATTTTAATCATCTTATGTAGGTGCAGTGGGTTTACAAAAATGAGTGAAATATCTTCACTCTTCAAATTTTACATTTTCTAAGCGAATTTTACTTTAAACCCCTCAATGTTTTTTTTTTAATGTTTTACATATTTTACACATTCACCATTACATGCCCTCTTTTGGCATCGTCAATTTTACAGAAATAATGTTTCAACCCATTTTAGTTTTTAGTTTCTTCATTATAGTCCCTTTTGTACCAAAATCTAGGTTCTGCCACTGTCTATATATGTACAAACTATTTTATACAGGCTAATGTTTACTAAATACAAATCTAATTAGATTTTTACATACATGAGAAAATTATCATTTGATTATAAATTCATTTGAGAGGGGAACTTTAAATACTTCACTTTTTGGACCAGCGAAATATGTGTTACATAAGTGATCTAGAAGAAAGATTAGAAACTTAAGAGGAAGAAACAGCTTAACTCTCTCAAAGATTAAACATGCTTTTGGTAATTTCATAATTATATTGTACTAATAATTAATTCTTTTGATACGCTTCAATTTACAAGTGTTTGATATTATAATTAAGGTGTTAATTATAATTAAAAATTTTGTTGTGTTTATATGACAGGCTGGCCTAGCCTGGATGTGAACAGAGCTGAAAACAATGATCTTAGACTTCTTGAGCAAGAAGTGGAGCAGTAGTTTCAGCATCAAGATGGTGAGATTTCTATGATCATCACCTAACTATTTTTTGATTTTGTTTTGATTAATTTTCATGAAATTATATATAGGTTGAATCTTTTAGAATAAGTTTAGAGTAGGTTTTACCACATAATTTCGTTTTTTAGGTCAAATGATTGTTAACGTGATATCATAACAAATGTCATGTATTTGAACCCTTTTGTTCTTATTCTTATTCAGTTTTTATTATTTTTATTTACAATTCAATTCCCTATACTCTTAGTCGATCTCTTTGAATCAAAGTTCTTATATTTGAGCCCTCGCGATCCTACTCTTTCTCATCTACTTTTTATTCATAATTCAATTCCTTGTGCTCTTTCTTGGTGTCATTGCATTTGATGACCTGTGTAGCACTTAAGAGAGCCTCATCCAGGACCGGGAAACACCAATCCTGACCCCTTATTCTGTTAAGATACAGCTTTGTTAGAACTTGTATTCAATAAATAGCATTAAGCATTTAACTGTGGTAACTTCAGTAACAATGGCGGCAAATCAAATGAATCTATTCTGACTAGTATCTTCTTTTTAATGAGCAATGAGAGAGATTTTTTTACTGTTACATCATGGCATAAATTTTGCCAACAATGACATGCATAATTTATCACTTCGAGAGGAAATCAGACACCTAAGGCGCCATCGAACCTCATCGAGTGAGCGTCAATCCGGATGAATCGGAGCCATCGACAAGCCAAACCGGCCATGCTACAGATGATCATGGCAAACCAGAGCTTAAGGAGGCTGAAGGAAAGTAAAAATTATGATTGATTTCCTTATTGGAGTTCAAAAACATAAAGCCAAATTAAAGAACTTTTGCTTTGTCTGTGGAACCTCGTTTTTAATTTTGTCTGGACTTTTTCTATAAGTGGATTTTTAAGTGTGAATATCTGTTGATCAAAGTATGAATTAAGTAAAATAAAATGTGTAAATAAGAAGAAACTTTTTCTTCACTTTTTTTTTTTAATTTTTAACATGGTCTATTTCTTCATTTTTAACAAAGAAATCCAAATCTTGATGGAAGATCAAGAATCAAATACAAAAACATAATATTCGCAAGACACCAAATCGTGAAGGAAAATTAGCACATTTTTTATTAATCAATCACTAATTACAACATCAATGTATACGGAGAATTTGTAGATTTAATAAAAAAATCATTCACTAATTACAAGTCTTGTTGCCACTTATTTATAAGGTTAGGTATCTTAATTTGTTTTCTTTATTTGAAGCAATAATTTATCCTAGTGAAATTCTTGGTAAAAAGTCTATTTCTTGACTGCTTCTTATACATACTTTTAAGACTCTTCTTAAGTTAAATTCTTGGTAAAGAATCTATTTCTTGACTATTTTTATTTCATGCCTTTTAAAACTCTTCTTCTTGGCTTTTTTATTGATTAGTATTTGTTTGAAATAGGTCACCATCTTTATTATTCATATTTACTTTAGTTTCAATTAATACTAATATAATACTGATATTTGAATACTAGCAAGATCCCATCAAGATAGAAAACAGGATATTATTCATGCTACGGTACCACCATAGTGCACAAAACGACAGTGTTGCTTATGCTGTGGTGCAGTCATTTTTGTCATTAATTGTAGTGTTTTGTCAGTAGCCTAATATCATTTTTCGACTCTTCTTATTAATATCTAGAATATTTTGTCAACACCTTATAAGTTGCACGAATTTCTAGTAATTGACATCAATTACAAATTCTTTCATTCATACGTCATTTATAATCAAAAATGTTTTCCATTAAAAAAATAATAAATAAAACTTCTTATATTAAAAGATCAAAAAGTAAAATATTCTTTACCAAAGTATAAAAACATTATACCCGACAAAATTGATTAGAAATATGAGTAGGTTAGACTATTTGTGTAAAACCCTAGGCGAATCTCACATTGGTAAAGCACGGGAGAGATGTTGAGTTTATAAGGGGTGATCTACACCTTAATTGGCAAGATGCGTTTTAGTGTATGGATGCCCCAGAAATAAAACCGTGCAGCGGACAATATCTTGCCAGATCTGGGTTGGGTCATGATAAATGATATCAAAGCGGTCCGCGAGTCCTCTTGAGTGATGGTGGGGTAAATCTCAGCGAGGACGCTGAGTCCCTAAGGGGGGTGTATGTAACACCACATACACCCTAGGCGAATCCCACATCAACAAAGCACAGGAGAAATGCTAAGGGGGGGTGTATGTAACACCCTAGGTGAATCCCACATCGGCAAAGAACAGGAGAGATGCTAGATTTATATGGGGTGATCTACACCTTAATTGGCAAGACACGTTTTGGGGTGTATGAGTGCCCCATAAGCAAAACCGTGCGGGTCTTATTAAGCCCCAAAGCGGACAATATCTTAACAGGTCTAGGTTGGGTCATGACAATTTAGCACCTTGCTTGTGGGTTCTTTAAAATAAAGGTTATAAAAATAATTTATATATGACTGTAATTTGTCATTATAAACTATATTCGCCAAAAAAAAAAAAAAAAAATCTTACCTCAAAGGTCTACATAGAGTAATCTTATTGTCTCATTAAATATTGTCTAAAAATAGTACATACCTAAATTTGTAAGACATAGGTATAGGCACAACCATTTTGATCTCTTACTCAGGATTTTGGTTTATGACATAATTGATCACGATGCGTAAATGAGTGAGCAAAATCTAATTCGGGAAAATATGAAATGAACAAGCACTCAAGCTTTATATAATTGAGTTCGGTTTGGTTTATTTTTCGTTCAATTTGATTCGGCTAGACTATTTCGGTTAAGTTTATTTATTTTTCTTTTGTGTTTTTCACTAATTTGGTTTCTTTTCCAAGAACCAAACCGAATACTAAACCGATTGATTTGAAAAATATTGAACCAAATATAAATCCTATTTAATTCGGTTCTGTTCGGCCTGAATCGAACCAATTGTCCACCCCAGAAGAAGCTAGTTCTTTATCTCTTGTTTCAACTAAAATTGGACTACAGGCTATAGATTGCGGAAGACCTAATTATTACACTGGACCGATGAACCTATTTGACACCTCATAAAGACCAATCTTAGCTATTTGAACCTTGCTCTAGATCTTAAACAGAACTTACAAAACCCTTGAGGCAACATGTTTTCTTCCCAAAACTTACTCAATTTTTACAATTAAACACTTCTTAACAAACCAATATTTTAGAAAAACTTACTCAATGCCAGTAGTATATTTACAATCATATTTACAATCAAATGGGAGTGGTGCCTGATGCCGAAGTTGTCTATAGTTTTAGGTTGTATTTACAAATGAAGTGAAAGAGTTACCTTGTAGTTTCCAAATAAAGATGGCGACTTAAATTTGGATTCAATGCAAAGTTAGATTCTTAAAATGCAGTATTTGATTTATAGTTATTAGATAAAAATTAATATCTAACTAATTTAAGCGACACACTACCCGAATTCAATAACTTTGCTAAAATCTCCCAAACACGTGTAATTAAAAATTGTTTGAATATTATATCAAGAAGAGTTTTCTTTTCCTTTCTTTTCTCTTTTTTATAGCATCTCCAAGTTTGAAATTTAAATTCAATGTATCCGTGAAATATGAAGTAGCGGAATAATACCCAAAAAATAAATAAATAAAACTTGTGGTTTCTTTCATATGTTTAAAATCACCTTTTCAAGATTTGTTCGAGTAATTAAAAGATACAGCTAAATATGAAGTTAAAGCTTGTCATAATTAATTCTTTTCTGTTTTTTATATATGGAATAAGCATTTTTTTCCACTCAACTTGACAATTAATCTTGTTGTCACTAAATGATGTTAGGTATTTCGTTTGTTTTCTTTATTTAGAGCAATAATTAGTCCTAGTGAAATTCTTGGTACAAAGTCTGTTCTTTTTAGTATTTCTTTTTACACATGCCTTTTAAACTCTTAGTCTTGCCTTTTTTGGTTAGTATTTATTTGAATTACCTCACGACCTTTATTATTCATTATTAATTATATTTTATTTTTTTTCAATGTTATGACTATTATATTCTAGTCAATCTCTCATAATTTTCCCATAATGTAATTGAACATAATTCTTTTATGTGTACATACGTCATAGCTTCTCATTTGAGGGTTCACAGTGTAAATTCTCATTTATATAAAGTATAAAATTCCTACGTATATCAAGATTGGTAAAACTTGCCCTAGATTTAAAAAACTATAAATAAATAAAAAATTTGGTAAATTTTATAAGGAGGTCTAAGTTCTTTGAATATGCATATTAAATTATTTGTGAATGACATCAACTACAAATCCATTCCCCCATATGTCATTTGTCATCTGTCATCTAAAAAGACTTGAAAAAAAAAAAATTCTTATTTTGGAGGATCACAAAGTAAATTATTATTCACATAAAAGTATAAAAATCGTACAAACCAAAATTGATTAAACATATATATACGAAAAGGTTATGCTATTTTTCTTGTAAGTTCTATAAAGTAAAATTCAGAAAAATAATTTATGTGTGTTTGCCATTTATCGCAGATTCTTCCTAATTGCATGCCATTTGTCACTAGAGGTCCATAGAAAATGCTCTCGTAGGCTCTACCATATAAAAGCAGTACATACTTAAATATAAAATCCTCTCTCTCATAATTTCACATAGTTTTGTCCTCATAGTTTTGTCCTTGGACATAACATTTTTTATATTAATGTGTATGTCATCTAGAGGCTAGAATGAAGCTTTACATTGTAAATTCTCATTTATATTAAGTATAAAATCCTTAGTTATGTTTCAGCATTGGTAAAATTCCCATACCTTTTAAAAAATTATAGATTTATTATTAATTGGTTCTAATTCTTTCAATTATATGTCATTTGTCATCCGTAATGACTTTTCAAAAAAATTCTACATCACAAAGTGTATTATTATTCAAATAAAAGTATAAAAATCATGTGTGTGTGTGTTTTTTAGGATATTTGAGCGTCTTGTAAGTTTTTTTAAAGTAAAATTTATAACAATAATTTATGCATGTCTTCCATTTATTATAGATTCTTCCTAATTGTGTGCCATCTGTCACTATAAATCATATCTGTCATAAAAAATTCTTATCTCGAAGGTGTACATAAAACACTCTCACCAGTTCTTTAGATACAATATAAAACTAGTACATATCTAATGTCAAAAAACTATTGTGACCACTTGTTTAGGGTTTTAGTCCTTGACATAATCAATCATGATGCATAGAAGAAGGTCATCTCTTTATCTCTTATTTCAACTGCGTTCATTACTTATTAATAGCAATTTTCTAATTTTTAGATATTCCACCTAAAAATTTGCTTTTTTTTAATGATTTTTGTGATATATATGTCATACTTTGCTACCACATGTTAAATTTTGATAAGAATTTTATTTGATAGATTGCCCATCTTGTTAATAAAAATTTGAACACACACACATTCTAGCAAGAATATATAAATAGATAAAGCATTTACGACTATTGAGATTGAGAACCTAAATTTAAACAAATCTATCTCCTTCTACATGAAGAATAAATAAAAAAATTATTTTCTTTTTCATGCACTTCTGTTTTTGGCCTTTTGGCTTACTTCATCATCATCGTTCTCTGTCATTTCTTTGTGATTTTGCTTGTTCTTTAATTTTTTTTATTAGATTTAATAAATTACCTGTAAAAACTGATCTTGTACTTAGTAATTGATTTATAAGAAGCGTGTTAATTTTCCTTTACGATTTTGTGGCTTGTGACTGTTCTGTTTCTGTTTTTGCGTTTGATTCTCGATCTTCGATCAAAATTTGGATCTCTTTGTTCATTCGGCTCTGAAATCACAACTAATAAACCATGTAAAATATAAATCAATGAGGAAAGAGTTTCTTCTTATATAAAAATTTTCTCTTATAGAAAAAGCCCAGACAAAATGAAAAACAAAATTCCACAACCAAAGCAAGGGTACTTTTGGCCTTTTCTTTTTGAACTCCATTACCAAATAAATTTTTGTTTTTGAACTCCATTACCAAATCAAACATACTTTTCACTTCCCTACAGGCTCCTCAGGCTCTGGTTTGTTATCATCTGTAGCATGGCCACTATGGCTTGTTGATGGCTCCGATTCAACCACGTCGAAGCTCACTCATTAAGGTTCTACGGCGGTTAGCTGCCGTAATTAAAACTAAATGAGAAAGAGTAAGGACACAATGGTCCAAATAGAAATTTGATTGAAACTTGAAAGGAACAGAGTAAGAGTCCAGGGAGTTGAATTGTAAATAAAAATAAGAAGCTAAATGAGACAAGAATAGGAATATCAGGGATCAGATGTAAGACCTTTGTATTAATATGACGTTAGTGAAATCATTTAACTAAAAAACTTAAATTATTAGATAATTAACGGCCCAGCATTACTATTTAACTATGTTGACTATGCCAAAGCTTATTCTAAAAGATTCATCCAATATCTGTTTTCATGAAAATTAAACAAAATAAATTTGACAATTAATTAGGTGATAATCATAGAATTCTAACCATCTTGAAGTTAAAATTGCTGCTCTACTTGTTGCTCAAAAACAAGTATCTCCATCTTCTTCTCTTCTTCTCGAAGACAAAATAAGAACATTGAACAACTCATTAGAAAGAGGGCATTTATACTGTGATTAGAGGAGGATTTTCAATTGTGATTTCTTTCCGATCATTGACGTGATCCCTTAATTCGATAAGAAAGGTATTTCTAGAATCCTTAATTTTTATTTCAACGACATCAGAGCCTGTTTATGTGTTGGATTCGTGCGAATGGTTGAGTTTAGTTCATGAAAATGAATGAATTTTATGTGTTAATTGTTTTTTCATGAAATACATAATATGTTGGCTGTTCAGTTTATGTTTTGAGAAGAAAGGATCTCTATAAAAAAAATTTGGAATTGAAAGACATAAAAATGACCTAGGGTTTAATTTGTATGAACCCTAATAAAATATGAAACCCAAAAATTTATTTGGTCATATCTTTTGACCTACAATCTGACATTGTGAATTATATATCATTGGGAAGCTCTTTTTGAGAGCTTTCCAACGATATGTGATTTGTTAAAAACGGACTTAAAACGAGAAAGTTATGGCCAAAATATGAATCTGCTCGCATCATGGTTACAAAAAAATTCAGAAACCCTAATTTTGGAGAAGATGATGTACCGTATCATAATTGGTTTTTCGATTATTCTAGCTTATTCTGACCTCCGATTGAAAATCTAAAGCCATCATTGAAATTAGGACGAAAAATCGAGTCAGAATGTGTTGGACAGAGCCGAAAAATGCAGCGTGTGGGTCCCACTCTCCGACTATGTGCGTGGAGAGTCCAAGATACTGTAACACTATAGCGAACTGAAGCATACTGTAGCACATACTGTAGCAAGCGTGAGACATATACGCCTGACTATTCATGTGTGGGATAATGTGTCCAGATTAATATTTTCTATGTATCTTGCTATCCAGGACTCTGATTTGGGTGTCGTTTGATTCGAAATTTAATTTTCTATTTATTTTTAACATAAGATAAAAGTTTTTAATTTTTTAATTTTGAAATAAAATCGGATAAAATATATATTATGTCATGGATGAGCATTATACATTAATAAATATTTGGCTCTAGTGGGAGCTCGAAAATATTTTTTGAATGGAAATTGACTGAAATTTGATTACATCTCATGTTTAGTCATTTGTTAAAAATCATTAATATGAATTTCATGTTATTTCTCCTTGATGCCTCCTAGTAGAAAATTATGAACTAAAGAAGAGGGATAATGATGTATAGAGCTTGGTTTGCACCTATTGATTTAATTGAGGCTAATGATAACCTATCTAATGAAGAACTTGTGAAGAAAATGGAGAATTATAAGATGGACCCTAATCGTTCTATATGTATGAATATAGAAGACATATATGACATCTTTATGCACTTAATGTGTGGAAAAGCGGACATTAAGTATATAGACTGGAATAATTATCAACGGGTCCTCATCAATTCCTTACTTGATCACAATAATACACTTGTCTTTAAGGCTCGCATGTTAGAGGAGATCAAGAATCCCTCGAACACATATTATATGCTGAGGTGTGAAATTAAGATAATGGAGGAGTGCTGTCTTGCTTAAAAAATGAGGTGAACTTTAGTACTTAACATTCACACGAGCCTTTGAAATGGAAGACAAGCTAGTCGCCTTAGTAGAGGGCAGAAATTATGGTATGAGAAAACTATACACAAAATCATCGAGAAGGAACAATTATTTTTATATGGAGATACACATGAGTATAAGTTAGATGACAGAGTCAAGAGCAACAAAGAATATTTTAAGAACATGTAGAAGAGTCTATATATTAGTTTAATTATATTTGGTCATTTCTTTCGTTTATGAATTTTTATTCATTTTGTTGGTTGAACAACATGCTGCTATGTTTTTTTTTAATTGAATTTCTACATTAGTTGTTGCTCAATTTATTATATGTTTCTACATTAGTTGTTGATCAAATTTAATTTCAGGAATTCATGATTAGAACTGATAATTTTGTGCATTAAAATCGAATTAATGATTAATATAATAAAGGGATTGGATGATGATTGGAAGCTTCGACGACCTTTTGATTCCATTCTCGATATTAGTTTATCATGTTTTTCGGTTTACGTTCGCGGTAGAATTAATTATTTGTTTGTGTGTAATTATTGGATGCCTTTATTGATTCTATTTTCAATTGTCTCTGTGTTAAAAGAAAATTAAGATGGCATTTGCATCTAAGAACATTGTGGCTGAGTTGAACAAGGGTGAGAAGCTGAATGGTGATAATTATGATATTTGGCACCATAAGATTCAGTACATCCTTGAAGAACAAGAGACTCTATAAGCTCTCAACAAGACCTTAGCTGAGCCTGAGCATGGCAATACTACTCAATATAGGAGGGATCTTGAGGCTTATCAAGCCTAGAAAAAGAAGAATAGCAATGCTCGCATAACGATGTTGAGTAGCATACATGATGACCTCATGTGTGAATTTAAGAATTATGAGACTGCTCAAGAAATGTGGCTCTCTCTGAAGATAAGTTCGGTGGCACTTTTACCACTAAGCTGAGAAAGCTTATGATCAAGTTTGATTCTTATTGAAAGCGCTAGATCATACTATGAGGCAGCATCTGAGGGAGATGTTAAACATGATTTGTGAACTTAAGGCTGCTGGATATATTATGACTGATGAACAACAAGTTCATGCAGTTATAAGATCTCTACCTGATTCCTGGGAACATATGAAGGTGAACATGACTCACAATGAAAGTATCAGAACTTTTAGTGATATAGAACATCACCTAGAACTGGAAACAGAGCGCCTTGAGGCAGCTAAGCTTTTTGATCGTGTTTATATGGCCGAGTCAAGTTCACGCAATGTTTCGGGCTTCAAGCGCAAAAGGGGTCATAAGTATAACCAAAAAGAGTGAGAGAGTTGATCCTAATCAGAAGAAGCCAGATGTTGAGAAGCGCCTAAGGGGTAGGCGTGCTGGCAAGAAAAAGGGCAAATCCAAGATGAGATGCTACAATTGTAGTAAGCTGGGTCACTTTTCTCATGATAGCACTGAGCCAAAAAAGGTGAGCCCCAACTCCACTTTATTAAATTATGCATTAGTTACGAGTTCTGTACTCTTAATTGATTCTTGTCATATGTAGACTGTAGACTCAGGAGCAACAGACTGTATAGCTCGTGATCGAGATGCATTTGTAGAGTATTGTTGAATTAGTCAAGGGGCTAGATGGATATATGTAGGCAACAACTCTAGAGTTGAGGCAAAAGGAATTGGCACCCTGGAAATTAACTTTGCATGGTGGACGGATTCTTTTGTTACACAATGTCCTATATGCAGTGAAAATTCAACGAAACTTGGTTTATGTTCTTGTTCTTCTTAAGTTAAGATGTAATTTAAACTTTCATGGTGTTTGTTTGGAGATTATTCTAAATTCAGTCCTTATTGGAACTGGGCATTTAGTTTATGGTTTCATTGTACTAGATACAATGCTTGATGGTTCAAGTTATGATAATAGTTGTTTTCTATATGATCTTTAAGTAATAATGAGATAGATGCTATTACTTGGCATGCTAGATTAGATCACATAGGGCAAGAAAGAATGCATAGACTTGCGAGGGAGGGCATGTTGGGTCCACTCACCAAGGTTGAATTGCCCATATGTGAAAATTGTCTAGCTAGAAAAACAACTAGAAAAACCTTTCAGTAAAGGAATTAGAGCTGAAAAACTATTGCAATTAATCTATTTTGACATCTGTGGTCCAATGAATGTAAGAGCTAAATATGGAGCCTCATATTTTATCACACCCATTGATGATTATTCACATTTTGGTCATGTCTACTTGATTTTTCATAAATCAGAAGTATTAGATTGCTTTAAGTTATATCTAAACATGGTGGAAAATCAACTAGATAGTAATGTTAAAGTCCTGAGGACTGACCGAGGATGTGAATACTTTTTTGAACAGTTCAAGAAATTATGTAATGAGAAAAGAATAAATAGACAGCTGACTATTCTTGAAACTCCGCGATCAAATGGTGTAGCAAAAAAAAAAGGAATCGAAGTTAGTTGGAAATGGTTAAGTCAATGTTGGCGCAATCAAATCTTCCAATATCATATTAAGGAGATGCTTTATTAACTGCTGTCTATATATTTAACTGAGTTCCTCCAAAATCAGTTAGTTATACTCTATATGAGTTATGGATAGGTAGGAAACTTGACCTATCTTATCTGCAACCTTGGGGGTTTGCTGCTTAAGTTCATAACTCCACCCATAAGTTTGGGCAATTAGGAGCTAGGAGTAAAAAGTGTATCTTTATGAAATACTCAGAACACTAGAAAGGATATGTGTTCATTAGTGAATATGAAGGTAGAACTATGATTGAACTAGAATCACAGGATGTCAATTTTCTAGAAAATGAATTTCCTAGCATTGAAGAAGTTGATAAAGATTTTCAATTTTATGAATTAGAAGATCCGAATGAGGTTATCACTTCTAATGTCGGTGTTGGCATTAGTGCGAATCCTTCAGGGATTGCTACTCTGAGTGGGAGTGAAACGCCGGACACTTTGATTCCAACTAGGGAATCAACTTGAAAGAGTGCTAAACAAGCTTATGGGTATTTGACTGATATTTGCGTGTCGCTCTATATTTGTTGTAGTATTTTGTCTTAATTTTATTTATTACAATTCCCTATTTTGGCTAACCAACCATTTAGAGGATACTGGCTAAGAAGAAGCCCAAACAAGGTTTGACTTATTGAAAAAAATTAAGACAATACATGGTTTTAGGTTAGATTTCCCAAGTTGAGTTAATTTCGATTTGAATAGGGCCATGCTTGATCTAAAATTAGTGAAGAACTAGACATAAGGATTCACCTTGTAGAGAAATTGGAACCTAGAACGCTTAATAATATATCTAATATTAACGTAGCAACTGGTCATTGTTAGGTTGCATTAGATATAAGATATCCAACAGATGCTGTAGTAGATACTGTAGTAACATAATCATAATTGAAAAAAATAGTCATTACCATTAAGTGAGTTTAGTCACTCAACTATTTCTTTCCTATTGAATACATCTCTTAGGTTGACTTGAGAATTTACTGTATTGCATTTTTTCTTTTGCATTTTCTTATTTTATTTCATTCATCACTTTATTTTAATTTAGTTTGAAACTGCACTATTAAGGTTGCTGTAGCAAGTCCGTTAACATCAATCCCTGTAAAGATTATCTGAATACTCATAAGACTATTACCTGTTGTGTACACTTGCACATTGACACATATAACAGTAAGAAATCAACAGCATTCAACATGGCTGATTGTTAGCCAAAGAATACACCTATAGCCAAAGGACAATCTCTTAGTCTCGATATGTGTCCCAAGACTCCTTAAGAAAAGGAAAAAATGGCTAGAGTTCCTTATGCAAATGCCATTGGAAGTCTCCTGTATGCCCTGATGTGTACAAGGCCTGATATCAATTATGCTGAAGGACTAGTAAGTCGATACTAGTGTAATCCTGGTCAGAAGTATTGGAGTGCTATCAAAAGGATTTTAACATATCTCAAAGGCACTGCAAATTATTATATATGCTATCAAGGAGGTGGTTTATGACTTGTTGGATATTCAAATGCCGACTGGGGTGGCGATCTGGATGAGCGCAAATTGACTTTAGGATATACATTCTCACTAAACAGAGGAGCAATTACATGGAGTAGCAAGAAGCAAACACGTATGGCTTTATCGACAATAGAAGCCGAATATGTTGCATGTTTTGAACTAGTGCAAAAAGCTGTGCGGCTTAAAAGATTTATGGAGGACTTAAAATTAACATTAGCGATGATAGTCTAGTAACTATTTACTATGACAGTCAAGCTGCTATCTCTTTCTCTAAAGATGCTAAATATCATAGCAAGTTGAAACACATTGAGACTAAATATAATTTTATAAGAGACATTTTAGCGAAGAAGGAAGTAGCCATACAGTATCTATCTACGCCTAGCATGATAGTTGATCCATTTACCAAAGCTGTAACGAGGGATATTTTCACCTCTCATGTTAAATAATTAGGGCTGTATAGATTGTAATTTTACATTGTTAATATGTTCTTATTTATTGTAAATTTTTTAATGCATGAGTTGTTTTGAAATGAAATGGTATCTCTTGTTTCAATTTATGAATGGTATAATTACACACATATAAGAGTTGTCGTCAGGTCGAGATTAGCTTTCTTACATGAGCGATCACCTCAGTTGCTCTGAGAGCAAGCTGAGATGAGACAAATAGAATAATAAAACAATGTGTTTTTGGAGAGCCAAATAAAATGAATTATTTTACAAGTTTTGTCATCTTGATTAGAATCAAGATGAGGTCTTACACAATTTTTATTATAGACCGACTATAATGTACCCCACCATTATAGAGACCTGATTGAAACCAAATATGAGATCTTCTTTTGGCGCTAGAGGAGAGCGTTCATCTTAAGAACTCAGGTCAGGCGTTGTAGAAGAGCGACTGGACTAAGATCTGTTTAGTGAATTAAAATGGTAAATTCACTATAACGCCCTAAAACAGAAAATTCACTATAATACGTGTATCATACCATACTTGCTTGGTGACCAAAATTGGAAAATGAGAGAATCTCCATTCTTCTTCAGTGTGTAAGTTCCATTTGACTTTCTATAAGTCAATCCAGCTATCCTCATGACTATCAACTATGTTTATGAGATTTCAGATTGGTGTCTGCTACTTTAGCATGTTATCTATGACCTTGACATGATTCGGTCTATGAAACATGACTAGGAAAGCGACTCTTCTAGATTGATAGACAAGAGTGTGATGGGAAGATTTAAATTTTCTTTTATGTGATTCACTAGTCGACCAATTATATAATATCTTTGGGACATTACAATTGTGAATACACAAAGAGATTACACAATTTTAGCATATCGAGGGGATTTAGTATGCTTGAGTATTAAAATAAATTAAATCTAGGATACAATGAACATATTTTGAAATTCTCTTACATGCGATTGCAATTGAGATCTCTTGCGTGAGTTAGCAATTGCTATATGTTTTTGGCTCATGAAATGGGTTTTTGGATATGTTCATGGTCAGTAGTGTATTTGCCCGTATGATTAAAGATATGTGGTTGTTCAATGTTTCTTTGTTCACTGCTCTATTACTTTGCGTCGCCCCATTATGTGCAAGTGAGAGATATTAGATGGGTGGGTCGTTATAATGGGCCAACCCGACCCGATCTGCATATGGTAAGCAGTTACCATATGCGGTTATGGGGAGTTGAAGGAGGTTGATTTAAAATCAACTTCCCACGTTAGTTTCCAAGTAGTAGACAATTCCCCAAAATTAAGAACGTAGAAAAAAAAACAAGTATCTTCATCTTCTTCCCTTCTTCTCGAAGACAGAATAAGAACATTGAACAACTCATTCGAAAGAGGTTATTTATATTGTGAATAGAGGCGGATTTCCAATTATGATTTCTTTCCAACCATTGACATGATCCAACACTCGATTACTCCGCTACTTAATTAGAGAAAAAAAGTATTTCTAGAATCCTTAATTTTTCTTTCATCAGGTATATAAAGATCTAATAAAATTCATATTTAGTTATATTAGCATGTAGAAAATAGTTTAGATATAGAACGTGGCGAGACCAAGATTTTGGTTCAACAAGGACCATAATAAAGCAAATATAAACTAAAGAAGGTCGCAACATTACTTCAAACCAAAAGATGGGGGCTTAATGGTGAGTGAATAAAATATAGTAAGGTATAATAAAATTATGTAAAAAAAAGGGGGTTAAACTAAAATTTGCTTAGACAATGCCAAATTTCAATTCAAGTTTTTTATTTATCTTAATTTTTTTCTAACCTCGAGGTGGCCAAGGCTATACTACCCCTATATCTAGTATAAAAAGACGATGAAGAATAAATAGAAATAAAAATATGAAGAAGTCAGCCCAAAAATATTAACACACTTCTTCCATTTCAGTTCTGTTTCGATTATGTCAAAGACCCAAAACTTGAACAAGAGGTCTAAATGGTCAAGTCTATTCTAGTGTTCGGAACCTAAATATGTATTGTTTTTATAATATATAGAAAGAGTTAGTGAGAGTGTCTTTTGTGGACTTCTAAGATAAAATTTTTTAATGATTGATATAGCTTACAATAACAAAAGGCACGCAATTAGGAGAAATCTACAATAAATGGAAGACATGCATAAATTATTGTTATAAACTTTACTTTAAAGAACTTACAAGATGCTAAAATGAGAAACCTGTATATTTATAGGTGATTAATCAATTTTGGTATATATGATTTTTATGTGAATAGTAATTCACTTTATGATCCTTCAAAATAAGAATTTTTTTTTTCAAAAGTCATTTTGGATGACAGTTGTATAATTAAAAGAATTTGCAGTAAAAAATAATATAGAATTAGATCCGATTAAGTTGAAATAGTTAGACCTTCTTATAAGTTTTACCAATTTTTTTCTTTGCCTATATCTTTTTTGAAAGATAGGGAAAGTTTTACCAATCTTGATATATGCAAGGATTTCATACTTTACATAAATGAGAATTTACATTATGAGTCCTCAAATGAGAAGTTATACTAGTCTCTATATGACATATACATCAATATAAAAATAAGTTATTTCCAAGAACAAAACTATCAATTACATTATGTGAAATTATGGGTGATTAACAAAATATTCTGGATATTAGTAATAATTGAAAATAAATTAAACCTAATATTGAATAATAAAGTGATATTAAATTAAACACAACTGTAGACATAATATTTTGACCATTAGATTAAAGCTAATCAAAGGTTAAAGTTAAAGTTGGCATGACGTTTTTAATGTTAAAGTTGATAAAATGATATAGTTAATAAAGATTTCTAGGTTTTGTGCGGATCCAACATTTTGATGATATGATCCGTAAGGTGAGGAGCATGATTTCTAGGCAGGCCAATCGGTTACTTTCTTTTAAGGGTAAGCTTGTGCTCATTCAATATGTGCTTTCATCTATGTCGCTTCATCTCTTTCATGTCCTTCAGCTGCCTACTACAATCATTCAGCATCTTGAGCGGTTGTTCACCAGATCCTTATGGTGTGATAAAGATTCTCAGTAATGTATTCATTAATACAGATGGTTATCTATTTGTTTCTCAGTGGTAAAGGGTGGTCTGGGGGTTCGTTCTTTTTCTGATTTGGTTGATGCTTTCGAGCTGAAGTTGTGGTGGCTTTTTTGGGGCCAACACTCTCGATGGACTTCTTTTATGAAATTCAAGTATTGTAGACTTGCGCACCCAGGTATGGTTTAGTTTCACTCTACTGCTTTTCCCTTTGGAGATGATTATGCTCTATTCATTGTGTTTCTAAGCCTCATCTTCATCGGTTGGTTTGGTTTGGTGATAGTAGTTTCTAATATGATTGCTAGTTTGGCTTGATGCCTCTTTTCTTTTTTAATCCTACTGCGGCTCCTATGGTCCCTGTGTCCCCCTTCTATTGCTGTGTGGCTTGGGATAGGGGGAAGCTTTTATTAGTATTGCTTCTTTAGTTGTTGAAAGATTTTGTTGATTCCTATTTTTAGTATCGGGTTGGATATGTGACGTTGGGACCTATCTGGCGATGGAGATTTTTCTCTTAGGAGTGCTTGGGGATTTGTACGTAGGTCTCAGATCCGAGGTGATGTTCTTTTCTTTTATTTGGCAGTAGCATAGTCCTTCATGGGTCCTTTTTTTTTTCTCATGGAGTATGATGCATGGTTTTTTGGCCACGAATGATGCCTTGTGTTTAAGGGGTTTTTACATGGTTTCTCGGTTTCATTGAGGTCAGGCTATTGAGACTATCAGACACTTATTTTTGGATTGCCCAATGGTTCGGTAGATTTGGCAGCGGTTTTATTTGATGATTGGTCTTTCATACCTTTATTTTTTTTCTGTCGCCCCCTGCTTTGCTTGTCACTAATGGCGTTGCAGTTGTTCTTGCTTCATCCTGCATCATGTCTTGAAGGCTTGAAATGCCTTTAGGTTCGATTTTGTTGTCTTTAATGTGGACGCTATTGTTTTTTCTGGTGGTTTTTGACCTTTTAGGCTCACTAGTTTTGCTTTTGGTTTTAAGCCATCTTAGTTGAGGGGTGTTTTGGATACTTAGATCGGGGAGGGTTTGTGGACTATTTTGTCTCATTGTAGGCCAATTCGATTGATTTCCTGGTTGAGACTGCTGCCTAGGGTTGTGAAGTTGAGTGTAGATGGTTGTCCTAAGGGCAATCCTAGTATGTCTGCTGCTGGTAGTTTTGCGTGATCATTGCGGAATGGCGTTATTTGCTTTTGGTTCCTTTTTGGGACACCAACCCATTCTTTTTGCTGAGTTGGTGCCTATTTTGGAGGGTTCGGATCATGCTGCTCAGCTTGGTTTCTTTGCTCTAAGTGGAGTCTGATTCGACCACTGTGGCTTCTTGGGCTATTTTTTATGGCTCCATGGGATTTTACTTATCCCTTTGGCCGGGTCTGGACATTATCTTCTAGACCTTCTATCTTTTTTAGACATACTATTTGGAAGGCTATATCCGCTGCTGACTATATGGCCAACTGGGCCTGTACTCATCAGACTCGTCAGATTTTTCAGTCCTAAGGACCTTCCAACTAGTTTTTCTGGCATTCTTCATTTGGACACTCTCGAGATCCCACATGCTCGCTGTTAATTTTGCCTTATGGATTTGAACTTTTTGTATATTGTTTGCTTTTTTGGCTTCTCTTAGGAGATTTTAGTTTATGGTCCCCCTCCTCATATTTTTTTCTTTAGTTGATTTATATTACAGGTAGGGGTCCAGCCTAACCCCAACCATTTTGGTGGTTTATATAAATATGTGTGTGTGTGTGTGTGTTAATTTTCTGGTCCGGGATCTTAAAGTGTGAAAAAAGTCTAGGAAAACTTTAAAACCCTAGGGTTTTAAAAGGTTAAAACTTAAAGTACTTAAACCGCACAGTTTATTCATTTTCCCAGACTTTCTCACACTTTAAAATTTAGAACATTTCTATATATATATGTGTGTAGATATAGTTGATACCCCATACAATAATAAATTATTTGTCATTATTCTCTCTCTTACTTAATTTATTTTATCTTTTTTCTTTAATAATGTTTTACTCTGTTTTATCTCTCTCTCCTATAAAAATTAAAAAAACTCGTCATATCCTTAAAATAAAATCTTTGAAGTCAAACTTAAGAAGAACAAAAGCATACAAAATATTAATACGTTTAAAGACACTTTTTCGAAAGATTTGTTCTAGTGATTAAAGATACAACTAAATATGAGGTTAAACTTGTCACAAGTAATTCTTGTCTATTGTTCTCTATATATGCATTAAGCATTATTTTCCACTCAACTTGACAAGTTTGTTGGCACCAAGTGATGTTAGGTATTTAATTTTTTTCTTTATTGAGAGCGCTAATTTATCCTAGTGAAATTCTTGCTAAAAAGTCTTATCTTTTTTACTATTTCTGTACATGCCTTTTAAACTCTTATTCTTGCCTTTTTTTTGGCTAGTATTTATTTGAATTACATCATCACTTTTATTATTCATTATTAAGTTTAATTTATTTTTAGTTGTTGCTAATATCTAGAATGTTTTGTCAATCTCTCATAATTTCACATAATATAATTGATAGTTTTGTCCTTGGACATAATATGTATATGTCATCTAGAGGCCAGAATAGCTTATCATTTGAGGGATCACAATACAAATTATCATTTACATTAAGTATAAAATCCTTACATATTTCAAGATTGGTAAAATTTCCCCTACCTTTTAAAACAATATAGGTAAAAAAAGTGGTAAAACTTATAAGAAGGTATTAGATCTAATTATTTCAATGTGCTTATTTATTATATTATTTTTTGTTGCCAATTCTTTTAAATATACATTTGTTATCCGAAATGACTTTTGAAAAAAAAAAAATTCTTATTTTGAAGGATCATAAAGTGAATTATTACTCACATAAAAGCATAAAAATCATACATACCAAAACTAATTAAATATGTACATGTGTAAAGGTTAGGCCATTTGAGTGCCTTGTAAGTTCTTTAAAACAAAGTTTATATTAATGCTAATTTATGCATGTCTTCCATTTACAGTATATTCTCGCTAATTGCGTGCCATTTGTCACTATAAACTATATCTGTCATAAAAAAATCTTATCTCGGAGGCCCATATAGAAAAACCTTACTAGCTCTTTAGATATAGTATAAAATAGTACGTACTTAAGTTCAGAAAACACTAGAATAGACTTGACCTTTTGACCTCTTGTTTAGGTTTTGGATCTCTGACATAATCGATTACGATGCGTAGAAGAAGGTTAGTTCTTTATCTCTTATTTCAACTTTGTTGATTGTTGATTGATAACAATTTTTTAATTTTTAGACTTTGCTACCGCATTTTAATTTTTCATACGATTTTTATTAACATATTTCCCATCTTGTTAGTACAAATATGAAAATATTTAAGACTTATATTTTTAAATTTTTTTTAAAAGGATCTGTTATTTATCATATTACAAGCGAGAATATATAAATAAATCAAAACAAAAAAAAATTTGTTTTCTTTTTAGGTCCAAAATTAAATAGTAAAGTTTAAATGCACTTGCTTCTTTTTTTTTATTTTTTTATTTTATGCATTTTGATCTATTTGTTTGAGGAACTTTTTGGCATCTACATTACGAGAAATTCTAGAATACATCAAATATACCATATTTACCGTACAACAAGCAAATGATTTTATGTCAAATATTATTAATTAGTTGTATTAATTTTAATGTGTTCTACAATTTCTCATAAATGACAAATTTTTAATATTCTCTCAGGATAATTAAGGACATACATATTGTATTAAATAAGTTTATGCCTTTTAATTAATGGATTCATTAATTAATTATGGGAAGGAGATATTTTACATTTAATCTTAGAATGTTTTAAGTAAATTTTGCCCTTGGTCATTAATAATTAAGTAAACATTAAATTCGTGAAACTTCTTTTGTTTAATTTATTTGAAAAAAATACATTTTTTAGGAGTATTTTCATTAAACTGCCTCATGTATTTGAAATAAGAGCGATGCCTGGAGCCACAAAGGTGGACATAGGTACAATCCCAATATATAGCCATTGCCACCACCAGGTTAAAAAAATTAAGAAAAATAAAAGATTGAATTGAAATAATACATTATCATCTTAATTTATACAAATCTATTATAGCCTACTGTATTTTATACATTATCTATTATGCCCCCGACTTTTGGCATCCTTAGCTTTACTGATACAATGTTACAACGTACTTTAGCTTATATTTTCTTCATTGTGGTCTTCTTATACCAAAATATTTGTTCTACTGCTGTCTATATATAAACTAATTTGTAAATTAATGCTTAAAAATACAAATTCAATTAAATCTTTACATACATGAGAATTTTTTTTAAAATTTTTTTATTATCAATTCACTTAACAGGGGCACTTCAGCTACTTCACTTTCTGGATCCGTCCAGCAGAACATGCGTTACATAAGTGATCTGAGAAGAAAGATTGGAAAGCTAGAGAAAGAAGCAGCTGAGCTCTCTCAAAGATTAAACATGCTTTTGGTAATTTCATAATTATGTTTTACTGATAATTTATGCTTTTAATATGCCTCAATTTACAAGTGTTTAAAATTACAATTAGTTGTTAATTATAATAAAACTTTTGTTACATTTATATGATAGGTTGACCTGGATGGGACCAGAGCTAAAAACAATTATCTTAGGCTTTTTGTGCAAGGATCGGAGCACCAGTTGCAGCTTCAATATGGTTAGAATTTTATAATTTTTTATTAATTTTCATGAACTTATATGCAAGATGAATCTTTTAGGATAAGTTTTGGCATATGTAACATCACTGAATAAAATAATACCAGCGTCGTTAATTGTCTAATAACTTTAGTTTTTAGTTTAAATGATTTCTCTAACATGATATCAGAATAAGGTCTTATATTCGAAACCTTGTTGTCACGGGGTGAGTTTGATGCGCAGCAACCCGTGCGGCACTTAGGCAACTTTCAAGCGCAAAGTTGCTAAGTAAGCCTTTGAGCTTCTCAACCTAGCTAAGTGGGAATGCTTAAGAGCAAAGCTAGAGAGAGAGAGAGAGAGAGCAATATAGCCAATGAGAGATTTTATTACTCAAAGAGGACTTTACAATTGAGAGCTTTACAATTGTGGTGGGTGGTCCTCAAATGCTAAGTGCCTTCCCCTATTTATAGAAATGGGAGGAGCATTCTAGAGGCTTTACAAGTTGGCCACTTGCACAAGTGGGCAAGTTGTGCAAGTGGCTTATCTACAAGAAGGGTGTAGAGGATTCTAGAAGATGGGCCAAGCAAGCAAGCCTTGGTGGAGCTTGGCCCGTTGGGCTTCGATGACTTGGCGCTCGAGCGATGACTTGGCGCTTGGGCTTGCGGTGCGGGCTTTATCACGGGCCGGCAAATGTGTGCGAGGAAGCCCGAGGCTAAACACACTCCACCATTTGCGAGGATTGTTGCGAAGTGTGGCGGTGCGCGCGCCAAATTAGCCTTCACTCGTAGTTGGTGCGAGCGGCCCGTGACATCCTCCCCCACTTATGCTCGCGGCGTCCTCGTCGCGTTGTCGTGCTTGTAGTTCTGGATGTGCTCCGCAAATTGCCACAAGTCATCTTGACGTTCCCACGTGGCTTCGCTTTCGGGGAGGTGTTTCCACTTGACCAAGTACTCGTTGTAAGGCGGCACGCCCCTTCTTCGAATGACTCGGTCGGCAATGATGTAGTCCACATCTTTGTCGAATGCGGTGACTACGGCCGTTGGGGCTCTTCTCGATTCTCCGCGGCTTGGGTCTCCCTCGTCGCCATGGTATGGCTTGAGTAGGCTCACGTGGAAGACCGGATGGATTTTGAGCCTTGGCGGAAGTTGAAGTTGGTACGAGACGTTGCCCACACGTCGTAGCACTTGGAAGGGCCCTTCGTAGCACCTCACTAGCCCTTTGTGGACTTTCCGCAAAGTCTTGAATTGTTGAGGCAGCAACTTGATCATTACTCGATCCCCTTCCTTGTATTCGACGTGGCGTCTCCGAGTGTCGGCCCACTTCTTCATCTTCCTTGCGGCTTTGTCAAGATATGCTCGCGTGATGTCCGCTTCCTCATGCCATTCGCGAGCGATCTTGTGAGCCGCGGGGCTTTTCCCTCCATATGTCGAAGCTATGGCGTTGGGAGTCATGGGCTGAAATCCCATGATGATCTCGAATGGGCTCTTGCCCGTAGCCTCGCTCCGTTGCAAGTTATACGAGAATTGGGCAACATCCAGCAACTTTGCCCAATCCCGCTGATGAGCGCTCACATAATGCCGTAGATACATCTCAAGCAAGGCATTGATGCGCTCCGTTTGCCCGTCGGTTTGTGGGTGGAAGCTCGTTGAGAACTTGAGGTCGGTGCCAAGCATCTTGAAGAGCTCCATCCAAAATTTGCCGGTGAAGCGAGGGTCTCGATCACTCACGATGCTTCGTGGGACTCCCCATAGCTTCACGATATGCTTGATGAAGAGACGGGCGGCCTCGTCGGCCTTGCAATCGGCGGGTGCGGCAATGAAGGTTGCATACTTGCTAGGTCGGTCCACCACGACCATGATGCTCCTGCACCCTTCGGACTTCGGCAAGGTTGTAATGAAGTCCATCGAGACGCTCTCCCATGGCCTCGATGCGGGTGGTAGTGGCTCCAACAATCCCGCTGGTAGTTGGCGATCCGTCTTGTCTTGTTGGCACACAAGACAAGTCCGCACATACGCCTCGATGTCATCTCTCATGTGTGGTCAAAAATACGAGGCTTGGACAAGTGCGGTAGTGCGCTCCATTCCGGGGTGACCAGCCCACTTTGAGTCATGGCACTCCTTGATGACTTCCCTCCGCAAATTTCCCCACCTAGGTACGAAGAGACGATCGCCCTTGGTGAGGAGGATGCCTTCCTCTTGCCAAAATCGCCTTGTCTTGCCGTTGAGAACCCTCTCCAACAAGTCCTTTGCTAGCGGATCCTGCTGGAGGCCTTCTTTGATTCGTTGGACAAGGTCGGAACTCGGCTGGCTCGTACTAAGGGTTTCCAATTCTGCCTTGCGGCTTAGAGCATCCGCAACAACGTTGGCTTTGCCGGGCTTGTACTCGAGCCGGTAGTCGAACTCCGCAAGGAAATCTTGCCACCTTGCTTGCTTGGGACTCAACTTCTTTTGAGTTTGAAAGTAGCTTCTGGCTACGTTGTCCGTTAGGATCACGAAGTGTGAGCCAAGCAAGTAGTGTCGCCACACCCGTAGGCAATGGATAATAGCCGTCATCTCCTTCTCTTGCACGGTGTAGCGGCGTTCCGTATCATTTAGCTTTCGACTCTCGAACGCTATTGGGTGGCCTTCTTGCATGAGTACCCCGCCGATGGCGAAGTCGGAGGCATTCGTATGAACTTCGAAGGGCTGAGTGTGGTCCGGAAGAACGAGCACGGGCTCCTTGGAGATGGCCTTCTTCAAGTCTTCGAAGGCGTGTTGGCATTCCTCGGACCAATGCCATGCTCGATTCTTCTTGAGTAAGTCGGTCAAGGGCGCCGCTCTTGCCGAGTAGCCTTGAATGAAGCGGCGATAGTAGTTCACCAACCCGAGGAATGATCGAAGCTCGGGCACTTTGGTGGGTGGCTCCCATTCGAGGATGGCATTCACCTTTGCGTTCTCCATCATCAGCTTTCCCTCCGCTATCTTGTGGCCAAGGAACTCCACCTCCCGTTGAGCAAACGAACATTTCTCGACCTTGAGGTAGAGCTCGTTCTCTCGTAGTACTTGGAGGATTTGCCGCAAGTGTTGGGCATGCTCCTCAAGTGTGGTGCTATACACCACGATATCATCCAAGTATACAACAACGAAGCGGTCGAGAAAGGGGTGAAGCACCTTGTTCATGAGCGTGCTGAATGTGGCCGGCGCATTGGTGAGGCCGAATGGCATGACAAGGAACTCATACGATCCATACCTTGTGACGCATGCCGTTTTCTGCTCATCTCCCTTGGCGATGCGTACTTGGTAGTAGCCGGACCGTAGGTCGAGTTTGGTGAAGTACCGCGCCTCTCCAAGTTGATCAAACAAGTCCGCGATCAAGGGGATCGGGTATTTGTTCTTGATAGTGATCTTGTTGAGCGCGCGGTAGTCGATGCACATCCGCAATGAGCCATCCTTCTTCTTTTGGAACAGCACAGGTGCACCGAATGGGGCCTTTGATGGGCGGATGTAGCCGGCATCCAGCAAATCCGCGAGTTGTCTCCGCAACTCTTCGAGCTCGGGTGGCGCCATGCGGTAGGGCGCCAAGGCTGGTGGCTTCGCACCTTGCTCCAGCTCAATGGCGTGATCAACTTCCCGCCTTGGTGGGAGCTTCTTCGGAAGTTGCGGAGGCATAACGTCTTCGAACTCATCGAGCACTCCGTGGATGAGTTGTGGGGCTTGGCTAGATGAGTCTCCGCGACCTTCCCCCTCGTTGAGCTCCCGGATTGAAACCAAGAAGCTTGGGTCCTTCCCGAAGGCCTTCTTGAATTGCATGGCCGAGAGTGTCTTGTCCGCGGTCTTGGCTCGCTCCGCGGATACCGTGCACGCCTTGCTCCCATCGAGGATGCTTAGGGAGTTGGTGGCCGGCAGTGGGAAGGCATGGACTTGGTCGAAGAACTCCATGCCGATGACCATCTTGAAGTCGTCCATGGGCACGATGGAAAAGTCGAGCTTTCCGCTCCACGCTCCAATCGTCATGTGCACGGCTTGGGCGGTACCCGCGATGGGCTTAGCGGGTGAGTTCACCGCCTTCATGGTGCCTCCTTCCTTGGTGGCCCTAAGGCCTAGGCGCTTGGCCTCTTCCTCCGAAATGAAGTTGTGCGTTGCTCCGGTGTCTAGCAACGCTTGGACTGGTTTGCCGCTAACGGTCGCGCTCACGTACATTAGGCCATTCTTCGTGCGTACTGACGGATGGCTCTTGAGCGCGCCAAGACGTTGGAGAGAACTCATGCTGGGCTGGGGTTCCTCCGCGGTGGCTGAAGCTTTGCCCTTGAGGTGTGCGGCGAGGGCATTCAGCGACTTCTTTTCGGGGCAATCGCGGACCCAATGAGGGTCGTTGCAAATGAAGCAAGGGCTGCGAGGCTTGGCTGGCTCCTTCTTCCCCTCGTTCTTGCTTTGCCCGCCTTTGCCGCTTGGGGGTTTTTTCTGCCCCCAATCCTTCCGATTGTTGCTTTTGTCCTTCCGGCCCTCTCCCCCACCTTTGCCTTGGTTGGGCTTCTTGTCTTTGGCTTGGGTGGAGTAATCGGCAAGTGACTCCGCAATGGCAATGGCGTCGTCAAGAGTTTGCGCGCCACGCCTATCGATCTCCGCCTTGGCCCAATCCTTGAGGCCATCTTGAAAGTAGAAGAGAGAGTCCTTGTCGGACATGTCGGAGATTTCAAGCATGAGGGTGACGAACTCGTTGATGTAGTCGCGAACGCTACCCGTTTGCTTGAGCCGACGAAGGCGAGCTCTTGCCTCTTTCTCGGCATTGCTTGGGGCAAAGTGCTTCCGAAGTTCATGTTGGAAGTCAGCCCATGTGTTGATGGCGCAAATGCCTTTGCCCATGTCGCCATGCTTCCGCCGCCACCATAGTTGTGCGGCGCCTCGGAGATAAGTGGGTGCCGTGCCCACTCTTGATGCCTCGTCACGAACACCGACGGCATCGAAGTATTGGTCCAGCCCGAAGAGGAAGTTGTCCACAATGGTGGCATTGCGCGCACCATCGTAGGTGTCGGGCTTTGGCACATCTATGCGGCGGGCCTCGTTTGTGCTTGCCGAGGCCGGGCTAGCGGAGATGGTCCGCTTGGTCTTGCATGAGGGCCTTGGTGGCGACTGAGAATTCGCCATACTCGCCCTCAAGGCCGCTCACCCTCTCCTCCAACGATTCGAGGATGTCTTGAGAGGTGGACATGGAGACCTCGAGTGTGGCAACGCGAGGCTCTATAGCATCAACGGATGCGGCCTTGGACTTGCCGCGGGGCCTTCCTTGTCCACGGCCTTCCTCACGGCCACGGGTTGGTTCCGGTGGAACATCCACACCGACAACGCCCTCATGTGAAGCGCTTGGTAGATTGGCCATTGCTTGGTGAGCTATTTGCGTGTGTGCAAACCGTAGCTCTGATACCACTTGTCACGGGGTGAGTTTGATGCGCAGCAACCCATGCGGCACTTAGGCAACTTTCAAGCGCAAAGTTGCTAAGTAAGCCTTTGAGCTTCTCAACCTAGCTAAGTGGGAATGCTTAAGAGCAAAGCTAGAGAGAGAGAGAGAGAGAGCAATATAGCCAATGAGAGATTTTATTACTCAAAGAGGACTTTACAATTGAGAGCTTTACAATTGTGGTGGGTGGTCCTCAAATGCTAAGTGCCTTCCCCTATTTATAGAAATGGGAGGAGCATTCTAGAGGCTTTACAAGTTGGCCACTTGCACAAGTGGGCAAGTTGTGCAAGTGGCTTATCTACAAGAAGGGTGTAGAGGATTCTAGAAGATGGGCCAAGCAAGCAAGCCTTGGTGGAGCTTGGCCCGTTGGGCTTCGATGACTTGGCGCTCGAGCGATGACTTGGCGCTTGGGCTTGCGGTGCGGGCTTTATCACAGGCCGGCAAATGTGTGCGAGGAAGCCCGAGGCTAAACACACTCCACCATTTGCGAGGATTGTTGCAAAGTGTGGCGGTGCGCGCGCCAAATTAGCCTTCACTCGTAGTTGGTGCGAGCGGCCCGTGACATTGTGCTCTCTTATTCTTGTCTCGTTTAACTTTTATTGTTATTGTTTACTAGTTAACCCTCTATCGGTGCCCTAGTTTTCTTACTCTTTCTCATTTAGTTTTTAATTACAATTGAATTCCTTAGACTCTTGGTCTCTTAGAAGCTGATGACCTGTGTTGTACTTGAGGGTGTTAGGGACAATATCCCACATTTGCTAAGATTGAATCTTAGGTTAAGTGTATTAGTCTTGGACAACCCTCAACTCTTGATATAGCTTTTGAATATAAAATAGCCCATGAGCTTGTAAATGATATCGGAGCTAGACTCATACATGAGGAGGCCCACAATATTTTATCAGCTGGTAAGGACCATGCAAAAGGACTAACTTGCAGGTGACTCGTGGTTTTAGGTGCAAATAGAACTAGCCTACATGTGATAGATAATATCATCAATTGACAATTAATCTTAGGTTAAGTATAAAGGGTTGGGACAGCTCTCAATTCGTGAGTTAGTTTTTGAGTATGGTTAGACCTATAGACTTCTATGGAGAGAAATTGTGAAAAGACTTTTTAAAGATTTGGGCCTAGATGAAAACCTCATCTACTAAGCATTAATCCATCTGATTACTCGAACACCAATCTTAACCCCCCTACCTGACCAACTGAGCTATAGAGAGTTAGATATTGTTAAAACTTGTACTCAGTAAATAGTGTTAATTTAGTAGCTAAAGTTTAGGTGTAATAAGTTCAATAACAATTGTGGCAAATAACATGAATCGATTGTGACAAATATCTTCTTTTCATTGAGCAATCACATAGATTTTTACCATTACATTTTGCCATAAAATTTTCCAACAATGACATGCAGCTTTGAATTTATCGCTTCAAGAGGAAATCAAGCACCTAAGGAAGCTAACTGCCATAGAACCTTATCGAGTCGGCTTCAATCTGGTTGAACCAGAGCAATCAACAAGCCAGAGTGGCCATGCTACAGCTGATCATGACAAACCGGGGCCTAAGGAGCCTGAAGGAAAGTAAAAAGTATGATTGATTTGCTTATTGGAATTCCCAAAAAAATAAAACCAAATTAAAGAACTTTTGCTTTGGTTGTGGAACTTCGTTTCTTATTTTGTCTGGACTTTTTCTATAACCGTATTTTCAAGTGTGAATATCTGCTGATCAAAGTATAAATTAAGTAAAAAAAAAATGTTTAAATAAGAAGAAACCTTTCATTCACTCTTTTTTGTTTAACATGGTTTATTTGTTGTGACTTAAAGGCCTAATGAGCAAAGAAATACTAATCTTGATCGAAGATCAAGAATCAAACGCAAAAAAAGTAATCCAGAAAAAAATGAAGAACAGAAACAGAATAGTCACAAGATACCAAATTGCGAAGGAAAATTAGCACATTTTTATTAATCAATCACTAATGATAAGACCAATGTCTACGACGAATTTGTATGTCTAGTAAAAAAATCAATCACTAATTACAACTCATGTTGCCACAATCTAATCCTCATGAAATTCTTGGTAAAATGTCTACTTCTTGGCAACTTCGTAAACATGCCTTTCAAAACTCTTCTTAAGTTAAATTCTTCGTAAAAAGTCAATTTCTTGACTATTTCTACTGCATGCTTTTTAATCTCTTCTTCTTGGCTTTTTTATTGGTTAGTATTTGTTTGAAATCAGTCACCACCTTTATTTTTCATTATTTGGCTTTAGTTTAATTTCAATTATTACTAATACAATACTGATATTTGAACATTATCAAGATCTCACCATGATAGAAAATAGGGTACCATTCATGTTATAGTACCACTGTAGGACACAAAATGACAGTATTGTTTATGCTACAATGCTGTCATTTCTATCATTGTGGTAGCCAAATATAATTTTTCTTACTAATAACTAGAATACTTTGTCAGCCTCTCATAAGTTTACACAACTTTTTTATACGAATATATGTCTTCTAAAATGCCTACTCATTAGAGTAAATTCTCATTTACACAAAGTACAAAAATTTGTACATTTCAAAATTGGTAAAACTTAGAAGAACTTTCAAGCCTTTGAGATGACCGAAGTTCTTGTAATTGACATCAATTACAAATTCTTATAATCCAAAATGTCCTCCGTAAAAAGGTAATAAATAAAATTTCTTATATTGAAAGAAAAAGTGAATTATTGTTCCCAAAAAGTATAAAAAAATTATACATAACAAAATTGATCAGGAATGTGAAAAGCTTAGACCATTTAGCACACTGCTTGTAAATGCTTTAAAGTAGAGTTTATAAAAATAATTTATGCATAGAGTTTATAAAAATAATTTATGCAAGGCTATCATTTATATTAAAAAAATATCTTGTCTTCTCATTAAACATTGTCTGAAAACAGTACTAAAACGTAGATTGGTAAAACTCTTGAGCCAACAAGTTTTATGGCCAAAACTCACTCATTTTTCACAATTAAACACTTCTTAGCAAACCACTATCGTAGCAAAGATCAATGCCAGTAGTATATATACATATTATCATTACAATCACATTTCTTATATCGTAACTTTGTCTAAACTAGGGTGCGAATAGATGGACGCTCCTGACTTTGCAATTCAAACACAACACCAAACTTGGTAATCAAATGGGGTCAGTTGTGCCGGATGCCGAAGTTGTTTGTAGTTTTAGGTTCTACTTGCAAATTAAGTAAAAGAGTTAGGTTGTAGCTGCAAAATAAAGATGACGACTTTGGATTTGGATTCAGTGCTGAGTTAGCTTTTTATAACATTGTGATTTATAGCTATTGAATAAAAATTGATATCTAATTAAATTTTAGTTACACTACCCTAATTCAATGATGTTGCCAAACACGTGTAATGAAAAATCGTTTGAAAATGATATCAAGAAGATTTTTTTTCTCTTCATTTTTTATAGGACACCCAATATTAAAATTTAAATTCAATATATCCTTGGAATAGTTAATACCAAAAAAATAAATAAATAGAACTTTTGGTTTCATTCATATGTTTAAGAATATTTCTGAAGATTTGTTCGAGTCATTAAAGTACAGCTGGATATGAGGTTAAAATTTGTCACAATTAATTCTTTTCTATTATTCTATATATGGATTAAGCATTATTTTCCACACAACTTGACACTACTTGTTGTCACTAAATGATGTTAAGTATTTAGTTTGGAGTGATGCCATTAGCACACCTCTATTTTCCTTTTCAACAAATTCCACGAGCCACTCTCTCTCACTCCCTCTCACTTATCTGCTGTTTTTCTTGATGTAGTATTTATCTGCTGTTTCGTCAATAAACTATAATGAGCGATTCTCTCCATCCCATTCCATTTCAAAAAGAGACAATATATATACAAAGTTCCATTGTCCCCTAGTGTGCTCATAACATTAATAATCTATCAAAACTTCTCAAAATTAGTTTTTTCTACAATCTTAAATTGTAGAAAAAACTAGCAAAACTTTAAATAAAATTATTACTCTTTTAATTAAATCTTTTTTTTTTGGTTTGTAAACTTTGTAGATGTAAATAGTTTGTGATGAAGAAAGACACTACTGGTGCGTTTACTAATTAATAATCGGAATGGGCTGGAATTAGAATGGAGTAGAATCGGAATGGGGAATTGAAATCAGAATAAATTGTTTAACTTTAGCTATGAGAATCAAAATCGGAATGAACTGTATTGCCATTGATGTGTTTACTTTATCCTGTAATCAGAATAGATTGCTAAAAGTTACTAAACTGACCTTAGTTGATTATTGTCATTATTTATTGTTATTTTTAAAATAATAATAATAATAATAATAATAATAATAATAATAATAATAATAATAATAATAATAATAATAAGGATAAAATGAAAAATTTACAATTTAAGTAGGGGTAATATGGTCACTTTAGATAATGGAATTCCCATTTCCACCTCTCTTCATAGAAACGAAAACTCTAATAATCATTTCCAATTTTGGATGGAGCCCACCACTTTGATTCCTATCCAACTCTCGTTTAAGCAAATAAACACATTATTCATTCTCATTCCTTAATTTTCATTCCTATTCTCATTAAGTAAACACACCATAAGAGCAAATCATTAATAATTTTTAATACAATGTAAATAAAAAGGATAAAATTGTAAATACAAAATAATAGGGGTTTCATAAGAGAAAAAGATGGTTCCAATAGCGTCACTGTATTGTTTTCTTTATTTTGAGTAATATTTGATTCTAGTGAAATTCTTGGTAAAAAGTTTGTTCTTTTTTACAATATCCTATCACCTGACTAGAACCATGCAAAAGGATTGACTTGCAAGTGACTCAGGGTTTTAAGGGCAAAAGGAACTAGCCTACACGTGATGGATTAGCGACAATATCTCACAATGATTAAGAATTAATCTTAGGTTAAGTATATAAGGTTAGGATAACCCTCAACTCATAAGTTAGTTTTTGAGTATGAGTTATAACATGGACTTATATAAAGAGAGATAGTTAAAAGACTTCTTAAAGATTGGAATCCGGATGAAAAGCCTCATCTAGTAAACACTAATCCATCCTATTACTTGAACACCAATCTCAGCCACCTACGTGGCCAACTGAGCTACGGGGAGCTAGAGTTTGTTAAAACTTGAGCAGCTAAAGTTTAGTTGTAGTAAGTTCAATAACAATTGTGGCAAATAACATGAATCAATTTTGACAAATATCTTCTTTTCATTGATCAATCACATAGATTTTTTACTGTTACATTATGGCATAAACTTTTCTAACAATGACATGCAGCTTTGAGTTTATCACTTCAAGAAGAAATCAGACACCTAAGGCAGCTAATTGCGTAGAACCTCATCGAGTGAGCTTCAATGGGGTTGAATCCGAGCCATCAACAAGCCATAGCGGCCACGCTACACATGATGACAAACTAGAGCCTAAGGAGGCTGCAGGGCATTGAAAAGTATGATTGATTTGCTAATGGAGTTCAAAAACAAAAAGCCAAAAGTACTTTCGCTTTGGTTTTGGAAATTTGTTTTTCATTTTGTCCGGGCTGTTTTGCAACTACAGCCACCTTTATTTTGCAGCTACAGAATATCTCTTTTACTTATTAATTTGCAATATAACTTGAAACAACAAACAACTTATGCATCAGGCACCACTGACCCTATTTCATCACCAACTTCGCTGTTGTGTCTGAATTGCAAGTCAGCGATGTGAATCTACTGGCACCTTAGTTTAGACAAGATTTTTTTTTTTATTTAAAACCACCCAAAGGTGGGGGGGTTAGGCAGGACCCCCTTACCTGTAGATTATTGAACTAAAAGTAAAAAGTACATATGGAGGGGGACATAAACCAAAACCTCCAAGTAGAAGAATGAGAACAACCAACTAATAGAAATGAAAAACCAATAAAAGTGAAGTAATCAATGTAAGCGATGTTGTCTGCGATACTTACGGCCAGTGGCTAACTTGAAACCTTTTCGAGAACTAGAGGATTGTGGGCCAGCAACACTGAAGTCAGAGTTAAAATCACGCCCCCCTGTACCCTCAGGCTCAGACGCAAAATTCTCATTAGCTACAAAATTTTCGTCGGAGCTAACCTCCTCGTCTGATTGAAAAGGGTGGTCTGGGGGATAGAATTGGAAACCCATAGTCAGGGAGCGAATAGCATCGGTTGTAGTCCGGAAAAAAGAAGTGCCGGGAGAATCCCTCAGAGCAGCAACATCCTGCACCCCATCAACATCAAACGCAGGAATATCCATGCGATGAGTATTAAGAGCCACCTGTAAGTGATCATCCTACTGCAGCGGACTAGCCAGACCACTCGGGGCAGCACCAACAGCAGCAGGCGGCGGCGGCGGTGCAATAGGCGGTGAACGAACTGGATCACTCGAGCTAGGATCAACAACAGCAGAAGGCAATAACTGCTTATCTTGGGCACCCAACGGAGGAGGCCGGGCCTGCTCCCCTGAAACGTCTGAAGCTGTAGCAGTAGTAGCATGAACTAGAGGAGGAGTAGGATCAGAAGGCATCGAAATAGGAGGCGATAAAGCAGAGCCCGAACCCTGGCCCTGGTCCACTGGCATAGGAGGCCGGTGATCGGCAATAACAACATACTGGGACACTAACTCCCGTGAGGGAACGACGTCTTTTGCAGCCGGTAAAGTACCCGTATCTCGAGGGCCCGGGCCCTTGGCCTCACCCGCCGGCTGAGTAGGCTTACGCAGCCCAGGATTAACAATGTAACATGCATCCATAGAATGGCCAAGGTGCTTACACTTGGCACAATAAGCAGGGACCCGCTCAAAAACAACATCCTGCCAAAACCCAGCGTCCCCCTCACCAATCCAAATACGAGGCAACAACGGTTGCGAAACATCATATTCAACAAGTACTTTGGCAACCGATGGCCTATTTACCGAGGCCGTAGCATGATCAACACGCAAAGGGGTACCAATAGCAGCAGCAATGGAAAAAAGAGCAGACTTACAATGAATAAAATGAACTGGCAAATAAGGTAGTGATACCCAAACAGGTACAACGGGGGATTCTGCGGAACATCGAAAATCAGTACTCTACTTAAAAATACGCATGCTCCGACCACTGATGTACCAACTCTGTCTCACCCAAATGCGAGAATAATCCTCCTCCATACTCAGTTTAATTAATACATGTCTATTATCCAGCAAAGACACCTGACAATTCCCCTTCAAACCCAATGAAACAAAAAACTTCCGAATAATATCCATAGAAGGGCGACCAAATGAGAACTTACCAACCAATGCCAGCTTAAACGGTTCCGCCATGGCTCGTATTTCCTCTGTGGAGAAGTGGACAGCCGGCTCACCTCGGTAGAGTTGGACCGGTTTGACTGGGACAGTAGCCGCTGCAGCCCCCGTAACAACATCTAGGAAAGATTTTTGAGGCCGTGGAGGGGCAGAAGGGTTGAGGATTGCAGCCGGGTTCAAAATCGAAGCATAAGATGGCTTTGGGGCTGCATGTGAGTTACGGGAGGTGGAATTTACGGATCCAGCCGGCATGGGGGGCACGAAACCAGGTTGCGGGTTTTTTGGAGGCTGCGTGGCTGTTGGCTGCTGAGTTGGGGCAATAGGGACGTGGGTGGTGGTCCGTGACCGAGGCTCAGGTAGTGGCTGGAGGCTGCATGGTGGCTGGCTGCTGAGTTGATGCATGAGCAGCTGGGTAAAGCCAACTCGTGGACGTAACGGGTCAGCAGGGTCAGCAGCCGAGTGCTGGGCCAGTGAGGACGAGTTTGTGGGCAAGACTCCGGCGGGTTGGGTCGACGTTGGGTGGGGCATCTGAACTGCACCGTCACTGGTGGCTGGGTTCGCGACGGCTGTTGGCGTAGAAACCGTGCGTGGGCTTCGGGTTTGGTGATCCCGTGACCCTAGCAAAATCCGTTCAGTAGCAGAGTGGTTTCCGACTGCATGAGGGCCCTCCGACGAAGGCAAAGAGCCGTCTCCAGTGGCTGGAATGGCGGCGGCGGCAAGGGGGCCACTTGTTGGTAGAGACGGGGATGATGGCCTAGTACGCGGGGGGGCAAGCGGCTGGTTTGCGCCCTGCCGAGGCTGGACGACGTCACCAGTGGGGGGGGGAGGGTCCAGCGGTGGCTGGTGACCACCACCGGCGTCCGGTGGTGGCATGCCGGCGGTCAAAATTGGGAAAGAAAGTGGCGGCTAGGGCAAATTCGGAAGGCTACGTATTAGGTTAAGGTTTCATGGTCAACGTTGGCTGGTACGTTTGCTGATATTGTTGAATATGCTCCTCGACGTAATTTGATTAATATTAATTCTATGTTCTTTCTATTTCGTCTCCTTCTTCTTTGTTTCTTAGTTTAGACAAGATTACGATATAAGAAATATGATTTTAATGATAAGAATAAGTGTATATACTACCGGCACTGGTCTTTGTTACAATAGTGTTTTGTGAAGAAGTGTTTAATTGTAAAAATTTGGCTAAGTTTTGTCTAGAAAGCTTGTTGTCTGGGGGGTTTTGTAAGTTATGTTTAAGATTTAAATATGTATTATTTTTAGACTGTATCTAATGAGACATTGACATTGTTATCCCCTTTTTTTTTTTTGGGACAAATATTGTTTGTAGTGACAAATGTCAGTCATGCATAAATAATTTAATTTTATAAACATTAATTTAAAGAACTTACGAGCTAACCCCTAAAATAGTCTAACCCTTTCACATTTCTAATCAATTTATTGTGTATAATGTTTATACTTTATGTAAACAATAATGCACTTTTTCATCATTCAAAATAAGAAGTTTTATTTATTATTGTTTTTATGGAAGACATTTTGGATTACAAAAACATATAATTGAAGGAATTTTTAATTGAAGTCAACTACAAGAACTTCGATCATCTCAAACGCTTGAACATTCTTCTAAGTTCTACCAATTTGATATGTATGGATATTTATATTTTATGAAATTGAGAATTTACTTTAATGAGAGGGCATTTTAGATGACATATATTCATATAAAAAGTTATGTATACGTACGAGAGGTTGACGCAATATTCATTATTAGGGTGCTAATAATGAAAAACAATAAAGTTGGTGACTTATTTCAAACGAATACCATCCAACAAAAAAGCCAAGAAGAAGAGTTTTAAAAGGCATGTATTAAATAGACAAAAAAAAATGCTTCTTACCAAGAATTTAACTAAAGAAGATTTTTTAAAAGACATATATTGGAAATAGTCAAGAAATAGATTTCTTTACCAAGAATTTTGCTAGGTTAGTTACTGCACCAAATGAAGAAAACAAATTAAGATACCTAATCTTATTTAGGGGCAACAGGAATCTTATTTAGGGGCAACAGGAGTTGTCATGTTGAGTGGAAAATATTGCTTAATCCATATATAAAAAAGAATTAAATAGTGTAACATATGATATAAAAAAAAATAATAATAATAAAAGAGGCAGTTTCAATAAAAAATAAATTAAATTAAAATTAAATTATTATAAAAAAAGAAAAAGAAGGAAACGCAGCACACACATGCGTGAGAGAGAGAGATTTTTGACCTGAAGACCCGACCCGACCCGCGAACCCGACCCGGACGTATCTCCATTTTCCGACCACTTCACCGGCCAAGGAAGGTACTGATCGGAAGCCCTTGAGCGGTCAGCCTCCCGCCATTGTTGCCGCCCGAAAGCCACCGGAACGCTGCTGATCGAAGCTTGAAGTGCTGTGGAATCACCACCGTGATTCACCGCGATTCAGTTGGTTTCCAGCTGCGCCACCACCTGGATTTTGTTCCTCACGTCACCAGCTTCCATTTTCGACCATCCACCGCCACCGGGGAAATAGATTTGCCGCCGATCGATCACTTGGGAGTTCGCGGCTGCTGAGCTAGATTTTGGCACCTTTGCCACGCGTGGGAGCTCACCGTCGGCACCATTGAACTCAGCTCGGTCCAAAGCATCTAACTCGAGCTTCCTGATCACCGTCGCTTGGATTCCGGTCACCGTCGACCGGCAAGGGCATTTCGGCAATTGCACATTTTAAGGGTAATTTTGTAATTTCAAATTTTATGGATATTTTCGTAATAATTAGAATTGAGGATAAATTGGTAATTACGATTTCAAGGGTAATTCAGTAATTCATGATTTTAGAGTTTACGGACGCGAGGGTAGTTTCGTAATTTTATTAACACGGAAGTTGTATGCTAAGGGTAAATACTTGTTTTGAGCTGTATTGCGAAAATTTAATTGTATTTTAGATTGACGGAAAGTAATTATGTCGTTTCCTTGATTTAGGAGGACCCGCGAGGGAGGATTAGTCCGCAGGCGTGGGCGACCATCGAATATGAACATTGTCACTGTGAGTGGAATATATAAAAATTTATTTTCATAATTTATTATGATAATAAAGCATGTTTGTGAAATAAGTATTTAAATAATCAAATTTAATGATTTTCTCGAAATGGATTTGATTTATGTATTAATATGTTATTAAAAAGTGTATGGTCAAATATTTTGCTGTATTGACTTTGAATAGAACCCGATAGTATTTTGAAGATAAGAAAAGTTGATTTACATATGTTCATGCAAGGAAATTATGATTTCAAGATTTTATTTAAAATTATTGCACAGTACCCTCCCTAGTGATACTGATGAGATATAGGCCTTTGGGGACCGTCTGAACACACATAGAGGCTTTCGGCCGTGTGTTTGGGCGCTTTTGCCTTTTAGGGGCATATACATGCAGCATGATGCGTACGCAGCATGATTGATACAGATATTGAGATACAAATGAGATACAGGCCTTTGTGGCCGTCTGAGTACACACAGAGGCTTTGGGCCGTGTGCTTGGGCGCTTTTGTCCTTTGGGGACTTGATGCATGCATAGATATGATGAGATATGAGATGGTACTTCTCTGTCTATCTGGTGGCCGGGACATGACAGTACCTAGATAGTACGTCATCGCACGTCCGTCGAGAGCTAGATATGATGAGATTATTTCCCCTGGGTACTTGTTTTCGTGATAGTTTCGATATTCAGTAATTGTTATGATAAATGTGAATTCCTTGATTTTATGCAGTATTATGTATTATTGTTGTATCAGTGCATGAGTTAAATTACTTAAGTTTACTGGAACTCTTATGATATTTTGTTGACATTATTTCGCGAACGAGTAAATTATTTTATAATAAGTTATTTTCAAAAGAAAATTATTATCCAGTCACTGAGCTCACTGAGTTTTATGTTCACCCCATTTTATCATATTTTTTCCCCCACAGGAGGTTGCAGGTACACTAAACCGACTCAGCGATTGTAGATATTTTGAGATTTTGGCCACCTTATACTAGCAGATGTAGATGATTTTGTCAGAGCATTTTGATAAACTCATTATTTTGGAATTGTATAATTTTGGTGTATTATTCTTTTGAGACAAAGAATAAACCAATGTATAGTACTACCAGTGACAATATAATCTTTTGAAACATTTGAGATATCTTAGATGAAATTCAGTAATATGGCTGAGAATGTTGAGTATTGGAGTTTGTTATTTATTAGAATATTTGAAAGTGTTTGTTTTACATATGTGCATGATGGGAGTGTTATATTGATAGAGAGATTCTGCCGAATTTTTGGTAGAATTTTTATTTATTAGTTTATTATCAGTTCGGTTTTTATGAGTCTAGATAGACTCGCCCTGGAGTTCAGGACGGGTCATTTCAAATAGTGTCAAATTTAACCTCATATTTTTGCTGTATCATTTAATGAGCTGCACAAATCTACCAAACAAACAAAAAGTGACGCTTGGTTCTTCTTTAATCAGTTGCATCACTTGTTCAATGTGGAGTGGGCTATTCTACAAAGGTTTTTGGATCTGTCTTAGAATAAGCTAGAGTTGTGGGATATTTTGTAAATCTTACCCAGCTAAAGGGCTGCTGTGATATAGTGTGTGCCGACGTGGACAACTGATTCTGTTATAGGTTGTTAAACAAACCCAGAATGTAGTTTATTAGCTGATCAGTGAGCTCATTTCATAATCATCGTTCTCTCTCGTTTATTGCTATTTTTTGTTCTTATTCTTTCATTTATTTATTAGGTCTACAAATTCTCTGCATACTATTGATCTTGTAATTGGTGATTGATTTATAAAAAGGGTGCCATTTTTTTTTGCACGATTTTGGGTCTTGTGACTGTTCGGTTTCTGTTCTTCATTCATGCTGGATTACTTTTTTCTTTTGATCAAGATTTGGATTTCTTTGTTGATTGGGCTCTGAACTCACAAGAAATAAACCATGTAAAACATAAATTATTGAAAGATGAATTTCTTCTTATTTAAACATTTTGTTTTACTAATTCATACTTTGATCAGCAGATATTCACTTGAAAACCTGCTTACGGTAAAAGTCCAGATAAAATGGAAAACAAAGTTCACAACCAAAGCAAAAGTACTTTTGGCTTTATGTTTTTGAACTCCGATAAGCAAATCAATCGTACTTTTCACTTTACTTCAGGCTCCTTAGGCCGCTCTGGTTTGTCATGTTGATCTGTAGCATGGCTTTGGCTTGCTGATGGCTGGGATTCAACTAGATTCAAGCTCACTCAATCAGGTTCCATGGCGGTTAGCTGCGTTAGGTGTCTGATTTCCTCCTGAAGTGATAAATTCAAAGCTGCAGGCAATTCTTGGAAAAGTAATGCCATATTGTAATAGTTAAAAATCTATGTCATTGCTCATTGAAAAAATTATATTTGTCACGGTTGATTTATGTTGTTTACCACAATTGTTAGCTGCTAAAGCATTAACACTATTTACTGAATACAAGTTTTAACAATCTCAAGTTCCCTGTAGGTCGGTTGCGGGATAGGGGAAGATTGGTGTTCGAGTAATAGCATGGATTAGTGTTTAGTGGATGAGGCTTTTATCCTAATCCAAACCTTTAAATAGTGTTTTAATAATCTCTCTTTATAGAAGTTCATGAGTCTAACTCATACTTAAAAGTTAATTCATGAGTTAGGGTTGTCCTAACTTTATATACTTATTCTAGGATTCATTATCAATCGATATGGGATATTGTCCTTAACGGCCTCCATCACGTGTAGGTTGGTCCTTTTGTCCCTAAAATCCAAGTCACTTACGAGAAGGACTTTTCGCCTGGTCCTTATCAGTTGGTAAGATATTGTGGCTTTACTCGTGCATGAGATTCCTTTTAATACCAACTCATACCCAAAAGCTAACTTAAGAGTTGAAGGGTATCAAAGACTAATACACTTAACCCAAGATTCATTCATATCAGATGTAGGATATTGTCCCTAGCACTCTCAAATGCAACACAAGTCATCCGATTCAAAGAGACCAAGTAAGAGTCTAAGGAATTGAATTGTAAATACAAACTAAATGGAAAGAGTAAGAACGTGAGGGTTCATATAAAAATTTGATTCAAAGAGACCGAGAGTCTATAGAGTTAAATTGTAAATTAACAAAAATAATAAAAAACCAAATGAGACAAGAACAAGAGAACAAAAGGGTTCAAATATAACACCTTTATTCTGATATCATGCTAGTGAAATCATTTAACGAAAAAACTTAAGTTATTAGATACTTAACAGCATCAATATTATTAGTTAACGATGTTACAAATGACAAAACTTGTTCTAAAAGATTCGTCCTACATATAAATCCCTGAATATTAATCAAAACAAAATGAACAATCAGTTAGGTGATGATCATAAAATTCTAAACATCTTAAGGCTGCAACTGCTGCTCCTCTTGTTGCCCAAAAAGCCTAAGATAGTTAATTGTTTACAGCTTTGGTCACATCGAGGTCAGTTTATCATATAAATGTAAAAAAAGTTTTATTATAATTAACAGACTAATTGTAATTTTTAACACTTGTAAATTGAAGCAGACTAAAAGCATAAATTATTAGTAAAACATAATTATGAAATTACCAAAAGTAGGTAAACAATTGTTTTAAAATTGTAATTTTAAACACTTGAATGTACGTTGTAACATTATGCAAGTAAAATTAACAATGCCAAAAATAGGGGCATATAAGAGTATGTATAAAATATAATAGGCTATAATAGATTTGAATAAATCTTGAGGGGACCAAAAAGAATTATATAGACAATATATAATTTCAATTCAATCTTTTATTTATTTATTTTAGCCTTGTGGTAGCAAGGGCTATATATTAGGTGTCACATCCTTAGGCTGGATAGGCCGAATGTCGCGGCTTGGCTTGTGGCCTTGTGCCGAGTCTTGGCGACAACATGGGCGTGCTGTGAGCAGGCACGAAAGCAAGGCAAGTCTGGCGCACGGGCTGGGGTGCGACGGCAAGCGGAAGCTGCGAATTGGATGCGGGGACACGCGACAGCAGCGGACGCATGGGTGTGCGTGGGTGACGCGCGCAACATCTCGCAAGCATGGAGCACAGAGTACGCGGGCGCGGGGCACTGGACGCGCAAGTGCAAGGCGCGCGGGACGCAAGGGCGTTGGGCACAAGCAGCGCGCGAGCGTGGCCAAGGGATGTGCGAGCGCAGGGCACTGCGGTGCGGCACATGCATGTTGGCCAAGTCTTGGGCCATGAGCGGGATGGCACAAAGCGAAGCATGGGCTCCGGAATGGGCCCGAAAAAAAAGCACGAGTGGGAGACATGGCCTTGGAACACATGGCTAGAAATGGGGAAAATGGAGGGAAGTGGGCAGCAACAGTTATGCCCCACAACATCCTCACTTGTAGGCCTATGGGTAGCGGTTACCTTGCTCCTTGGGGGAGTGGAGATGTGCTCCCTTGTATATGCTTAGTGGGTGCCTAGTTTTGTGGGAAATTGATTGAGGTGGCGCGGTACCCTGGCAAATGGGGTTGTCATTTACAATGTATATATAGCCTAAGAGGGCATGTGTTGAGGGTGGAAAATTTTGGGAGAGAGTGACATCCTCTGAACACACAAAGCTTATCTAGGTTGTATCTTTTCTTATTGGGAGAAATAGAAAAGTTGGAGGCCGGTGTCTCCATAAAAAAAACTTGTGCGAGTTGGTTTTTATTTGTTGAAAACAGAAAAATCATTGGGGTGTGCCTTCTGCACATAACCTTCATTGGGGTGTTGAGTGGCTGATCAAGTAAGACTCGACGCCATCACAAGGCTTGCCGCATCTTTGAGAAAAGCCGTGTGACACTAGGCTTGTACCTAATTTACCTTTGTGGTTCTAAAGCATCGCTCCTATTTCACATACGTGAGGTAGTTTAGTGAAACTATTACTATTATTTTTTTTTCAAATAAATTGAACAAAAGAAATTTTATGAGTTTAAAAATAATTTCTTTCAAATAAATTAAACAAAAAAAAATTCATGAATTTAATGTTTAATTAAGCATTAAAGAGAAATGGCAAAAATTTACGGAATATATCCTTCCCATCATTATTTAATGAATCCATTAGTTAAAGACATAAACTTATGTAATACAACATGTATGTCCTTAATTATCTTGAGCAAATATTAAAAAGATGTAATTTATGAGAAATTCTAGAATAGGTAATATTGACAACTAATAACACATGGCACAAAATCATTTGTTTGTTGTATGATAGACATTGTACATCCAATGTATTCTATAATTTCTCGCAATGTAGATTCAAAAAAGTTCGTTAAACAAATAGATCAAAACATGCAAATAAATAAATTGGATTTTACTAAGCTACAGCTACTGTAACTTACAGCCACCTCAAAAGTGAGTGAACAGTAACTTAGCGTGGTTACTGTTCACTGACTTTTGAAGGAGCTATAAGTTACATCAGCTGTAACTTAGCAGCTCCCAAATAAATTATGATTATAAACTGTACTTTAAAGAACTTACAAGATACTAAATGCCATAACATTTATATATGTACGTCTATAATCAGTTTTGGTGTTTATGACTTTTATACTTTTATGTGAATAATAATTCACTTTATGATCCTTCAAAATAAGAATTTTTTTCAAAAGTCATTTAGGATACAATATATAATTGAAAGAATATGCACAAAATAATAATATAAAAAGCACATTGAAAAAATTAGATCCGATTAAGTTGAAATAGTCGGACCTTCTTATAAGTTCTATCAATTTTTTTCTTTATCTATATTTTAAGAGGAAGGGGTAGTTTTTCCAATCTTGATATACGTAAGGATTTTATGCTTAATGTAAATAAGATTGTACACTATGGGCCCTAAAATGAGAAGCTATTCTAGCCTCTAGATGATATATACATAAATATAAAAAAGAAAAAAGTTATGTCCAAGGACAAAACTATCAATTATATTTTGTGAAATTATGAGAAATTGACAAAATATTCTAGATATTAGTAATAAATTAAATTTAATAATGAATAATAAAGGTGATGATATAATTCAAATAACTACCAGCCAAAAGAAAGGCAAGATAGAAATAGTTAAAAAGATAGACCTTTTAGCAAGAATTTCAATAGGATTAATTAGTGCTCTAAATAAAGAAAAAAATTAAACGCCTAACTTCATTTAGTGCCAACAAGAGTTGTCAAATTAGGTGGAAAATAATGCTTAGTCCTTATATAGAGAATAATAGGAAATAATTAATTGTGACACCTTTTACTTTTAATGATTCGAACAAATCTTCGAAAAAGTATGTATAGGCATATTACTCTTGTGTTTGCTTTTATTCTTCTTAGGTCCGTTCCTATAAGATTTTGTTTTATTGAAGTATAAGTTTTTTAGTTTTTAAAGGAGAGAGATAAAAGAGGGTAAAACATTTTTAAAGATAGAGGAAGAAATACATTAAGTAAGAGAGAGAAGAATAAGAAATGATTTATTATTATATGGGGATCCATATTAATTTATTAATTTTTAAAATTAAAAATGTCATATTAGCTTTAACCTTAACCTTTGATTAAAATTAATCAAATAGTCAAAACACTATGTCTAAAAAATTGTATTTGATTTTGTGTCCCTTTATTATTCACTATTAGGTTTAATTTATTTTCAGTTGTTACTAAGTGTAGGATATTTTATTAATCTCTCACAATTTCACATAATGTAACTGATAATTTTACCCTTGGACATACCTTTTTAACATTAATGTACGTGTCATATAGAGGATGGAATAATTTTTCATTGATGGCTCACAATGTAAATTCTCATGTATTTATATTAAGTATAAGATTCAGACGTAGGTGAATAAAAATTAGTAAAACTTACAAGCAGGTCCAACTATTCCAACTCAATCTGGTCTAATTCTTTCAATGTGCTTATTATATAATTTTTTATTGCAATTTCTTTTGATTGTGCGCTTGTCATCCGAAATGATTTTTGAAAAAAAATTTCTTATTTTGAAGATTCATAAAGTGAATTATTATTCACATAAAAATATAAAATCATACATACTAAAACATATTACTAACGTACATATATAATGGTTAGGCGGTTTGAGTTTTTTTGTAAGTTCTTTAAAGTAAAGTATATAATAATAATTTATGCATGTCTTCTATTTATAATAGATTAACCCTAATTATATGCCATCTGTCACTATAAACCATATTTGTCATAAAAAAATCTTATTTCAGAAGTCCACAAAGAGCGCTCTCATTAGCTCTTTAAATACAGTATAAAAACAATACATGCCTAAGTTTGGAAAAGACTGGAAAGAATATTTAAATAAATAAAAAATTTACAATTATCAAGATTGAGAACCTAAATTTGAGCAAAAGTATCCCCTTCTATATGAAAAATAAATAAAAATATTATTTTCTTTTTAACATACTTCTTCTGTTTCGGCTCACTTCATCACCATTACGCTCTCGCATTTCTTAGTGATTTTCCTTCGTCTTTAATTTTTTTATTGGATTTACAAATTATTTGTATACGTTGATCATGTACTTAGTGATTGATTTATAAGAAGTGTGTTAATTTTCCTTTACGATTTGGTGTCTTGTGACTGTGCTCTTTCTCTTCTTCGTTCTTGCTGGGTTAGTGTTTTTGTGTTTGAATCTTGATCTTCGATCAAAATTTGGATTTCTTAGTTTATTGATCTTTGAAATCAGAAGCAATAAACCTTGTAAAACATAAATTAATGAAGGAAGAGTTTCTTCTTATTTAAACATTTTCTTTTGCTTAACTTATACTTTGATCAGCGACTTGTAGAAAAAGCCCAGACAAAATGAAAAACAAAGTTGCAACCAAAGCAAATGTACTTTTGGCTTTTTGTTTTGGAACTCCATTACCAAATCAATCATACTTTTCACTTCCCCTCGGGCTCCTCAGGCTGTGGTTTGTCATCATCTATGGAATGGCCGCTATGGCTTGTTGATGGCTCGGATTCAACCACGTCCAATCTCACTCATTAAGGTTATACGGGGCTTAGCTGCCTTAATTAAAACTAAATCAGAAAGAGTAAGAACACAAGGGTCCAAGTAGAAATTTGACTGAAAGGGACCGAGTAAGAGTCCAGGGAGCTGAATTGTAAATAAAAATAAGAGGCTAAATGAGACAAGAGTAGGAATACCAGGGTTCAGATGTAAGACCTCTGTGTTAATATGACGTTAGTGAAATCATTTAACTAAAAAACTTAAACTATTAGATAATTAATGGCCCACCATTACTATTTAATTATGTTGTCTATGCCAAAACTTATTCTAAAAGATTCATTCAATGTATGTTTTCATGAAAATTAGAAGCCTAGCCATCTTGAAGCTGAAATTGCGGTCCACTTCTTGCTCAAAAAATCTAAGATCGTTGTTTTCAGCTCTGTTCATATCCAGGTCAGCTTGTCATAAATATGCAATAAAAGTACTTTTAATTATAACTAAAACCTTATAATTTCAAACACCTGTAAATTGAAGCGTATATATTAAAGAATTAGTTATTAGTAAAACGTAAGTCTGAAATTACCAAAAGCATGTTTAATCTTTGAGAGAGGTCAGCTGCCTATTCCTCTAAGTTTCTAATCTTTCTAATGGATCCAAAAAGTGAAATATTAGAAGTCTCCCTATCAAATGAATTGATAATGAAATGATAATTTTCTCATGTATATAAAGGTCTAATAAAATTCGTATTTAGTTATATTAGCATGTAGAAAATAGTTTGTATGTAGAACGTGGCAGAACCAAGATTTTCGTTCAACAAGGACCGTAATAAAGAAAATGTAAACTAAAATACGTCGTAACATTACTTCAAACCAAAAGATGGGTGATTAGTGGTGAGTGAATAAAATATAGCAAGGTATAATAGAAGTGTACAAAAATTTGCGTCTAATTTAAAATTTACTTACACAATGTCAAATTTCAATTCAAGCTTTTAATTTATCTTAATTTTTTTCTAAGCTCGGGGCGGCCAAGGCTATACTACGCTTTTATCTAGTATAAAAATATGATGAAGAATAAATAGAAACAAAAATATGATGAAGTCAGCCCAAAAATATTAACACACTTCTTTCTATTTCAGTTCTATTTCGATTATGTCAAAGACCCAAAACCTGAACAAGAGGTCTAAATGGTCAAACTTAAATATGTCCTATTTTTATAATGTATAGAAAGAGCCAGCAAGAGTATCTTCTGTGGACTTCTGGGATAAATTTTTTTAATGATTGATATAACTTACAATAACAAAAGCACGCAATTAGGAAGAATCTACAATAAATGGAAGACATGCATAAATTATTATTATAAGCTTTACTTTAAAGAACTTACAAGATGCTAAAATGGTATAACCTTTATATATATACGTGTGTGATTAATCAGTTTTAGTATGCATGATTTTTATGTGAATAGTAATTCACTTTATGATCTTTCAAAATAAGAATTTTTTTTAAAAAGTCATTTCGGATGACAATTGTATAATTGAAAGAACTTGCAATAAAATTTAATATATAATTAGATCCGATTAAGTTGAAATAGTCGGGCATTCTTATAAGTTTTGCCAATTTTTTTCTTTACCTATATTTTTTCAAAAGATAAGGTAAGTTTTACCAATCTTGATATATGTAAGGATTTCATACATGACATAAATGAGAATTTACATTGTGAGTCCTCAAATGAGAAGCTATACTAGTCTCTATATGACGTATATATTGATATAAAAATATGTTATGTCGAAGAACAAAACTATCAATCACGTTATGTGAAATTATGAGTGATTGGCAAAATATTCTAGATATTAGTAATGACTGAAAATAAATTAAACCTAATAGTGAACAATAAAGGAATATTAAATTAAACACAACTTTAGACATAATATTTTGACCATTAGATTAAAGCTAATCAAAGGTTAAAGTTAAAGTTAACAAGATGTTTTTAATGTTACAGTTAATCGGTTTTGGGACCAGTACTCTCTTTGGGCTTCTTTTTATGAAATTCAAGTATTATAAAGCCGAGCACCCAGGTATAGTTTGGTTTCGCTATACTGCTTATTCCCTTTGGAGACGAACATGCTCTATTCGTTGTGTTACTGAGCCTCATCTCCAGTGGTTGATTAGGTCTAGTGATAATAGTTTCTGCTATAATTGCTGGCTTGGCTCCATGTCTCTTTTCTTTTCTAATCCTACTGCAGCTTCTATGGTTCTTGTGTCCTCCTTCTAGTGCGGTGTGGCTTCGGATAGGGGGAAGCTTTTGTTAGTATTGCCCTCTTTAGTTGTTGATAAGATTTTATTGATTCCTATTTTGGTGTTGGGCCAGATATGCTTCGTGTGGACCTATCTGGGGATGGAGATTTTTATTTGAGGAGTGCTCCAGAGTTTGTACATAGGTCTCGGATCTGAAGTGATGTTCTTTTCTTTTATTTGGCAGCAGCATATTCCTTTGTGGGTCTTTTTTTTTTTTTTTTTTTTCATGGAGCATGTTGCATGGTTTTCTGGCTACGGATGATGCCTTGTGTTTGAGGGGTTTTTACATGGTTTCTCAGTGTCATTGAGGTCAGGTCATTGAGACTATAAGACACTTATTTTTGGATTGCCCGACGATTCAGTAGGTTTGGTAGCGGTTTTATTCGATGGCTAATCTTCCATACCTTCATTTTTTTGTCTCCTTATGCTCTGCTTGTTCACCGGCGGCGCTGCAGCCGCCGGTCTTGCTTCATCTTGTGTCATGTCTAGAAGGTTTGAAATGCCTTTAGGTTTGATTGTGTTTTTAATGCGGACGCTATTGTTTTTTTCAGGTGGTTTCTGACTTTAGGCTCGCTAGTTTTGCTTTTAGTTTTAAGCCATCTTAGTTGAGGGATGTTTTGGATACTCGATCGGGGAGAGTTTGCAGACTATTATGTCTCCTTGTAGGCCAGTACGATTGGTTTCTTGGTTGATACCACAGCCTGGGGTAGTGAAGTTGAGTGGAGATGGTTGATCTAGGGGAAATCCTGGTATGTCTGCCGTTGGTGGTGCTTTGTGTGATCATTGAGGAGTGATGCTAGCTACTTTTGGTTCTTTTTTTAGACACCAGCTCATTCTTTTTGTTGAGCTGCTGCCTATTTTAGAGGGTTTGGATCTTGCTGGTCAGTTTGGTTTTTCTACGCCTAAGATGAAGTCCTATTCGACCACTGTGGTTTCTTGGGCTATATCTTGTGGCTCCATGTGGTGAGATTTTACTTATTTCCTTGGCTGAGTTCGGGCATCATGTTCTAGCCTTCTATCATCCTCAAACATGTCTTTCAGAAGGCTACATCCATTGTTGACTTCATGGTCAACTAGGCCTATACTTATTAGACTCGTTAGATTTTTTTATTCCAGGGACCTTCCAACTGGTTTATCTAGCATTTTTCATTTGGATGCTCTTGAGATCCCATATGTTCGATATTAATTTTGCCTTATGGATTTAGACTTTTTGTATTGTTTGCTTTTTTGACCTATCTTGGGAGGTTTTGATTTATATCTCACTCCTTATTTTTTTTAAGTTGATTTATATTATAGATAGGGGTCCGGCCTAATCCCACCATCTTGGTGGTTTATACATATATATACACCCCCCATCTAATAATAAATTATTTATCATTATTCTCTCTCTTACTTGATTTATTTTCTCTTTTATCTTTAATAATGTTTTACCATATTTTATCTCTCTCCTATTAAAATTAAACAAACTTTTGGTATCCTTCAATAAAATAATATCTTAGAGGTTGAACTTAAGAAGAACAAAAGCATACAAAATATTAGTCCATTTAAAGACACTTTTCGAAAGATTTATTTGAGTTATTAAAAATACAGCTAAATATGAGGTTAAAATTGTTACAATTAATTCTTTTCAATTATTCTCTATATATGGATTAAGCATTAATTTCCACTCAACTTGACAAGTTTTGTTGGCACCAAATGATGTTAGATATTTAAATTGTTTTCTTTATTGAGAACACTAATTAATTCCAGTGAAATTCTAGTTAAAAAGTCTTATCTTTTTTACTATTTCTATACATGCCTTTTAAACTCTTATTTTCGCCTTTTTTGGTTAGCATTTATTTGAATTACGTCATCAGCTTTATTATTCATTATTAGGTTTATTTTATTTTCAATTATTACTAATATCTAGGATATTTTTCATCTCTCATAATTTCACATAGTATAATTGATAGTTTTGTCGTTGGACATAACTTTTTCTGTATTATTTATAGTCATCTAGAGGCTAGAATAGTTTCTCATTTGAGGGCTCACAATGCAAATTATCGTTTGCATTAAGTATAAAATCCTTACATTTATCAAGATTGGTAAGATTTTTCCACATTTTAAAACAATATAGGTTAAAAAAAATTGTTAAGATTTATAAGAAGTTCCGACTATTGCAACTAAATTGGATCTAATTCTTTCAATATGCTTGTTATATTATTTTTTGCTGCAAATTCTTTTAATTATACATTTGTTATCCGAAATGACTCTGGAAAAAAAAAAAATTCTTATTTTGAATGATCATAAATTGAATTATTACTCACATAAAAGTATAAAAATCACACATACCAAAACTAATTAAATATGTACACATATAAACGTTAGGACATTTGAGTGTCTTGTAAGTTCTTTAAAAGAAAGTTTATAATAATAATTTATTCATGTCTTCTATTTAGAGTATATTCTCCCTAATTGCATGCCATTTGTCATTATAAACTACATCTGTCACAGAAAAATCTTATCTCAGAGGTACATATAGAAAATTCTTACTGGCTCTTTAGATACAGTATAAAACAGTGCACACTTAAGTTCGGACAACACTAGAACAAACTTGACCATTTGACCTCTTGTTCAGGATTTGGAACTTTGACATAATCGATTACGATGCGTAGAAGAAGGTTAGTTCTTTATCTCTTATTTCAATTCTGTTCATTACTGATTAATAATAATTTTTTAATTTTTAGACTTTGCTACCACATGTTAAATTTTGATACGATTTTTATTAATATATTGCCCAACTTGTTAGTAAAAATACGAACATATTTAAGACTTATATTTTTAATTTTTTTTAAAAGGAAATGTTACTTATCACATACCCAAGCAAAGAATATATAAATTAATCAAAACAAAAGAATTGTTTTCTTTTTTGGTCCAAAATGTAAACAGTAAATTTTAATTGCACTTGCTTTATTTTTTATATGTTTTAATGAGGAACTTTTTGGCATCTACATTACGAGAAATTCTAGAATATATCAAATAAGCAAATGATTTTATGTCAAATATTATTAATTAATTGTATTAACTCTAACGTATTTTAGAATTTCTCATAAATGACAAATTTTTAATACTTTCTTAGGATAATTAAGGACATATGTATTGTACTAAATAAGTTTATGCCTTTAACTAATGGATTCATTAATTAATTATGGAAAGGAGATATTATTCATTTAATCTTAGAATGATTTAAGTACATTTTTGCCCTTGCTCATTTATAATTAATTAAACATTAAATTCATGAAATTTCTTTTTGTTTAATTTATTTGAAAAAAAAGTATTTTTTAGGAGTATTTTCATTAAACTGCCTCATGTACGTGAAATAAGAACGATGCCTGGAGACACAAAGGTGTCCATAGGTACAATCCTAGTATATAGCCATTACCACCAGGCTAAAAAAAAATAAGAAAAACAAAAGATTGAATGGAAATAATACATTATAATTTTAATTTATACAAATCTATTATAGCCTGCCATATTCTCTATTATGCCTCCTACTACTGGCTTCCTTAACTCTATTGATATAATGTTACAACGGACTTTAGTTTATATTTTCTTTATTATGGTCTTCTTATACCAAAATATTGTTCTGCTACTGACTATATACAATCTATTTTGTGTAAATTAATGTTTAAAATACAGATTTAATTAAATCTTTACATACATGAGAAAATTATTATTTTATTATCAATTCACTTAACAGGGGAACTTCAGCTACTTCACTTTCTGGATCCGTCCAGCGGAACACGCGTTACATAATTGATCTGAGAAGAAACATTAGAAACCTAGAGAAAGAAGCAGCTGAGCTCTCACAAAGATTAAACATGCTTTTGGTAATTCCATAATTATGTTTTAGTGATAATTTATGCTTTTAATATATTTTATAATTAAGGTGTTAATTAAGGTGTTAAAGTTATAATTAAGGTGTTAATTATAATAAAACTTTTGTTACATTTGTATGATAGGTTGACCTGGATGTGACCGGAGCGAAAAACAATTATCTTAGGCTTTTTGTGCAAGGAGCGGAGCACCAGTTGCAGCTTCAATATGGTTAGAATTTCATAATTTTTGATTAATTTTCATGTACTTATATGCAAGATGAATCTTCTAGGATAAGTTTTGGCATATGTAACATCATTGAATAAAATAATACCAGCATCGTTAATTGTCTAATAACTTAAGTTTTTAGTTTAAATGATTTCTCTAACATGATATCAGAATAAGGTCTAATATCTGAACCCTAGTTTCTTACTCTTTCTTATTTTAGTTTTTAATTACAATTGAATTCCTTAGACTCTTGGTCTCTTAGAATCTGATGACGTGTGTTGCACTTGAGGGTGTTAGGGACAATATCCCACATTGGCTAAGATTAAATCATATGTTAAGTTCATTAGTCTTCGACAACCTTTAACTCTTGAGCTAGCTTTTGAGTATGAGTTAGCCCATAAATTTCTAAATGATATTGGAGCCAGACTCATACATGAGGAGGCCCACAATATCTTATCACCTTATAAGTACCATGCAAAAAGACTAACTTGCAAGCGGTGGTTTCAAGGCAAATAGAACTAGCCCATGTAATGGAGGGTGTTAGGGATAATATCCCACATTGATTGAGAATTAATCTAAGGTTAATCGTATAGGGGTGGGACAACTCTCAACTCATGAGTTAGCTTTTAAGTATGAGTCAAATCCACGGAGAGAGATTGTTAAAAGACTTTTTAAAGATTTGGGTCCGGATGAGAAACCTCGTCCACTAAGCACTAATCCATCTTATTACTCAAACACCAGTTTTAACCCCCTACCTGGCCAACTGAGCTAGAGATTGTTAAAACTTATATTCAGTAAATAGTGTTAAGGCTTTAGCAGCTAAAGCATAGCTGTAGTAAGTTCAATAAGAATTGTGGCAAATAACATGAATCGATTGTGATAAATATCTTCTTTTCATTGAGCAATCACATAGATTTTTTACCACTACATTATGGCATAAACTTTTCCAACAATGACTTGCAGCTTTGAATTTATCACTTCGAGAGGAAAGAAGGCACCTAAGGCAGCTAACTGCCATAGAACCTCATCGACTGAGCTTCAATCTAGTTGAATCAGAGCAATCAACAAGCCAAAGTGGCCATGATGATCATGACCAGCCGGAGCCTAAGAAGCCTGAAGGAAAGTAAAAAGTATGATTGATTTGCTTATTGGAGTTTCAAAAAAATAAAACCAAATTAAAGAACTTTTGCTTTGGTTGTGGAACTTTGTGTTTTTTCTTGTCTGGACTTTTTCTATAACCATATTTTGAAGTGTGAACATCTGCTGATCAAATTATGAATTAAGTAAAAGAAAATGTTTAAATAAGAAGAAACTTTTCATTCATTCTTTTTTGTTTAGCATGGTTTTATTTGTTGTGATTTAAGAGCCCAGTGAACAAAGAAACACAGATGTTGATCGAAGATCAAGAATCAAACACAAAAAAAGTAATCCGGAAAGAATGAAGAACAGAAATAGAACAATCACAAGACACCAAATTGTGAAGGAAAATTAGCACCCTTTTTTATTAATCAATCACTAATTACAAGATCACTGTATACGGAGAATTTGTACGTATAGTAAAAAAATCAATCACTAATTACAACTCCTGTTGCCACAATCTAATGTTGGTGAAATTCTTGGTAAAACGTCTACTTCTTGACTTCTTCAACATGCCTTTTAAAACTCTTCTTATGTTAAATTCTTGGTAAAAAGTCTATTTCTTGACGAGTAATGATACAGCTACAAACTCTTGTACAAACTAAATTTGTACAAACTGATGTGGCATTAATTCATTGGTTGAAAGAAAATACAAAATAATGAAAACAAATCATGTGGACTAAGTGATATTTAATTCAACCAATTAAATCATGCTATATCAGTTTGTACAAAATAAATTTATACAACAGTTTATGACTGTATCATTACTCTTTCTTGACTATATATTTCTATTGCATGCCTTTTAAATCTCTTCTTCGCTTTTTTATTGGTTAGTACTTGTTTGAAATCAGTAACCACGCACCTTTATTATTCATTATGAGCGTTTAGTTTATTTTCAATTATTACTAATAAAATACTGATATTTGAACACTATCAAGATCTCACCACGACAGAAAATAGGGTATTATTTATGTTACAGCACCACTGTAGCACACAAAATGACAGTATAGTTTATGCTACAGTATAGTCATTTCTATCATTGTGGTGCTTTGTCGGTAGCCAGATATCATTTTTCATACTAATATCTTGAATACTTTGTCAACCTCTCATAAGTTTACAGAACTTTTTATATGAATATATGCCATCTGAAATGCCTACTCATCAGAGTAAATTCTCATTTACATAAAGTATAAAAATTCGTACATATCAAAATTGGTAAAACTTAGAAGAATATTCAAGCCTTTGAGATGACCGAAGTTCTTGTAATTGACATCAATTACAAATTCTTGTAATCCAAAATGTCCTCCATAAAAAAGTAATAAATAAAACTTCTTGTATTGAAAGAAAAATTCAATTATTTTTCACACAAAGTATAAAATAATTATAAATAACAAAATTGATTAGAAATGTGAAAGGTTAGACCATTTAGCACACTGCTTTGTAAGTGCTTTAAAGTAGAGTTTATAAAAATAATTTATGCATGACTATCGTTTATATTAAAAAAAATCTTGTCTTCTCATTAAACATTGTCTGAAAAAAGTACTAAAACGTAAGATTGGTAAAACTCTTAAGCCAACCAGTTTTCTAGCGAATGCTTACTCAATCTTCACAATTAGACACATCTTAACAAACCACAATCGTAGCAAAGACCAATGCCAGTAGTATATATATGACGAAAGGGAAACGCTTTGAGTTTGCAAGTAGAAGAAATTAGGTTTCGGAATATTGATAAATTTTATTGAAAATAGGAATAAATAGAAACTACAGTTTTGGATCCTTTTTATAACAAGCCTAAATATTATAAATTTACTAAAATAGGCAAATTCGAAATATAAGATGATAATTAAATTCTTCTAATCAAAATAAGAAAAGGAAATAAAATGGCACACAAATCTAAGTTCTAGAAAAAAAAATAAAAATCCTTTAAGAATAAGGAAAAATAGGAAAAATTCTCAAAACTGCAAAACGACTCAGAAACATAATTTTCAGTCCGACCACAAAGCAAAATGGCTGAAGCAGCCTGGGTTTTGTTCCTCTCGTCACAAGCTTCGAAACGGCATATTACACGTTGAAAACAGATATCTGTAGCAAGTTATAACCTTTGGAAAGTACTCTACTCGCGACACGCAACACCCTACCTCAATATAGTTTTTTTTTTGGGAGAAACTACATCAATATACTTATTATCATTACAATCATATTTCTTATATCGTAATTTTGTCTAAACTAAGGTGTGAATAGATGGACGTTGCTGACTTTGCAATTCAAATACAGCATCAAACTTGGTAATCAAATGGGGTCAGTTGTGCCTGATGCCAAGTTGTTTGTAGTTTTAGGTTGTATTTGCAAATCAAGTAAAAGAACTAGGTTGTAGTTGCAAAATCAAGGTGGCGACTTTGGATTTGGATTCAGTGCAGAGTTAGTTTTTATATTATTATGATTTATAGTTATTGGTTAAAAATTGATATCTAATTAAATTTTAATTACAAACTACCCTAATTCAATAATGTTGCTAAATTCCCCCAAATAGGCGTATTAAAAAATCATTTGAAAATGATATAAAGAAGATTTTTTTCTTTTCTTTTTTTTTTTAATTTTTTATAGCACACCCAATATTGAAATTTAATTCAATACATCCTTGAGATATGAAGTAGCAGAAGGTAGTTAATACCAAAATAAATAAATGAATAAAACTTTTGGTTTCATTCATATGTTCACTTTTTGAAGATTTGATTAAGTCATTAAAATGCTGTTAACTATGAGGTTAAAGCTTGTCACAATTAATTCTTTTCTATTATTCTATATATATGGATTAAGCATTATTTTCCACTCAATTTGACACTACTTGTTGTCACTAAATGATGTTAGGTACTTAGTTTGGAGTGATGCCATTACCACACCTCTTAGGGTTGGCAAAATTTAGATCTGGATCCAAATGTAGGTGCATCTGAATCCGGACATCCGAATGAGGATCTCCATTCATATTTTGCTATCCGGATCCGCATCTAGTTCCGTAAAAAATATGCAGATTCTGATGTGGGTAATATCTGCAACGGATGTAGGCGGATATTTCGGATATCCGGATCTGCAAAAATCAAAATTCAATAATTTAGTATGTAATTCAAAAATTCAATAATAATCAAATAAAATTCAATCATAATTTGCCAACTTATAATTCAACAAGAATAAAATACAAGAACATCATGAATTCATAAATAAAATTTAATTTTCAAATTTAATTTAATTTTTAATTTAAGTTAATTCAATAGTTTTCTAATAATATCAAATAAAATTCAACCATAATTCAACAATTAATAATTCAACATGAATAACATACAACATCATCATAAATCCGTAAATAAAATTTAATTTTTAATTTAAGTTAAAATTCAATAATTTTCCTAATAATATCAAATAAAATTCAATCATAATTCAACAATTAATAATTCAACATGAATAACATACAACATCATCATAAATCCGTAAATAAAATTTAATTTTTAATTTAAGTTAAAATTCAATAATTTTCCTAATAATATCAAATAAAATTCAATCATAATTCAACAATTAATAATTCAACATGAATAACATACAACATTATCATAAATCCATAAATAAAATTTAATTTTTAATTTATTTTTAGTATATATTTTAAATTTAATTATTTATTTAAAATAGAATTTAAGTGGATTCGGATATCTGGTTTTCCGGATACACTTACATTCGGACCCAGATCCAGATCCGTGCAGATCTTGGTTTCCCATATCCGGATCCGTATTTTAATATGCGGATCCAGATATTTCTGGATCCGGATCTTTCGGAACCTTGGCTAGATCCGGATTTTAATGCCATCCTTACACCTCTATTTTCCTTTTCAACAAATTCCATGAGCCACTCTATCTCTCCCGCTGAAACCCTTTCAAACTTTTTCTTGATATAGTATTTTATCTGCTGCTTCATCAATAAACTATAATGAGCGATTCTCTCTATTCCATTCCATTTTAAAAGCAAACAATATATACATATTTTGATTGTCCCCTAGTATGCTCATAAAATTAATAATCTATCAAAACTTCGCAAAATTAGTTTTTCTATAAACATAAATTGTAAATAAGTGAGTAAAACTTTAAAAAAAATTATTACTTTTTTAATTAAATCTTTTTTTCTTTGTTTGTAAACTTTATAGATGTAAAGAGTTTGTGATGGAGAAAGACACTGAGAGCAGGATCCTTAATAAATTTTATATACAATTTAAATATAAAATAAAATTGTAAATACAAAATAATAGGGGCTTCATAAGAAAAAGAGGGGTTCCGGTAGCGTCCCTCCATAGTTTGTTTTCTTTATCTTGAGCAATATTTAATCCTAGTGAAATTCTTGGTAAAAGGTTTGTTCTTTTTTACAATATCCTATCACTTGATTAGGACCATACAAAAGGACTGACCTGCAAGTGGCGGGGGGTTTTAGGGGCAAAAGGAACTGGCCTACACGTGAAGGATTAGGGACAATATGCCACATTGATTAAGAATTAATCTTAGGTTAAGTACATAAGGTTGGGATAACTCTTAACTCAAGAGTTAACTTTTGAGTATGAGTTAGACCTATAGACTTATATAGAGAGTGATTGTTAAAAAATATTTTAAAGATTTGGATCCAGATGAAAGGCCTCATCTACTAAACACTAATCTGTTTCTGTCCTATTACTTGAACACCAATCTCAACCCCCGACCTGGCCAACCGAGCTACAGGGAGCTAGAGTAAATTCAATAACAATTGTGGGAAATAACATGAATCAACTTTGACAAATATTATCTTTTCATTGATCAATCACATAGACTTCTTAATATTACATTATGGCATAAACTTTCCAACAATGGCATGCGGCTTTGAATTTATTACTTTAAGAGGAAATCAGGCACCTAAGGCAGCTAACGGCCATAGAACCTCATCGAGTGAGCGTCAATCTGGTTGAATCCGAGCCATCAACAAGCCAAAGTGGCCATGCTACAGATGATCATGACAAACCAGAGCCTAATTAAGGAGCCTGAAGTAAAGTGAAAAGCATGTTTGATTTGCTTGTCGGAGTTCAAAAACATAAAGCCAAAAGTACTTTTGCTTTGGTTGTGGAACTTCGCTTTCATTTTGTCTGGACTTTTTCTGTAAGCAGATTTCCTAGTATGAATATCTGCTGATCAAAGTATAAATTAAGTAAAAGAGAATGCTTAAATATGAAGAAACTTTTGCTTCATTAATTTATGTTTAAAATGGTTTATTTGTTGTGATTTCAGAGCCCAATAAACAAAGAAATCCAAATCTTGATCGAAGATCAAGAATCGAACACAAAACAGTAACCTAGAAAGAATAAAGAACAGAAACAGAACAGTCACAAGACGCAAAATCGTGAAGCATAATTAGCAAACTTTTTATAAATCAATCACTTAGTAAAAAATCAATGTATGCAGAGAATTTGTAGACGTAATAAAAAAAAATAAAATAACAAACAAAATTACCAAGAAATGAGAGAGATCGATGATGAACTCAGCCCACTGATCAGATTATATAACAGATTCTGGGTTTACTTAGAACGATAACAGAATCAGTTATCCACGTCAGCACACTCTTTATCACAGCAACCCTTCAACGGGGTGTGATTTGCACACCATTCGATCAACTCTTGGTTGTTTTTAGATGTTTTCTGAATATCGGGATTTGGGGCCGGGCTTTTTAATTGGGCTTGAAGAACTTGAATTTTATGTTTTATAATTTTATCTATGTATATTTTTTTAATTTATTTTACAATTTTATAATTTTATTTTAATGAAATTGCGTTTGTAAATATTAACTTTAAACATTTAAAATTTTAATAAATATAATAAGTGGACCAAATAATTAATAAAATATATTACCGAACTTATCAAATTAAACCTAAATTCAGTCGGCCGCATTTATGGATCGGGTATTACCCTGCCCGAATCACGTACGCGGGGTGGCCCATATTTTTGACATCTAAAATAGCCCACTCGATAGTCTATAAGTGATGCAACTGATTAAAGAAGCACCATAGCGTCACTTTTTGTTTTTTGGTACATTTGTTCAACTCGTTGAATGATGCAGTACAAATATGATGTTAAAATTGTCACAATTTAATTCCTTTCTATATACGGATTAAGCATTATTTTCCACTCAACCCTGTTGCCACTAAATGAGGTTAGGTATCTTAATTTGTTTTCTTTATTTGGAGGAATAACTAATCCTAGCGAAATTCTTGGTAATTTAAACTCTTCTTGGTAATTTAAGCTCTTCTTTATTACATTCTTGGTAAAGAGTTTATTTTTCTGACTATTTCTAATTAATACATCGATTTTTTTATTGGTTAGTATTTATTTGAAACAAGTCACCACCTTTATTATTCATTGTTAGGGTTTAATTTAGTATCAATTATTATAAATATCTAGAATCAACCTCTCATAAGCTTATACAACTTTTTATATGAATATATATGAATATATGTCTTCCAAAATCTCTTCTCATTAGATTCAATTCTCATCTACATAAAATATAAAAATTCATAAATATTAAAATTGGTAAAACTTAGAAGAATGTTTAAGCGTTTGAGATGATCTAAGCTCTTAATGTGATTATAGAAAATTATTTATGATTGCAATCAATTACAAAATCTTTCATTCGTGTGTCATTTGTAATCCAAACTTTCTTCAACAAAAATATAATTAATAAAACTTTTATTTTGATTTTTGAATGATCAAGAAGTGAATTATCGTTTAAATAGAGTATAAAAATTTAGCATAACAAAATTGATTAAAAATGTGAAACGGTTAGACCATTTTAATGTTTCACTTGTATGTTCATTAAAGTAAAGTTTATAAAATAACTGCAATTGTGATTATAAATAATATTTGTCAAAAAAAAAAAATCTTTCCTCAGATGTTCATAGAAAACAATCTCGTTGTCTTATTATTTACGGTCTAAAAATAGTACATACCTAAATTTGCAAAATATAAGAATAAGCACTATCATTTTGATCTCTTATTCAGGATTTTGATCTTTGACATAATTGATTATGATGCACAAAAGAGTAAGAAAAGTCTGGTTTGGGAAAATATGAATTGAATAAGACAAATAAGAATCGAGCTTTATACAGTTCGGTTCAATTTGGTTTATTTTTTGTTAAGTTTAGTTCAGTTCAACTTATTCAGTTTAGTTTCTTTGGTTTTCTTTTATATTTTTCATAAATTTAATTTTTTTCTAAGAACCAAATTGATTACTGAACCGATTGATTTGAAAAACTTTGATGCAAATATAAGCCCAATTTAATTAAGTTTAGTTCGGCTTGAATTGAAATAAATGCCCTCCCTTACAAGAAAGCTTGTTCTTTACCTCTTAATTTGAACTAGAATTAGACCATATGCTATGTGGTATGAGACACCCAATTATTACATTAGACCAATGAACCTATTTGACACATCATGATAAGGACAATCTTAGCTATTTGAACCAGGGAAACTTGCTTTAGATCTTTAAGAGAACTTATAAAACCTATAAGGCAAGTTGTCTAGCCAAAACTTACTCCATTTTGAGAATTAAACACTTCTTGTATAAAAAAAAACCACAATTGTAGCAAAGACCGACGCCAGTATCATTAGTTCATTACAATGATATTTCTTATGTCATAATTATTTTGTCTAAACTAAGGTGCCAATAGATGGACATTGTTGACTTGCAATTTAAACACAACAGCAAACCTGGTGATCAAATGGGGTCAGTGGTGCCTGAGGCCTAAGTTGTTTCTAGTTTTAGGTTGTAGTTTCAAGATAAAGGTAGCGACTTTAGGTTTGAATTCAGAATTAGTTTTTTATAATATTGTCACTCGTAGTTATTAGATAAAAATACAATGTAACTAAATCTTGTTTATACAGTACTACGCACGCAATACAATTGTTAACTTTGCTAACTTCCGCCAAACACGTGTAATTATAATCGTTCAAATATCAAGAAGAGTTTTCTTTTTTGTTTTTTTTTCTTTATAGCACCTCCAAGTTGGAATTTTAAATTCAAAATATCCTTGAAATATGAATTAGTTGAAAATAGTTAATACCCAAAAAATAAATAAAACTTTTGGTTTCATTCAAACGTTTAAACCACCTTTTTGAATATACATGTTCAAGTCATTAAAAGATATAGCTAAATATGATGTTAAACTTGTCATAATCAATTCTTTTCTATATATGGATTAAGCTATATTTTCCACTCAACTTGACAACTCTTGTCGTCACTAATTGAGGTTAGGTGATTCATTTTTTTCTTTATTTAGAGCAATAATTAATACTAGTGAAATTCTTGCCAAAAAATCTATTGTTTTTACTATTTTTATACATGCCTTTTAAACTCTTACAGTTGCATTTTTTTATTTATTTAAATTATGTCACCACCTTTATTATCTATTATTAAGTTTATTTATTTTCAATTATTTAATATCTGGAATATTTTGCCAGTCTCTCATAATTTCCATATAACATAGTTGAACATAACTCTTTATATATTAATATATGTCATAACTTCTCATTTCAGGGTTCACAATGCAAATTCTCATTACCTAAAGTATAAAATCCTTACATATATCAAGATTGGTAAAACTTCCTCTAAATAATAATAATAATAATAATAATAATAATAATAATAATAATAATAATAATAATAATAATAATAATTCTCTAGTAAGGACATCCTCATTTTAACAAAGTGAGAATACCACTAATAAACAAAAAAATAGAGTTCAATATAACAATAGACAAAAAAACATAGTGTCCAATATATTGAAATCAATAATCTTTTGTATATACTTTAATAAAGTGAAGATGCTCTCACTAAATAATGAATATATATATATAGACACACACACAGACACACACATATATATAATTTGATAAAATTTATAAGAAGGTTCGGCTATTTCAACTTGTTCTAAGTTATTTTAATATGCTTATTAAATTATTTGTGAATGACATCAACTACAAATTCTTTCAATTATATGTCATTTGTCATCCAAAAAGACTTTTACTAGAATTTCTTATTTCAGAGGATCACAAAGTGAATTATTATTCTCACAAAAGTTTAAAAATACCAAAATTGATTATATACATACCAAAATTGATTAAATATATATGAAAAGCTAGGTCATTTGAGCGTCTTGTAAGTTCTTTAAAGTTAAGTTCATAAAAATAATTTATGTAGGTCTAGCATTTATCGTAGATTCTTCCTGACAGCATACTATTTATCACTATAAATCATATATGTCATATTAAAAAAATTTATCTCGGAGGTTCATAGAGAGCGCTCTTGTGGGCTCTTTATGTACTGAATAAAAATAGTACATACATAAGTTTGGAAAGCAGAAGAACGGAATCGACCATTTCGATCTCTTGTTCAGGTTTCGGCTTTTGACATTATCGATCACGATGCACAGAAGAAGGTTAGTTCTTTATGTCTTACTTCAACTGTGTTCATTACTGTTATTAACAATTTTTTAACTTTTAAATTTTTCATCTAAGTTATTATTTTTGTTAATTTTTTTATATACATATATCATACTTTGCCACCACATGATGAATTTCAATAAGAATTTTATTAATTTGAAATGCACATTCTTGTTGATAAACAAGTCTTTTTTGAATTTTGAAGAAAAATAACACCAACACTCCCATAGTTTGGTGAAATAGTAATACAGATCCCATGTTTATACAATGATCGTACAAACCCCATTTGGGATACACTGACATTCTTTCTGGACAAATGTTAAGGGTTTATATGAATCTATGATCTTTTCTTAACACAATAATTAGTTTATGCGTGACAAAATAGTATGTATGATCATTTTAAAACCAAAAAAAAAAAGGATCTATTTATCTTAAAAAGGGTTATGTTTGACCATTTTTTAAAACAAGAGAATTTGTTTGGCCATTCCTCAAATTAAGAGGATGTTGATGTCCCTTTCTCTTATTTTAATTTTAGTATGACCGTCTTGTAAAAAAATTGAATATAATTCAGACTTATATTTTAATAATTTTTTTTAAAAGGAACTAATTATATATCAAAAGATGGGGACTTATAAAAACATATTAATGTTTTTAACCAAAAAAATCTCCTTTTATTTAGCCACATAAATAGTAGAGTTCTATGTTATTTAATTTTTATGTCCGAAAATGTAATAGTAAAAAGTAATTGCGGTTGCTTTATTAATTAATTTGTGATTGATCTATTTGATTCAGGAACTTTTATCAAACGATGAAGATTATACTTTTTTTTTTTTTCTCATGATAGTTAAGGACATAATTTGTAATAGTTTATTAAATAAGTTTTTCGCCTTTAATTAACGGATTCAGTAGTTATTGATGGGAAGGAGATATTTTACATTCTATATATAAGAATGTGTTCTGGAAAATTTAATTTTAGCATTGCTGATAAAGAATTAATTAAACAATAAATTAATGAAATTCTTTTGTTTATTATAGTTGAGAAAAATAACTTATTTGTAATATTTTCTCTAAAGCACTCCTTGCATGTAAAATAAGAGCAATGCCAATTGCCACACAAACCGTATACAAAATTATTTTGTGCGAGTTAAAGTAGGCGTCGACCCACATAATTTATTTTCATTAGTTAGCATACAAATTTAAAACGAATTAAATGTTTAGACAACAAATGCTATACGAGAAAATTATTATTTCATTATCAAATTATTTGATAGGGGAACATCAACTACTTCACTTTCTGGATCAGTCCGGCGGAACATGCGTTACATAAGTGATTTGAGAAGAAAGATTAGAAAGTTAGAGGAGCAAGCAGCTGAAATCTCTCAAAGATTGAACATGCTTTTGGTAATTTCATAATTATGTTTTACAAATAATTAATGCTTTTATGATTGAATTTGCAAGTGTATTGTTTGAGATTTGAAGGTGTTGATTAAAACAACTTTTGTTGCACTTATATGACAGGCTGATCTTGACGTGAACAGAACTGAAAACAATGCCCTTAGGCTTTTTGAGCAAGAAGTGGAGCAGCACTTTAAGCTTCAAGATGGTTAGAATTCTATCACCTACAATTAATTGCTAATTTTCGTGATCATATAGGATGAATTTTTTAGTATAAATATGTGACATCACTAAATAATAATGTTAAGTTCTTACTTAATAGCTTATGATTTTAGATCAAACGATTTGCGGCTAACGCAATATCAAATTATAGGTCTAATGTTTGTTGTGTTCTTATTGTTTGATTTAATTTTTTTGTTTACAATTCAATTCCCTGGACTCTTACTTGGTGTCTCTGAATTTGATGACCCCACTTACATTTGTGAGAGATTGTTAAGACTTTTTTTTTTTTTTTCAAAGGTGTGGATGGGTATGAAAAGCCTCATCCAACTAAACTTTTATCTCTTGCCCCCTACTATGACATGAACTCGCGTGACCGTGGTCGCAATAAAATGCAATTACGGCCAACTGAAATATACAATGAGCTAGAGGTTGTTAATACTTGTACTCAATATTAATGTATGCCTTTACCCAATAAAAAAAATGTGGCAAATAACATGAATCAATTATTTACGTATATTTTCTTTCCAATATCAATGATATATATTTTTTGCTATTACATCATAGCATAAAGTTTTTTCAACAATGACATGCAGCTTTGAATTTATCACTTCAAGAGGAAATCAGAAACCTGAGGCAGCTAACTGACATAGAACCTCGTCGAGTGAGCTTCAATGTGGTTCAATCCAAGCCATCAACAAGCCAAAGTTCCCATGCTACTGATGATCATCATGACAAACCGGAGCCTAAAGGAAAGTGAAAAGTGACGGTTGATTTGCTTAGTTCAAAATATAAAGCCAAAAGTACTTTTACTTTGGTTGTGGAACTTTGTTTTTCATTGTGTGGACTTTTTTTTATAAGCAGATTTTCAAGTGTGAAAATATCTGCTGAAAGCATGAAGTAGCTTAAAATAAGAAGAAATTTTTACCTTCATTTTTTTATGTTTAACAATTAACATGGTCTATTTGCTTGGTATATGAAGAAGGTAATTAAGTGGTATTCTGGTTTAATGCAAAAAGGTTTTTTCTTTTTTTGTGGAAAATGGGTTATATGAAAATCCATGCCTTTGCTGAATGCATTAAGTAGATTGACAAGAATCAAATTTTAAATTTGTATTAGCCAAATCAAAATGTGATGGATATTTCAATTAAAAAACTTTTCTTGCCATCATGATCAAATATTAACTTGAGAAGAAGATAAAACTAAAGATGTCCCGTGTGTCGTGCCAACGGTTAGAAGCAAGAGCTCAAGGTCGGCATAGTAAGGTCTGCAGAATTGGTAAGGAAAGAGTAAGCAGACACAACGATTTTAGCATGGCTCGACCAATCGGCCTTTGCCCACGTATCAAAATAGTATGAGCTTAATTTAACTAACATTGAATCTTATCTCTCGAGGCTCTAGAATGAACAATTAACTTCAAGATGTCAATAAATCTCTACAAATTTGAGGTTTATGTTCCACACACTTTCACGAAATGTTTTCTGTACTTAGAATCACTCAAATCAAAGAATGAAAAAATTGCTTTAAAAAATAAAATTTTCAAAAGAATATATAACCAAAGTGATAAATAAAAAATTTCGAATACATATGTGACACCCCAAAAGTTCTTTAAATTTGGAGGTTCTAATTTCTAAATCAAATCAACCTTCAAAATGTAATTGAACAATGACTTTCATTTGTTGGCCAAAGTCCTGGAGTGGGTTTGACATGGACGTAAACGACTTGAACGTCATTAGGCGATTCATACTCGCTGCATCACAACTCACGAATAAATGAGTAATGAATTTTTAACGCTTAATTTATTTTATCAAACCTCACTTTTCAATTAATTCACTTCTTTTTAGAATTATTCTTATTGAAAAATTTTAAAATTATTTTATTTTATTTTATTCTCTCACTAAAAGGAAATGCTCTCTTTCTTTCTTTCCTCTAAATATTTAGGAATGGTAATGGAGTGGGGTGGGAGTGGGGAGGCCTACCCCATTCCCCACCTCATTAAAAATTTCGGCTCCATTCCTCACCTTATTCCTCAATAAATTTAGTGAGGTAATGATAGAGAATCCCCATGTTGAAAATGCATTCCCCACCCTCACCCCTACCCCCACCCCATTCTCCATTTACTTATTTTATAGTAAATATATATACATAGTTTCATTAAATTAAAAATTAGAGACTTAAATAAAATCATAACCATATTATAAAGTATTTAAATTATTTAAAAAAATTTCTAAAAGTTTGAAACAATATCTCGAAATGTTATCAAAGTTGAAAAATGTTTGAAGAGAGTATCACCTTAAGAAAGAGAAGAAAATATAATAATATTTTAAGGTGGAATAAGAATTATACTATAGTGTTTTCTTTTAGTTATAGCCTATTTATATTGTGAAAAAATTAAAAAGAAAGTTTACTAACCAACATCGTAATTGATAAAATAACAATTATTAAATAAAAATTAAAAAATATTTATATATAATAAGGATTGGAGTGGGGATGGGTTGGAGAGTACAAAACCAAACTCTGTCCCGTTAAGAATTTGAGGATTATTTTTCACCCATTTCTTACCCCAATCTCCAAAAAATAATTAAAATTCATCCCAATTGGGGCAGGACCCCAAACCCATGAAAAATTTTACCATCTCTATAAACATTACTGTTGCCACCGTTGCCAACTATCTTCATACCACATGCAGTACAAGATAGATTTTTATTATGGGCTATTTTTTAAATTTACAAAATGAGCAGTGAATTTTATTGTTATTGATAGTACTGATTTTGAGTTTTATTTGAAATCATGAGAAAACCTTCCTAAGATTTTATAAAATTAATAAAAAACCTTTCGAGTATAATTAATATCATATCTTCAAACCAAATTTTATGTATTTAAATTGTAACAACACTAGTTTATTTAATCTTGAAAATACTACCATTAAACTATTTGGTCCGTAACTCATTCTTTACTGGTACGTAACTCATTTTTTCTTGAAATTACTACCAATCATCCATCTCGTTTTACTTGCTAGCCAGTGATTCCAATCTACAAACTCCAAACATCCCCATAGTCTTTCTAATCATAGAGAATCAATCTAACTTTTTTGTGCATTGTAGCATCGACTGTAGCATATCTAATTAAGCTCTTGATTGCCAATCTTAGGACTTACTGCCTAACTTGACAACCTAAAATGCCACAAGAGTCGTGTGAACTTACCATCCCAGGCACGAGTTTGGAACCCTTGACCTCTTTGTTGAACCGAATGATCTCGAACCCCACGACCCCGCCTTCAGAGTAGAAAGATGTGCCAAATAACACCCAAGGAAATCTAATGCAGTAAAAACTGTAACTGCATGTAAAGGTTTTAGTAAAGCAAATAATAAGCCAATCAGGAATAAACTGCAGGGTGAAAATTCATGAGTTAGTTCCGTTTGGAATCTAGCGAAACAAGTAAAAATTGAGCAAAAATATTGTAGGGATTAAAGAAAATCAGGATTTCAGTCACTTATTAACATTAAAGATTGCATGAACTTAAAAGAAACCTTCTGAAAAACATCAAAGAAGAGATACAGGAAAATTTTCAACAATCGCATTTTTTTTTTTCAATTTCACAAACATTCATCTGTGTTGATTAAAGCATTTCAATAACATCCGTCGATCAACCTTCACACATATAAGCTCGTGGACGTAAAAATGTATAGGTGAATGACAATTAAGTCCACTAACATAAAGTATCAAGTACCTCCAACAAGGAAGCTGCAAATTGCATTTGGGTCTCCACGTTTATGGTTAAAAAGAGAGGCACATGAACGAAGAGTGACTTTGTCCCATTTGTTCTGCAAAGCGAACGGAGTAATAGCAAACATAGTTGCATACAAATCGGCATGCATTATAGGAGGTAATCACCTCATAACCCTTCTTTGTCGATGTCCTTGTAATCTCCTCCAAAGGAATTGAAGTCTGCGGGAAGTTGGAGGAAACCCTTACGATGGGTAAATTAGACGAAATAAAATTTCATCATAGACTTGCTGGAATCGATACGTAAAAAAGTACAAAGAAATAATGAAATCATTTTAACCTATGATTGTTTCTTTATGAGTCTGAAATGAAGTTGGCTGATGATGAAACCATTGAAATTGTATTTGATAAGATGAGCAACCACTACTGAATCTCGAAATTGCCTGCCATCTTAGATGTTTCTTCTATAAATAAAAACCATTATATATACACATATATAACAATTGACCTATGAGTTAAAGCAAAAACTTACAAAAAGGACAGAGATAAGAGAAACATTATCAAGGTCTTAAAGCATAAGAAAGTAAAAACTTTGTCACAATTAACATGAACTTTCTTCAGCATCAAAATTGTCAACGTCTGAGCTACGAACTATATATAGCATGATTAGATTCACAACTATGGATAAGACTAGAGCTAATATTGTTTTGATTTGGCTAGTTGGAATTGAAAGCTGTCTTCTCTTTCTTCATGTATGGGCAGATTTTGAAGACTGCACGATCCTGGAATGATTGTGATCACCTTCATCAGTGACAATTAACATTGAAGGCTCTTATGGGCATCTCTCTACATGCTTTGTTACTGGGCATCTTCTCACGGTGCTACACTTATAGTATCCCCTCCATTTCAAAATATTTTATCCGTCACATTCAATGGTCGTTATAACCATGATGATCATCAAACATATCTTGAAGAAATTGTACTGTACCAATTATATGTACTTATTATTTTTACACAAAAATGTCCAAAATGTCACAAATGAGTATATTGCGCAACAACCTTGCGGCACTTAAACAACTTCTAGAATAAAAATTGCTAAGTAAGCGTATCGAACTTTCGATCCTAGCTAAGCAAAGATGTTTATGGCAAAGCTAAAGAGAAGAGACAACAATATAGCCAAAGAGGAAATATATTACGCGAATAGTGTGTACAAGAGATCATTACAAATATGCCTGAGTTGCTTGAGAAGTTATGTGTCCAAAATGGTAAGTGTCATACCCTATTTATGGGGGAAGCTTGCCTAGTTGTAGAGAACTCCATGCAACTTGCACAACTTGCACAACTTGCAAAACTTGCTACAAAAACATAGATATTGCTAAGCATATATACATAAGTGTAGAAAGTTCTAAATATGTACAAGTGATAAGGTGTGCTAGAATGTGTTGAAAATTTCTAAAATCAGGTCAAGCTAGCACACCTTGGCTTGGATTTGAGCTCTTGGACTTAAAAATTTGGGCTGCCTATTACTTAGCGCACCTTAACTCACCAATTTAGCCTATTTTGCTGGAAAATTCGAGCGGTCTATGACAAAAAGCTCTATAAGAAATACAAAAATTCATTATTTTAAATCAAATATTTAGTTGACTTATTGCTCGACTAGACCTACTCAATCTGACTTACTCGAGTTAGGCCCCATTTGGTGTAGCTTTTAAAATAAAGTTTATTTATGTAGAATTTTTATTATTAGAGCTTTTATCAAAAAATTTTAGTCACTTGGATGTTAGTAAGAGTTTTTATTAAAAATTATAAAATTATTTTAATAGGAATTTTTTTAAAGTTACGTTTTGAAAGGAACAAAATAAGATTGTTAAATAAGTAAATAATATTTCAGATATTTTAACATTTAAAAAAAAAATTTCAATCTCTACTTCTAAAAGCTCAAAATATAAGTGTTTACTAGTGAAGACAAAAAAACTTATTTGATCTTTAAAATCTCTACTTAGAGAAAAAAAATTCAAACAATAATAAAAAAATTAAAAAGAACTTATACAATCAAATCAACACTTATGGCCATTGAATAAATTATACTGAACAAACACTTACTACTTCACTTATGTTCATATTTAAAATTAAATAGTTTCACCACTTATTACTTGACTTGATTGTTGGTGTTCTTGGGGCATATGCATGTGACATGGCAAGTGAAGTATAAATTTGGCTTCACGATGAGATTGCGGTATATTTAATCATAAAAACCAAACATCTTACCATGTAATATTGTTTGGTCTCATCCACCCCTAATAGAAATTGACACAACCCTTTTGAACTTAAACACAACCTGATCAGTTTCCAAAGTCGAGTTCCTGTATTGATGATGAACTTGAAGATGATCTTAATTATGTTGAGACAAAAGACTTCGAACTCTGTAGCACCTCTCAGCAGCTGCCTTGTTTGATTCTTTAACCTCCTCCATGAGACTCAAAAGTACCCAAAAAAAAAAAGAAAAAAAAGAAAACACGCTTAAAACAGAAAGAATAAAACAAAAACAAAAACAATCATTAATGAACAAAACAAAACAAACCCATTTGCATATGTATGATCAAAATGTTTCTTTATGTGATATCATATTGAGATCATGAAAAGACTACTCAGAAGGAAAATTGAAACTAAATTATTAGCCATTATTTAACGGCTAAAATTTTGAGAAGAAAGGAAAAGGTTATAATGATGATGAAAGAAAAAGGAGAAGACAAAATATAAAGTGAAAAAAGAAAAAAGAAAAAAGAAAAAAAAGAAGTTTTGATGTGATTAAAATGCTGAGATTGGATTATTGGAATGCTGTTGAAATTATGACGGGAAATTTAAAAAAATAACCAAAAAAGTTTTGCACTTTTTGATTTTAACCCCTTAATTTTTTTTTATATCATACGTAGCTAAAAAAACTTTTTTGGCCCCAAATTGCCCTCCACATTTCCACACTCCAAACTCTCACTAGCCACACTCCAAACTTTTGCTCTTGAACAATGAATGGCGACCGGCGAACGGCGACGGCAATAGCAACAATAACGGTGACAATGAAGGCGACAATGACCTAAAATCCAACCGAATCCACAGTAATCTATATGAACCAGAAACGACTCCAAGAAATTGAAAAGAGTCCAAACCCTAGGTAACAAACTTCAACATTTTATAATGATTTGAGTGAGTTAGATTGGGATTTTAGATTATTATAGGTTGTTGGAGTGTTATGATGAAACAAAATTTAGCTAGAATGATGAGTTATAACTAATGCATATTAGGTGTTTAATGAAATTTCGCTTAGATAATTTTTGTTTAACTTTTGTATAATGAAGGTGTGATGAGCAATTTGTTGAGTTGTGTGTATAGATGAAAGAATGGAAGGCCCAGGTACCACACAGCGCGCGCGTGAGGCAGGCGCCATGTTGCAAGCAGCGCGCGTGTGACAGGTACCTGCCTCATACGTGCTCTGTGCGTGCGACAGGTGCTAGCCTCGCTTGTGCACTGTGTGTGTGACAGGCGCCTGCCTCGCTCGAGCTGCATGCGACAGGACACCTGTAGCACACACAGCACAATTGCGAGGCAGGGTGCGACAGGCTCCCTGTCGTACCAAGAGACAACACCTCTTAGTGCTACAAAGCGGTGAGATAGGGTGCTTCGTACCAAGAGACACTGCCTCATGCTTGTCGCACCAAACAACATTTTTTTGTTTTTAGTTGTTGTTGTTGTTAATGTTGTGGATTTATTGACATGTAATTATGTAATATAATAATTTTATTTTGTAACTTGTATAAGATAAATGGAGAAATTGGAAATAAGAAAGCATAATTAACCCTGGCCGACGAAAGAACCGGACATGATGAAGGTACTTTATGGCGATCATTTTCCCAAGCGTATCATGAATATGTGTAAATTAGATACAATTGTAAAAGTTACCCGAGAAAAAAAAAAAGGCAGTTGAAAATGTTCAAGAATGACATATTTAGGTATTTCATTGAGTTCCGAAGCTTTCCATTCAGTAGCGTAATTGTACATAATATGTTGTTTAGGCAAATGGCCTATGGAGAAAGTAAAAACAATTATCAGTTATGGTTTCAAATTGGTGAAGATTTGATACACTTATCAATTGAAAAGTGGTGCCTAGTTACGAGCCTTTGCTATAGTAAAAATGTCATATTGAAAAAGCATAAAACAATACACAAGTTACTTAACAAGTATTTTGGTGGTTTGTTTCACAAAATGAATCTTGCCTAGTTCAAGTCAAGATTTATGGATTTAGACTTCGAGACTATGGATGACAATGATGAACTAAAGATCGCACTGTTTTACTTTACAAATAGAGTACTAAATAGAAGAAAAGATCATTGTCAAATCAATTTCTCGTTGCTTAACAAGGTAGATGAGATAGATCACTTTCGATGTCCTTGGGGTCGTTTGCCATGGGAAACTATATACGAAAGTCTTGACAATGCATTGAACGACAAAGCCAAGAAATTTAAGAAGGCTCGTGTAGAAAAACCTAAGCATAAAATTGAAAAATACAATGTAGTGTAGGTGTGTGGAGAAAATTTCTCATTTATTACTTAGTTTTGCAATAATGAATATTTAATGACACGTTTTATAACTTTATATCTTTCCTTACTGCAGGCATGTATTTTTGAAGGGATTGGAGGACTGCCATTAGAGTGGGTTGTGAAAACTAAAAAGAAGATTCCTTCGATTATGCAGTGGAAACCCATAGCTTCTTTTAAGATAAACTTTGCTGAAGTGTATTCATATCTCAATGAAACTCTTGTCTTGTAAGTAATATATATGTATCTATGTATATAGCTACTTTTCAGATTACTAAATACTAGATGATTACACTAGTTTAAAATTTGGTATTCTTTATAGCAGGGAAACATTTTATAAACAATCAAATCTGATGCAAAGGAGAAAGCCTGAAAATATTGGAAGAGTGTGGAGGATTACATGCCATATATTCCAAGTGGGGTCCGTAATGTGGGTAACCTTTTAGTGTATCATCGCACAATTTAAAAGATAATCAAAATTGAATTTTTTTTATCTTAGTATTTACTCATTTTCAATGTTACTTTGCATAGCAATTAACGCTCCACCATTACAAGGACAAAAGAGGAGGATCACGACTCCATGAGCCCAACACAGGTGGAGCAGAATCTTGTTAAGGATGAGTTTGTTGCCGATGCCAGCACGAATCGGGACACGATTTTGATGATACCTAGGATTCAGAGGTTACTTCTGATTTAAAATATCATTTTCTTTCATTAAATATAATTGATTTCAGCGCTTTCATTATTTTTTTGTTTTGAGGTAATAGTCGAGGACAAAGTTCCATTATGATTACCTCATTCATTAGATAGACAATATTGAGTGCTCCATTTGTGAACTCAGGTCGGATTTTCAGGCAAAGTGCAGAGAACAACAGCGGTATAGACAAGCAGTCATGAGATTTATGGCCTCGTTTAGTGATGATTCTTTTAAGCGCTCATATAGTGATTCTCTAATTAGACGCCCATATACGGTGAGCAAGTTTAAATGTAACAGTTGCGTTTTTTTAGTTTTGAATTTGATATTAGTTTAATATGTTCATCTTGGTGAATCGACAGGCCCTGAATGACTGTGGATTACACACTGATGTCGGCAAGAATGATGATCACACCCATGTCGTTGTATAGTTTCCATGGGAATGTAAGTGGTGACAGCGTGTAGATCCTCACAGAGGCACCTCTTGGTGTAAGTAAGTTTGAACGTCCATATAGACAGTCATATGTCTTTAGTAGTCCTTTGTTAATTGCTCATTTTAAGAGAGTAAGGAATGTCAAGCCTCTACCTACACTCCAAATAATGGATTGTGAGATCAATGAAAGAATGAGTGTGGATATAAATCCACGTAGGGGCCTAGAAGATTTAAAGCTATTTAATGAGTTTGATCATCGATTCAGCCACAATTTTTCTGTCATAAAACCATTGTTGCAATGTTTTTCTAAAGTAATCAACAAGATGAGTAATACGAAATTTTCGTGGTTCCCTCATAAAAGAATTCACACTCTTTGCGATATTTATGGTAAGTATGTTGTACCTCTTACCTTTAAACTCAGATCTTACCTAATTACACGTACCTACATTATTCTCTAAGTAATTAGCCGCACCCGAGTAGAGTATTCATAACCCCTCAAGTTGCTTTTTAAATTCTTCGTGTCTATATACCTTTTTATCATTAATATAGCCAGGCTCAAATTCATCCTAAATAGCTTTGGACATCTTGAATTTTTACTTTATGTTACCTTTGACATGGTAAAAACAAATGCCATGGTCAGCAGTGCGAAATACTTTCATAACAGCTCTCTTAATGGCAGTGCACCGTTCAGAGATAATTACTAACTCTGGCCTATCGCCAATCACTCCATGGAATTTTGTCATAAACTATTCCCAAATATCATTGTTTTCTGAATCCATTACCCCAATGGCTAACAGATACAGTTGATTATTTCCATCTAGATATGTTGCCACAAACATGCTTCTATGATATAGCTCCTTTAGATGAATACCACCTATAGCAATCACTTGCCTGATGTACTGTATGATACCTTTGATGGAAGATCCAAGAGCTACAAAGTAGTACAAGAAAATATCATTTCCATCTTGCTTGATGTGAGTAACTGTACCCTCACATGCTTTGATCAAAACGTGAGAGTATTTGGGAAGTAAGTTGTATGACTCTGCAGAGTTCCCTCGTACTATTTCAAGACCAACTTCTTTGACTCGATATGCTTGCTAATACATTAATTGGACACATTATTGCTGCTGCATGTCTGCTTTGATGTCATTCGGAGCGTATATCCGTTTATCCTAGATAAATTTATCCGCGATAATATGACCAACAAACTGATTCCTTACTTATCGAAGACCACCAGCCAACACTTCATTAGAGCATGTGTGTACATTTATCAACTCTTCTCATTACCCAAGGAATATTCTACTCATTCGAACCTCTCGTTGCTCGAATATGCCATTTAGATGATTCCAAAGAACAGTGGGTTTCAAAGCGTGATGTTGCGGATCATGCAATCTTGAAATCAAACTTATCCCTCAAGGCAACTTTCTGCAGTTCCAGTATTAACTCATTTTTCTCAGCGAACAGCTTACCCACGCCAATATCAGCATAATTACAACTTCTAAGTAAGTCTAGAGCAACAAAGTTTGAAGGCAAAACTGGAGCAAGACTCATAAGAGGATCAACTGCTGTCTTTCTCCTCGAACGGGCCATTGGAGGAATAGAGTGGTTGTCTCTGTTATTAATATGAATATTATATTGATGTTCATCTTCATCATTGATAGGAATAACAAAATGATTGATGCTCCAATTTTCAACTGGACTATTAGAGTAAGTGTCCCTCATACTATTGTATGGTTCCACAAAAGCATTACTAGCTTCTGTGTTGTTGGTGTTATCAACAAAATCATCATTGCTGCGAAAATCATTATTGTAGAATGAAGAGTAATGTTGCTCTAAGGATGTCGTTAGTGGTAATACCTCTTCTTCAACATCTGCTAACGTAATATTGTTCTCATCAATGGAGTTATTGTTTTTATGAAGTGGAGGATAACGTTGCTGCAACAATATCGGCTGTCGTAATACCTCTTCTTCAATATTAAGGACAGAGTCGTTTGCTCTAAAAGAACATTCAGTTTCTACAAGTGGCTCGGTCCGTTGAACTTGATGACTTGGCGCTTGGGCTGAGAATACGAGCTGCCTTGTTACTGAGTGCACCACGGGCTGGCAATTGGGTAGAAAATTTGGCGGCCCGTTACAACAAGGTCGCCTCACTCAAGTAGTCAATTGTTGTGTGCTCAGCAAGTGAACAAGCTCGGCCCAAATTCTAGATTTCTCTACAACTTAGAAATTGCCTAAAAATTTCTACAATTTTGCACTCTAGTCCTAGGAGATATTTAGACAACTTGCACCTATTTGCTAGGAAGCTTCAAGAGCTAGGCAACCAACTCTAGAAATCAGGCCTAGTACCCTCCATTTTGCACACCACACTAGCACACACAAAGCAACTCAAGCACTTTGTAAAGCTCTCTTGTATTTTCTCTGTTTCGAGTAATAAAATTATCACTGGCCTCATTACTCGCTTTTCTTTCTAACATTATCGCAAGCATCCTTGCTCGGCTATCTTGAGAAATTCTTTAGATTTACTTAAGACCTCTTTTGCTAGAAGTTGTCTAAGTGTCGCACAGATTTTTGCACAATAAACTCATTCCGTGACAAAGAACTTCAGGTCGGCACAGTACAGCCTGCAGAATTGATAAGAAAAGCGTAAGCAAACACAATAATTTTTGCGTGGTTTGAACAATCAGCCAACGCCCTCGTATCAAAATAGCATGAGATTTAATTTGACTAACATTGAACCTTAAGATAATAAATATCCACATATTTGAGGTGTTTGTATCACACGCTTTTACAAAATGTTATCCATATGTTATCCATACTCAGAATCACTCAAATCAAAGAAGTAAAAATTGTTTGAAGTAGTAAAATTTTCACGAGAATATATAAGCAAATTGATAAATAAAAAATTACGAATATATGTATGACACCTCAAAAGTTCTTTAAATATCGAGGTTCTAAATCAAATCGACCTTCAAAATGTAATTATTGCGCAACGGCTTTCATCTGTGGACCAATGTCCTCAAGTGGGTTTTGATATAGGCCCATGCGCCTTGGACGTTATTAAGTATCATTCATACTTCCTACACCACAACTCACGAATAAATCAATAATAAATTTTTACTGGTTAATTTATTTTATCAAACCCCACTTTTTAATTTATTTATTTATTTTTAAAATTATTCTTATTGAAAATTTGTAAAAAACCATTATTTTTTATTTTATTTTATTTTATTCTGTCACTAAAAAGAAATGCTCTCTCCCCCCTAAACATTACTGCCACCACCACACCATTACCATCTTCATCACCACATGCAATACACGATAGATTGTCGTCATTGGCTTTTATTAAATTTACAAATGAGTAATGAATTTGATTATTGTTGATAGTATTGATTTTGAGTGTTGTTTGAATTCATGAGAAAACCTACCCAAGATTTTATAAAATTAATCAGAAACCTCTTGGGCATAATTGGTATCATATTATCAAACCAAATTTTATGTATTTAAATTGTAGCTCCACCAGTTTATTTAATCTTGCAAATACTGCCATTCAAGCATTTGTTAAGTAACTCATGTTCTCTTAAAATTACTACCAATCACCCACTAGTACTTACTGGCCAGTGATTCCAATCTACAAACACGAAATATACCAGTAGTCTTTCTAATCTCAGAGAATGAATCTAACTTTTTTGTGCATAATAAGCTCTTAATTTCCAATCTTAGGACTTGCTGCCTAACTCAACAGCCTAAAAAGCCATAATAACCTCTTTGTTGAATCCAAGGATCTTTAACCCCATGACCTTACCCTCAGAGTAGGAAGATGTAGCAAATAACACCCTAGGGACATCTAATGCAGTAAAAACTGCATGTAAAGGTTATAATAAAGCAAATAATAATAATAAATTAAAAGAAAAAAAAATTTATTTGCATTAATTTATCAAAACAAAGTTATAGTTATCTGTTGGCCATCCCCAATTAGGCCACTCAGAAGCAAACTGCATGGTGAAAATTCATGAGTTAGTTCTGTTTGGAATCCAGAGAAAGAAGTAAAACTTGAGCAAAAATATTGTAAGGATTAAAGAAAATTGGGATTTCATTCACATATTAACATTAAGGATTGCAAGAACTTAGAAGAAACCTTCTGAAAAACATCAAAGAAGAGTGCATGAGACACAGTTTGCAACAATTACATTTTTTTTTTCATTTTTTGCTTTTACAAACACTGATCTGTGTTTATTAAAGCATTTCAATAATATCCGTTGGTCCACCTTCACACATGGGCCAGTTACAAAGCACACATATAAGCTTCTGGACATAAAGATGTATGGGTGAATGACAATACAGTCCACTAACATAAAGTAGCAAGTACCTCCAACAAGGAAGCTGCAAATTGCATTTGGGTCTCCTCGTCTATGGTTAAGAAGAGAGGCACATGAACGAAGAGTGCCTTTGTCCCATTTTGTTCTGCAAAGCGAAGGGAGTGATAGTAAACGTAGTTGCATACAAATCGGCCTGCATCATCCGAGGTAATCACCTCATAACCCTTCTTCGCCAATGTTCTTGTAATCTCCTCAACAGGAATTGAAGTCTGCAGGAAGTTGGAGCAAAAAAACCCTCATGATGGATACATCGGAAGAAATAAAATTTCATCATAGACTTGCTAGAATGTATACATAAAAAGGTACAAAGAAATAATGAAATCATTTCTACCTCTCGTACTCGTGATATTTCACCATCAGCAGGAAAAATGGGCACTTTCTGCAGAAGAGAAACCAAGTTTAATAAATGGATACTTGGAAAGTGGCGGCAAAAAAACTGCAGTTAAGAGAGAAAATTTGTGGGCATATCTAACCTGAGGTTTCCACCCCATTTCATCAGGACATCGAAAAGTAGCTTCATTGACAGCTTGTTGCTCAATTGCGAATCTTGTTGCACCACTGTTAACGCCAAAGTGAACCTGCAGATACATTGTTAGAAAAGAAAAGGCATGTGGTGAACCAATGTCAAACGAGACAAGTTTATTTGCACCAAAGACACATTCTTTGGATAATGCCTCTGGCATTAATGCCGCTTATTCCAGATTTGGTTTAAGCTTCAGGTTTTCATTTGCAGTAAATAAGCTTTAAAATTAGTATGCAGCAAGCAAAGAAAGCTAATCTACGAAATGAAATCAGGAACATAAAACCAAAAGCAAGAAAAATTGAACACAAGTAGTTCATCAATATGAAATGATGTAAGTTATGAGTTGACAACTGACCCAAATAATTCTCCTAGAATTTGCTGATTCAGAATCCTTCTCGCTTATGGCTGATTGCAATGTCTGATATAGGGGAGCAACTGCCCCATGTCCGGCAGTCTCAAGAATATTGCAATTTCCAAGAATTAAACCTTTTGGCATACCCTTCTTCTTCATATACTCTCTCAAATTACTAACAATTGTTTCGGTTGGATTCTCTGAAACTCCATGGAATTTCTTAAATCCAGTCACGTGGATTGTTATGGCAGGTGGCCCTTCAGACCCCATTACAAACAATTGTCTTGAGATGAAATATGGCAATGTGTTATGGCACGAAAATTGAAATCAATGTCTAAGCACCTGCATCAGAAAACATACACACATTTCATCAGTCATACAACCACAAAAAGCAAGACCAAAAACAATCATAATGTAGGAGTTTGCAACATCCGTCAACAAGAGCTGCTTTCACCCTCGGATTTCAACAGCTCTGATCCAGAAGAAATTACACTTAACACTTCCCCTGTTTATTAATCAAGCTACTGATCCTTAATTAGGATTGAACCATAGCTTAAGATTAAAATGCAATGATCATATCCACATTCAGTCTCAAGACATGAGAGATTCTGCACATTTAGAGTATCATTGAATCCATATTCTATCCTAGTGAAAACAATTGAGTCACATGCCAAATTTGAAAGAACAAACACAGAAATTTGAATATTTTCATAATAACTTCTTTAACTTTCTCAAACTCTGCATGAAGTATCTGAAAAAATCCAACTTTTCCAGGAAAAAAGTTACACCCGATATCAGAATTTACTGCCACAATAGGCGCAACAGCAGATAAAACTGATCAAAACCAGCTCAGAAACAACGAAATATATCAAAATTCAAAAGCAATAGACAGTAATACACTTTCTAAAACCATCCAAAGATCAAATTTTGCCTTATGATCTGATCCAAACATCAATGATACAATTATAACACAGCAGAATCCACCTCAGAAACAAACTATGATCCAAAAATTAAACAACCCCATTTAATCACATGATTAGTAAATTATAAAAACTAATAACCCACCTTAAAAATAAAATTAGAAACCGAGATAACCTATGAAATTAAAAACCCAGATGCTAAATCTTCCTTAAGAATAAAAGAAGAGGTATAAACTATAGCATTTATAAGTTAATAAAAAATTAAAAACAAAAAGTCAATGGTTATCTAATCTAATCCTCACCTGTAAAATCATCAACAAAGAGAGCCAGGACAGATAAGAGAAAACCCCCAAATTAAAAAACAATAAAAAGAAGATGAAGTGACTCAACCACCAGTCTTATCTGGTGATTAAACTCAAGAAGACTAAATTGATAAAGATTCCCCAATCAGATTGAGAGAGAGAAAAAAAATAAAAATTAAAAAAATTAAAAAGATTGTGAGTGGAGGGTCACTTTCAAAGAAGGAACCCAAAGTTATAAAATGAAAATTAAAAAAAAAATTGTTATACTTGTTTTACTAAATGATCACATCTAAGATGTATGCATGGAAATTTTTTTTTTTAGTCATCACAATCTACATATATAATATGTGAGACCCATTGGAAATTATATGCCGTACATACATTTAACAGCCCATAAATTTATAGGAGACTAATTTAAAAAATTTAATTTTTCACTAATAATAATATTTAGGAGAATAAAGAATCCCATTGGAAATTATATATAATACATATATTTAACACCCATAAATTTATCGAGACTAATTTAAAAATTTTAATATTCACTAATAATAATATTAAGGACAATAAAAAATCCTATTAATGAAACTATCTTTAAATGTAACTTACAAAATACAACTAAAAATTGTTAGATTTGGATTAATATTTAATTGTTTCACTTGTTTAAAAATCTATCGGATCATCTTTTGTGTTCCGAATATGTAAAATTATTATAATTATATTTGAACAGGAATTATTAAAGTGTTATGGATGTTAACAGGAAGTAATTGAAGACTTTAGTAAATAATATAATTATTATAGAAAATATAGGAGCTGAATGTATAAGTTAAAGGGAGAAGTTTTGAATTGAATTCAAATTGTGTTGAATTCAAAGCTTCACAAACTTATTTATAGGTTATTTCGAACAATTAAATTAGTCACATATACTCTAAAAAAAATTAACCACATATATAGATATTTATTTTAACTAATTAATTTTTCTCTTCATAAATAACTTAACAAACTGAGCAAATTAGTTAAGTCTTCATATGTAGCTAACTGGCCAAATTAGTTAAGTTGAAGGAAGTAGACATCTTCAATAACATAAATTTTCTTTGGGAAGATGAAATTATTAAAATTTATTCGGTCAGTGATGTAAATATTTTAAAGAAGATAAAATTCTTCGAAACTAGTAATGTTAATACATTAGGAAGGAATCTAGATTATATTAAAGAATTATTAGCATATTTTCAATTTGCACTGCTGGTCTAACAAGCCACATACACGTCTTCCCTTCACCCTTTCTTTTTCTTTTCTTTTCTTTGGTATCAGAGCACCTCTTTTGTTCTTATTTTAAATATTTTTTATATGAGCAGTTAAAAGACAGACTTTGATTACTTTATGCTATATTTTCACGACTGTTAAATTTGACAAAAACCTTGACCAATTCTGTAAAAATCCTTTTGTTGTTTTAAATGAAGATTTTGATGCTTGGATAGAAAATAATCCTTACACGGAAATTTTAGCACGATCTTTAGAAATTGTGGAAACTGAAGTAGCAAGACTTGGTAGCAAACAGTTACACTTAGACACTTTACTAGAAGAAATACTAGGAAATCTATAACTTCCTATAGATTACACATCCCTCATACCTCCTAAAATAAAACCAAGAATAAGTATTAGACATTATATTTTTACAAATTTACCTTTATTTACTTTTAGAAAGTATATTAATAAGTAAATAAAATTGTTAAACAAGTACGAGAATCTAGCATTAAAAATTAGAAAGAAAATATATTTAAATCATTACTTGTTATTACTCAAGGGAAACAAGAAACTGTTTATTATTTTTATTTGTGAGTACAAAGTATTGACTTGCACTTGTTCTTTTTCTACACACTCTACATTTCTTTCTATCCCTTTATATATATAATTGAGGACTTGAGACCATTACTGATACAATTTATAACTCTATATATAAAGGATAAAATTTTAAAGTTACACTTTACAAGTGGCAAAAAGCCAACGATTAATCAAAAAGTGAAAAGTAAAAATATTGACTGGCTACTGTTACTTTATAGTGACTCAGTGTTAGGAAATAGTGACTTTCTACTGTTGTCTAAACTGACTCACTTTCTGTAATAAAAAGAAAAAAATGAAAAATGTGCATTCGTAGTTTTTCCCCTATCAAGTAGTGAGTAAAGGAAGGTCATCTTTAAAAGCATGTGACTCTAATAAAGACCGACTACTTAGACTATTATATATTGTTAGCTGGTTACTGTTGATCAATCATCCATGACGTTTTCTATATTATCTGCTTCTTCACTTCCTAGATCATCCCACCATTCTGCTTCTCATTAAGCCAATTCTTGTTGTTCTTTTTGAGTTCTGATTTGGGCTTTGAATTCCTTAAAGTCACTCAACTAATTTTGTGTATTTGGTTTTGGTGAAGAATGGCACTTCTAGGAGTGGATGCTTTAATTAGATTTTTTGGACTACATCTTCAGTGATCAAGATATATTTTTTAAACTCAAAATGTGCCCAATGGAATTGTTTACCTATTACCTTACTAATTTAATGTTTGAGCTGGTCTGCCATACTAAATTGTTTACAAGGACAAGGAAATTTTGTTCCATAAAGTGAAGGTTTAAATTTATAAAATGTGATACTATTTTATACTAGCCTGGTATTATTCCAGACTCATCCCATTCTAGTGGTTTACTAACTATAATTAATTCTACAAAGGGGTTATTTGTATTGGCAAAAGTGTTTAAGACTACAATGGTTATTTTTTTACCAAATAGATCTATTTGGTCAGGGTCTAAAAATATTAATTGGCCTAATAAACCATAATCTAATTGTAAAGTTGGTGTTAAAACTATTTTTTCATATGTGTATTTGATTTCTAAGGGTTCATATCTGGCTAAGTCTATATAAGTTGTGGTATGCTATAAACAAAGATGCATTTATAGGCAAACCTTTCCATGGGTACATATACATAATGGACATTTTTTAAGACAATTTACATTCTTAGTTTTATACTGAGTTTCCAACATAATAATTAAACCATTAATATTTATTTCTGATGTAGCTAGATCGTTTAAAAATTTTATAACATATATATGTCTGTCTGTAGCTATTCTTACTACTTCATGTCTAATTTTCTAAATTATATGTGGAAGTGGACATTCACTCTTTGGGAGAAGAGAAAATTTCCATTTCTCAGGTTCATCCCATTCTTTTCTTATTACTTGTTGTTTACTTAATTTGGCTACTACGATGTTGAATGTCTAATGTATGACTTTTATCTTGAGGTGTGAGTTGTCTAAATAATTCTACATTAGCACTTTCTAATGCAATGATTCTCTATCTATATGCATTCATTTCATTGTCTAAATGATATCTAGTTTTATTAAGCTTTCTAACTATGCATGTCATGACTTCACAATGGTTGCAAAACTGTATGGATGATGATGATGAATTATCTGAAGAATTATTTAATTGTCTACTTCATGATGTTGATGCACTGTTTAAAGGATTAATTAAATGGCTAACATGATAGTTTGGTCCTATTTTCTGTCTAGCAAATTCTATTGCTTCATGAAATGTATAAAAGTCTCTATAGTATGGATCAGGATAATTGATGATTAAATCAACTACCTCTCTCCACTGACTATAAATGACTGGTTGTCCACCTTTAACTAATATGAAGAATGCAAAATGATTACTATGTTCATTAACCTATCTAAAATAATGCATGAGTGCATTGGCTACTTTTAATTTATCTTGTCAGTTATTATAACTCCACAAGTTGTCTAATATGCATTGTTGACTATCTAATAACTGAAATTTACTTTTAAAATTTAAATTTGTTCCTGAAGGAAACTGTCTAAGTTTTATTAGACCGAAATTCATGTATCACTCCATTCCTGCAAAATAATCATTGATTAATTAGTCTAGAAAGAATATTAGCTAAAGTATTATCATTTCCTATTATATGCTCAAATATTGCTTTACAGTCTCTTTCTGTTATCACTTCTAAAAAGTATATCCATTATTTATTAATAAAAGAATTTTTCTTTTCAAAGTTTTTCTTTTGTACCTTTTTATAAAATTTTATTATATTTTTACAATATATTCTTATTGTAAATGTGTCATTTTATATATATGAGTGAAACGAATTTAAAGAATTACTAATTCTTAGAATTTCTAACTCTGTACTTGATTTTCTACTTTCTGTCTCTGTAAATTTACCACCAGTATACACAGCTATTTCTTCCTTATCTTTTGAACTATCTCTATCGGGTTTTTATATTTATATTCCTGCCCATCCTAAACTACTTGCATCTGTTTGTATAATTTTATAATAACTGTTGATAGGTAATGTTAATGGCTTAAGATTTCTAACTATTCTTTTAAGTTTTTGTATTAACTTTATATCTTCACTATTAAAACATTTTTGTCCATTTTTACGTAATTTATTTGTACAAAGGTCTTATTGATGTACTAAGATTTTGTATAAATTTTCTACTGTAATTTAATAATCCTAAGAAGTTTTGCACTTCTTTAGTATCCTATATTTTATCTGGAAATTCTAATATGTTAATAACTATATGTGGCTGATGTTCTATATTACCTTTGTCTATTGTTAGTCATAAAAAATCTATTTTTTGTTTTAATAATTCAATTTTCATTTTAGAGATTACTATATTATTATTCCTAAAACAATCAAGAATTTTATGTAAATGAGTTATATGCACGCATTTATTTTGACTAAATACAAGAATATCATCTATATAAACTACACAAAATTTTGAAAAAGGTTTTAATATTCTATCCATCTGAGCTCAAAAACTTGTGGGGCATTTTTTAAACCTAAGGGGCCATTTTTTAAACTAAAGGGCATTATCAACAATCCAAAATGTCCTGAACAACTAAAAGTTGTCCATTGAACAAATTCTTCATGGAGTCGTATTTGTCAAAACTCACTTTTACAATCAAATTTAGAAAAATATTTAACATTTTGTATACAGTTTACTAATTCATCTTTATTAGGTATTTTATAACTATTATCTAAAATATTATCATTTAATCTTTTATAATTAATTACCATTCTACTTTCACCTCTTTTTTGCTCACCGTGATTATTTACTGTAAATGCTGGACTTCTATGTCTACTAGTACTATTTCTAATGACTTTTAATTCTAACAATTCATTTATATGCGTTTTAAATTCATTTCAATCTTCTAAATTATAGGCTAAATCTTGTATTTTTATTGTTATATTGGGATTAATTATTTCAAATTTACATGCTTCTTTATTATCTTTCCTAATTAGATTATTGTCTATTATTTCTAGTTTTTCTAACTCTTCTACTTTTTTCTTAATGTCTTATGGCCAGTTCTCATAATATGAGCATTCTACTTCTTTTTCTACATTAACTACACCTTCTATGTCAAATGTGACTTTTCTATTTCTACATCATCTAAAGTTTCTATGTCACTTTCTAATTCTAACTTACCAGTGTTAGTGTCAAATGTGAGTGGAGGGTCACTTTCAAAGGACCCAAAAGAAAAGAAAAAATTAAAATTGGAAAAGAAAAAGAAAAAGAAAAAGATAGTTTCTATATTTGGGTTTTTTTTTTTTTTTCTGTTTGTTCTATTACATGTAAAGTGACTTACATGACATTAGTACATGTGTACATTCAATTATAAGATCTTGCAAACAGTGAAGTTAAAAGTTGCTTTGATTATGATACTAGTGTGTTTTGTTTATCCAACGAGTTTTCTGTTTTTAGGGTTTACCCCATGATTTTTGTTTTGTTTATTTTTTATATTAGCAGGAAAAAGATACTCTAGTCATGAATGTTCAGGTTCACATGAACATGATGTTATGTGTTATAGCCATCACTATAAATGCTCTGTTATTATTGTTATTATTATTTGATTTGCATAAAACAAAAAATTAAAAACGTATAATTAAGAGTAATTATAAACTTTTAGTTAAGAGTCGAATTATAATATTTAGATCCAAATTTTAAAAAATAATTATGCCTATTTTTTTTATTATAAGTTGTTATTTTATTATAAATTTTAAAGCCGGTCGAATGTGGAAACTTATTTCATCAATCAATTAATAAAAGAAATATTATTATAATAAAATATATGACATGGTTGATAAATGTTAAAAGTATGGGTGAGTATGACCCATACTTATGCATTTATTTTAATTAAAGTAATATGAATAAAGTCATAAAGAATAGTTGTCAATTTGTCATCATCACAGCCATCACAAGGAGTCGTGGCAAAAGAAATTATTATTTATTTTTTAATAGGAAATTAGTCACACTGATTAACAAACAATATGAGGGATGTATCATGAGAATTTTGTAAATAAAACAAAAGAAATCGTCATATTTTTTAAAGGATTTGCAATTTATGAATGCAGATGGGCCTCTAGAAAACTGGTTGAGTTTGATTTTGGGCCTTTGATTAGAACAAATAAGCAATAGCAAATCTCATATTTTAGTGCTATGTTTTATTCAGTGGTAGTAAGTGTTTATTTATTTTTAATTTTTTAATTGTTTGTTTATTTTTTAAATAGAATTTTTAAAGATTGATTAAGTTATTTTACCTCTATTAGTAAAAATTTAAATTTTAGACTTTTGAGAGTAGCAGTTAAAAAGTTCTTTTTCTAAATATTAAAATGTCTAAAATATCTTTATCTATTTGACTATTTTATTTTATTTCTTTTAAACATAACTTCAAAAAAAACTTTCCTATTAAAATAATTTTATAATTTTTAATTAAACTCTCATGGACAACCAAATAAAGAAAAAGAAAATTCCTACTTATAAAAGTTATGGTAATAAAAATTATATTTAAATAAATTTTATCCAAAAAATTTTACCAAACAGAGCCGTTGCACTATATAAATATATATATATATATATATATCCTAATTGTTGTGAGAATTTTGTCTCCATAACTCCATCACAATAAAATTCATGAGTGCACTAATTGTGCTTGATGTTCTATTGTCATGAGTTCTGCTTCTTGCCACTAATACATTGCATTAATAACGAAAGAAAATGGTTAGATTTTGAGTTTAAAAAAAAAAAAGGATAAAAGGGGTTGGATCTCCCACAAATTTAAAATAAAATTGCACCTAATTTAATTTGAGTAACGCAATATTTATTGTTTCTAAACGTTTCGAGGTTGAATTCTGAAATTATAATTAATAGATTAATTCATTTTATATATTAGATTAGTAAAATACAATAAACTTTTGATTGATTAAAATATATGTTATTAAATCGTACATAAACCCTATAATTTAATTAATTTATCAATTATTTAATATCTGTTTAAATTAATAAATTTTATATGATGCCCACGTTATTAATTTATAAAAATTTGACCGTACATTGAATTCCTCGCCTGTGTACCAAACTAAACTGTTAATCTTTAGACGGACAAAACTAGTTTTATTACAGCAGTATGCAAGGAAGTGAAGTATCTGCGTCAGCACAGCCTTTTGGTCGCCGTTGATATTACATACTTAAACAAAGTCAGCTTTCATCATCCACCATCCACATCAACTATTATTATTCTTCATGTTATTTCTTAATTCCTATAATTATCAGAAACCTTAAACACTTGAAGTAGCTGAATAGAGAAACGGAGGATGTCAGTATCGTTTTCACATTTTCCAACACCATTCCCGGTTAGCTTTCTATACATGGGATTGTCTATTTATTTCTTTATTTTTTGTTTTTAATTGAAAAAAGCTTTGTTTGTTTGATTACTTTTGTTGAAATTGTATATGGGTTGTTTGGTTTCTTGAAAATGATGGTCGGAAACTGTAATTTGTAGATGATATTAAAGAATTGTCTTGCATGAAATTAATAATGTGTATTTGGTTTTCAATCTGGCATAATTCTTTGTGTTCAAAATGAAAGGATATACAAATCTTTATTAAGTGCATTTCATTGGGAGTTTCAGCAATTAAAATTTGATTTTGTTTCTTCCAATGAGTTTGTAATCCGATTACATATTGAAACACTCCAATTTGTGTCGTAGTATTTGAAGGCACCTCGCGAACGCTATTGTTATATGCATTGACATTTTCACTTTTGTTACTGTTATTACATGGGAAAACTTGGTACCTTGCTTCACCAATTTGTCGGGTAACAGTTGTTGCATCGTTGGCATAATGGAGGCTTACAAATGGGGAGTACAACCATATTTGCTAATTTTCTAGTATAATAGAGTCATACTCTAGTTATGCTAAGGTACAGTTTTCTTGTTTTTGTTGTATCTAGGTGGCAGCAAAAAATATTCACACAGTAACCGGTGATCGTTTTGTGCTCTATGGAGGTTCTGCCACTATATGCCGAAGGTTTCGTGGCTTAAAGCTATGGTTACCTGAGAGACTGAACCTTAAGCATCGCAAGAAAAAGCATGGACTACTGAGCGAGTCCAAGATTATAAAGAATCAAGGAAAGGATAAGTTAGATAGTCATCTAGAAACTAGTTCATCAAACAATGGACAAGATTCTGAAGGATTTTCAACATCATCTGTACCTAATGGTCTGTAAAGACTATTCTAAGTCAACCTCTTTATTTTGGTCATTTGTTATGTCTCTCAATGTGAATTGGTTTTGGTATATCCATTTTTTCATATTTTGCAATAGAAAACTTAAAATCTCTAGATTGTGGATCTTACAGTTTCCATTGTAGAAACGAAAAGAACAACTTCACAATTACAAGCGCATTCCCCAAATTTTCCCGTTCAGAGCGATCAAGCACCCTCACTTTGCATTGCTGTAATAGGAGCCACTGGTGAGCTAGCAAGAAGGAAGATATTCCCAGCATTATTTGCTCTCTATTACAGTGGCTTTCTTCCTGAGGTAGTACCACAATTTCTTTATCTTGTTAGGCTTTTACCTTTTATCTAGAGTTGCTACAGCTAGACTTCTTTTTTCACCAAGCCTGTTGTTTTCATTGTTGCAGTTACTATTTACTCTTCTGAATCATTAATCCAATTATGTTGTTATGTGCATCAAAACATATTCGACTTGCTTCTAACATGGCAAGGAAAATGGGATGTTCCAATAAATTGAATGAAAGATATTGTTTTCATCACTATTTTACAATTCTCCAAACTTGTTCCAAAAATATTTGGTGATTTCTGCTTTTTATTATTTGTATCATTCCTGCCTGAAGAATGTGGGAATCGTTGGTTATTCAAGAAAGAATTTGACAGATGAAGACTTGAGGTCCATCATAGCTTCAACTTTGACTTGCCGCATTGATCATCGGTATGGTTCTCATACAGCCATACAAATTTTCTTTCCTGCCATTCAGTTTCTTATTCTAAATCCTTGATGAGTCAAATTACTGCTCCTTATTATTTTCGAATGTGTGCACAAATGCTAGAAGCTGCCTGAATGATTGTAATTCATGCCTGGCAGCTATTTACATGCTGATGAGGTTTCATAAATTTATAACTTTGGGATCCTTTTTGCTATATTCACCAAAGTTCTCAAAGAGAGGGGGTAAAAAAAAAGAGGAGGGGTGGGTTAGCTAAATGTCAAATTCTGTTAGCTAGTTGCTAGGGTGGGATTTCTATTGATTTAAAGGAATTACGAGTGTGTTTTTGGAAGGACCCTCTCAAACACGTCAACATGCAACCATTGCTCGGGGAAAGGGCTTTGTATCTAGACAAGCATTAGACTTTTGAAAATGTGTTAAGTCAAAATAAATGCAACCAAGGCTTATGATGAACTCTGTCAAGTTAGTTTGAATGCTATAAAATGAGAATAGAATGAATTGAAGAAGTTTAATGTGCATTTGTTCCTCGTGATTTTAAAATCTTTTCAGAGAAAACTGTGGGGACAAAATGGATGCCTTTCTTAGTAGAACATATTATATTAATGGTGGTTATGACAACCGAGAAGGAATGTTAAAGCTCAGCGCTTTGATGGAGCATATCGAGGTGGGGTTGATAATATCACAAATCAGTGCTGTTTACAAGTATCTAGCTTTATCCTGCTTCCTATTTTATGCAACTTAATGGTATTACCCAGAGCCTGGGGAAAAAAAATTGTTATAATGAAACTATTTGGCATGACCTTAAAATTATTGGCCTCATATTGTTGGGCTATTAGCTGCTTACCTAGTAACTTAAGTTTTTTACGTCTAGTGATTTATCTTACAGTTCCTGATGAAAAATGATTTTTTCTTCCATTATTTCGATCATAATTATAAAAGATCAACTTATGTGTTATCTTTTACCTCTAAGGATTTGTTAAAAACAGAGAAAAAAAAGAATATATATTAATAGTAGTAATGTGTGATAGTTTATACTATTCAGTTCATATCATATCTTAGAGTGCAAATCACCCTATTCCATTCTTGCATGATAGTTTGATTTGTTGTATCGTTAGCTGTTACGAAATAATACATAAATTGGAAGTGTAGCATGACAAAACTTATTAATTACACACTTATTTGTAATTATTATTGAATGACTTTATAGTAATGATTGTGTATAGGTTGGTTTTCTGGATTAAATTCCTAATAGATAATAGATAATAAACTTTCATCACTGAAAACCTTTCTCAATTATTACTTTGTTAAAACAAGGAACAAGAAAGAAATTACAGTGAAGGTAGTATATGGGATAATGTCGTAAAACTCAATTCACTTGTGTGCATTCTAGTTTAACCACACCAACTGTCTTTCTGTATAATTAATATTTCATACTTTAAAAGTCAGCTTTTTTTCATGACTTCTTTTCTCAAATTCCTTAAAGTTAAAACATTTCTTCACTCTTATGGACTAAGAGTAATTAGCTAGAAGTAAAATCAATATGGGTTGATTTGATTTATCAATGTTCAAGCTGGATGCTTTTGATAATTGATTTTTTAGCAGCTTACCTACCTCAGGGGGGATCTGAAGCAAACAGGATGTTTTACCTATCTGTGCCACAAGAAGCACTTCTGGATGTTGCATCCACTCTTGCCATTAGTGCCCAAACCCAGAAGGGCTGGAACCGTATAATAATTGAGAAGCCTTTTGGGTTTGATGCACTGTCTTCACATCGGCTGACAAAAGCTCTTCTTTCTAAGTTCCAGGAGAAGCAACTATACAGGTGAGTAAACACATTCGTTATACTGATGCATTTGTGTGCATGTATTCAGTTTTAACTTTCTTACTTCTTCAAGTTTTCAGGATAGATCATCTTCTAGGGAGGAATCTCATTGAGAACCTTATAGTATTAAGGTTCTCTAATCTAATTTTTGAGCCATTATGGAGCCGAACATACATCCGCAGTATACAGGTAATTTTGTGTTTTTCCCTCTAAATGCAATGACATTCACTTTTGCAGCTAATGATAGCCACTACCTGTTTGAATTTTCATGCAGGTCATTTTGTCAGAAGAGACGGGCGTGCAGTCTGGAAGGTACTAAATACAAATAATTCATTTTATCTTCACTAACAAAGCCAATTATCTTATCCTCATGTCATTATACGGTTTCAGTATCATGTTGTGTAATTTTTTGGTTATATGAGGTATTTTGATGGTTATGGGATCATCCGAGACATAGTGCACAGTCATATACTCCAAACCATAGCATTGCTTGCAATGGAGCCCCCTATAAGTCTCAACGGTGAAGATATCCGGAACGAAAAGGTACCTTCTCTTTCTGCAAGATGATCTATTTTACTCAAAATCAATTTGGTTAATTTTTTATATGTAATGTGCTAGCAAGATTATAGTTGATTCTTGCCTTGTGTGGGGGTGATTGGGTATACTTTTGTTTGGCACATTCTTGAGTTTTTACTCTTCTAGCGGACAGCTGGTCCATTATCTGTTTAAATCTTCTTTATTAATACATTCTCGAGTTTCTTAACAAAAAAAAAAAAAAAAAAGCGCAAGTAAGATTAGAAAGCACTCGTAATCTACTTCACTGTACGGCAGTGAAGTTGAGGAATATACTTGTTAAATTGCTAACTTTTTGTGGATGTCCCTAACTTCATGTGTCTTATTGAATCTGGAGAAAGGTAGAAAGGCATCAGTTTATCAAGTTGTAGCATATGTGAATGTGATTGTAAAAACAAAAGATGAGTTTAGAAAATCCTTAGGAAGAAGTTAATATTTCTTATGAGATAAAGCTCAAATTTTTGTATCCATGTGAGCACAATTTCAATAGAACTTCATGGTTTTTCAACCAAAAAAGTTGTGGGGCAGCATCCAAATGATTTTGGTTTTGCGGAGGCTATTTTATATAGCTTAATTCTTATGAAAGTTTTGTAGAAGGTTTTATATTTGTTTTGTGAGGAAGGACATCTAGTCCACCTTTCTCTGTAAAGTCCTTTTGTACTAATAAATATTCTGTTTTTAACCCCTGCCTCCTCAAAAGTGAAAAATGAGCACAACAAAATTTGATTGCATGTGGTCATGTTGATAAGAAGCTTATTCATTTCAGGTCAAAGTTTTGAGGTCAATCTGCAGATTGGAGCCAAGCAACGTCATTCTTGGCCAATATAAAGCTACTTCTGGTGACAAGGTTGATGTTAAACTGAACAGCCTGACCCCCACGTATTTTGCTGCTGCATTATACATTGGCAATGCACGTTGGGATGGCGTGCCTTTTCTAATAAAAGCTGGCATGGGACTAATCAAACACAGGTAATAGCTATGTCAGTTTTGCTGTTTATGCCTTAATAGACATTGTCGTGGTTTGTACATCACCAGATTATGATAGGAACCTAGAACACACCCTTCAAAAGATGGCTTATGAGGGAAGTGTAACCATTAGCTTATATTCCCATTCAGATTTACAGCTTAGAATATTTCTAAAAACATAAAATTAAGAAACAAATTCAAGAGAGGAAATTATGACATTAACCTATCAGTCTCTCTTGTTACAATTCCAAGAACAATACAAACAAGAATTCTTCAGTGGATTAAGTGTGTAATACCTGCAATAGGTACCACTGTCCATTTTTCCCAGATAACCATCACTTTGTATCATGCATAAACAATTAAATTATGCATGTAACATAACCAACTGTTGGTATAATCAAGTGAAAATGCTTTTTTTTTTTTTTCCCCAACTTGTATATGGCAAACTGTGGTAACAGATTTTTCTGATCAAGTGCAACCAACAACTTAGATGAGCATCACTTGTGTAGGTTTCATCTTGTAAGTTGTTCCAACAATTCGTAGACATCTCCGAGTCTTTGATGTTTTGATTGTTCACATGGATCTCATTCCACGGCAACCAAAAATACTTAATAAATAAATGCTTGTTCATTACAAACTCAGGATTTAAATTGATTAAGCTTATTAAACTTGTGCAAATTATTATTATCATTGATTTATCGCCTAATTCATGTAGTCTCGTTCAATGCTTCATAACTTTTTTAATTGTTCTCTTCACTTCAATGATCAAGATAATGCACTATGGAAGTGAAAAGGCTGTAGTCTTGTATAATGAAATGCCCATTTCATTAATGACTGAACAATCTTTTATTTCTCAAACACTTGTGATTCAGAGATTTTTGTATAAAGAGCCAAAACTAATGATTACCGTCTCTAAGAGTTAAGACAGAGTTGGCTTAAACCAACATTTCTTTTGCAATATGGGATGTGCTCACCGACGTTAGCCATATAATGCAGAGTGGAGATACGTATACAGTTTCGACATGTTCCAGGGAACATCTATCATGAACGTTTTGGGCATAACATCGACCTTGCCACAAATGAACTAATATTACGCGATGTGCCTGATGAGGCCATTCTGGTCAGAGTCAACAATAAAGTTCCAGGATTAGGCTTGGAATTGGATGCTTCGGAGCTTAATTTGCTCTATAAGGATAAGTAAGCACTTCAGTTTATGGAACTTGTTCTGTTTCTGCTATTGACTTGTCGTCACCTTTGATATCCTTCATGTGCTTGTCTTTTGTGTTGATTCTGCAGGTATAACGTGGAGGTTCCTGATTCATATGAACATCTTCTTCTTGATGTTATCGATGGCGACAACCATCTCTTCATGAGATGTGATGAGCTTACTACTGCATGGAATATTTTAAACCCAGTTTTACAGGAAATAGACAAGAACAATATTGCACCAGAACTTTATGAGCTGGGTGGTAGAGGTCCCGTTGGAGCATATTATCTTTGGGCGAAACATGGAGTTCAGTGGACCGACGATTAAAAGCAACACTTATTATATGGCAGTCTTGTTAATCTTTCCACAACGAAGACAAATAAATGGTAACTTTGTATACATGTAAATTGTGTGAAATTAGGCTTGAGAAATGCCTGTCCGGATTCAGAGGGTAATTCTCAAGAGCATAAATCCCTTACTGAAATTGGATTTTCCTTGTGGGTGATTTCGGTTATGCTAAAAAACGATCCGCTGAGACTTGGTTCAAGATAACGGGTAACATGCATGCAACTCAAAAAGTACCTTAAATTTCATTTTCTAATGAACAAATGATGGATGCCCATTTGCTTATTTTAATATGAAGATTTGTGTATGGTTATTTGTTATTTGTGATCAAAGAGTAAGTTTTTGCTAGATTGTACATAAATTGTTGATGATGATGGATATCCATTGGTGGTTTCGAGTAAATGTGTCTGATCCTAGATTCTCTTTGACTATTAACGAAGGGGTGGATATGAAAAAGAAAAGTTATCAAAATAAATTTACACTTTTCAATTTTTTTTTTTAAATATTTGTCCAAGTATAGTACGACGTTCAAACTGTAGGAGACTTGTAGAGGTTCTTCTGAAGTATGCTTTTCTGTGAGTGAATTTTATACCACTGAAGTGTAAGTTGGATATGTCAAACAGCCTGAGGAGCCCTACTCAAACGCAGCTTCAAAAACAAAACTTGTGGCATGGCTGCTGCATAATGACCTTCTTAATTGCCTGAATGGTCTTAGCCTTTGTCATCTCTTTGGTTTTTCACTTCGAAGGCTTATCATGAATCTCAGGAGAGCTTGCACTTTGCTAACCTGGAGTCAATAATTTTATTTTATCTGGTCCCTTATTTTTCACTGCATTTTAGAATGTGCCATGCAGAATGCTCTAGAAAATTGCATATTAGAATATACGCTAAAGTTTTCATTTTACAGTAATTAGTGGCTTTTAAACCACGGCTCCATAATATCAAACGGAGTTTAAAAGATTGAACTAACACATCGAAATTCGAATGAAAGGTTAGCCAGCAACAAAACATTCTTTAATCTCGCGTTGCACATATCATGTTTTTTTTTTTTTTTTTAACGAGAGTTTTATGCTTATTGACTTATGAAATGAGAAATATTATCGATTAATCCGGTGGATTGAACAGGAGTACCAATTCGAGAGATCTGGCATTGTTAACAGCTATCATATGATCAATCAACATTATCATATTAAAAGAAAAAAAATTCCTATCATGTGACCCTTCAATGAATAAAACAATTTCACATACTCAAATGAATATAATCAAGGAAAGAAACAATTTAAGACCCACCAAATAATAGAAGACTTAAAATCATAAGCCTCAAATCCTTAACTATATGGAAGACTTTTAATTTTGAATCACAAGATAATTAATATCCATCACATAATCGACACATAAGAGAAATGTAAGCTTAAGACTAAAAAAATAAAAATAAAAACAATTTAAAACGTAACACACCAAATAATAAAAGACCTAAGAACAAAAGCCTTGATCTATGTAGAACCCGTTAATTTTAATCTGAAGACAATTAATTCAGCAGCAGAAAAGTCAGTTATAACAAAGCGCATCATGGGATCCCAAACATAATTTTCTTCTTTTATTGATAAAGTGGGTTGATACTACAGTTAAATTACAGGTAATTGAAAAAAAAAATGAAATTACGATTACACAATCTAGTTTAGTTTACAAATTGAAATCTAGAACCAACTGGAATCACTGGATCAGTCGGTCTTCTTTAAAAACCTTTATGCTTTTAATTTTGACATAAGGTATATGGGTAATCCTGGGCCAATATTTTCCTTCATCCTTTCTGCACCTTTTCTCTATCAACGGGCAACCACTGATAAATAGTTGCAAAAGTGATTTAGGCAGGCCCTGCTTTGAAAAGTGTTTGAGCTTCGGACAATTAAAGAGACGCAGAATTTCCAATGAAGTGAGGTTTTCACCAATTGAAGACAGGCGTTTCAAATTTGGCGTATTTCCAATCCACAGTTCGGTTAGAGAGGGAGGAAACCATGGAGATGACACCAGGTCTGGACATCCTCCTACGATTTTTAATTTCCTGAGAGAGGTGAATCTGTTCAATCCCCACTCGAACAATGGCTTTGATATCTTCAGATCATTAACCTTAAGTGATTGGAGATTGGTGGGAAAACCATCCTCTGGGAAAGATACCAAGCACCAATGTATTTCTAAACGTAGAAGAGAGGTGAGATTGTGCATGCAGTTGGGTAAGGCCTTTAGATTCTCACAATTTCGGATCACGAGCTCAGTCAGTTTCGTAGAAGGCAATCCTTCTTCGGGAAATGACTCAAGATATGGACATTCATCTACCCTAATCTTTTGAAGATGGTGGAGATTATGCAAACCGGCAGGTAATGATTTAAGATTTTCAAGCCATGAAATATTGATTTCTTCAAGGGATGTGTTGTCCAACCTTTTTGCCAACGACTCCAGATTTGAACAGTGACTGACCTCAAGGAACTTAAGAGCCTGAGGAAGATTTCCATTCTGTGACAATAAAGCAAGTTTCGAGGAACAACTGACCTCAAGGTGCTCCGGCGTGGCAGGTAACTCATTTACTGAAGAAGAGGATGTGAGGGAGGTGCACCCACTGCTGCTACTGCAGATGTCCTGTTCCCCTGTCAAAGTCCTTAAATTATAACATGCAGAGATAATCAGCTGCTTCAAGCTTGGAGGTAGCTGGATTCTACCAATATATGTCAAAGAACCACAGTTACGAATTTCCAAACTTTCAAGAGATGCACTGCTATTTTGCATCCATGCCTCAGGTAAGGATTCCAAAGCATCACATCCTTCAATTTTAACTGATCTCAACTGGGAAGGCAGAGCAGCCTGAGGAAAGGAAACAAGGGAAGCGCAGCCACATATATGCATCTCTGTAAGGGAGCTAAGGGTGAGCAAAGCTTCTGGTAGCTTTGTAAGGCCTTTAAAATTTCTCAATTCCAGATACTGAAGCCCGCACGGCAACTCTAGCTGTTGTTGGTCGTGATCTTCTTCTGTGACCAAGGAAAGAAGTTGGGGACATTCTGAAATCCGTAGCCTATTAAGGGAGCTAATGTCTTCCAATAACCGAGTTTCACTCTGCCACAAATATGTTTGCTCTCGGACACTTCGAATCTCTAAAATTTCCAATTTAGGTAGCCCTTGCTCGAATAGACCAGCTAAAACCATTTCATTCGCCATATCAGCTAAAAGCACTGATTTCAATGAGCTGAGGTCGATTGGGCTGCCGAACGCCATCCTTTTACATCCATCGATTTCTAATTCACTGAGAGCTGGAAGACATTGAATTGTCACTAGCAACTGTTTACAACTTCTGATGACGAGCCTCTCCAATAAAGGAAGACGCTTCGGCAATGTACCTTGCAGTTTAGAACAACTCACAAGAGAAAGCATTCGCAGCTTAGGAAACCCTTCAACTTCTTGACCAGTTTTGCGAGGAATCCACCCTTCCCATTCTTGCATATACTCAAAACGAAGAGTCTCCAGCGATTGAAAGGGCACTGAGCAACCGTTTCCATAAAACTCTGGACCCACACTCTTTACTCTATCCATTCTGCTTATCGAAAGATGCTTTAGAAGCGGTAGTTGCCCAACTGACGGCAAATATGTACACATGCCACAACATTCAAATTTTAGACTCACTAATTTTGAGAAAGAGAAATCTCCTAACCAAATTGGAAATTTTGTACCACCGTAGCCTGTGATGGTGAGCTCCTCTAGATCTCGATGTGGTCTTAGCATGTTAAGAACACGTGTCTCAAATTCATGCTGGTCAAGGTTCCGAACGTGCCGTGCACTCCATTTGAGCAATAAAGCTTTAAGATTCACCTTGTTGTTTAACTGAGCCTCACTGGCATCGACAACATCTTTCACATTCTCCAACCTCGAAATTTCAAGGGTACCTTGAAGATGCACGAAGGACTTCAACTCTCGTAACCCAGAACCACCGTCTTTTCCCACAACAAAACTACTCAACGTCAAGAGAGAAGTTAATTTACCAATTCCCTTTGGTATTTCTTCCAATGAATGAACATTTGAACTTTTCAGATGACGCAACTTCTTCAGATTTCCCATGTCATTACACAACTTCTTGAGCCAATGACAGTTTTCCAATAAAATTGTATGCAAGTTGTACAGTGAGTTAACTGACTCGGGCAAAATTTGAATTCTCGTTCCGGATAAGTTTAGAAAGCGTAAATGCTTCAAATTTCCAATTTCACTTGGTAGCTCGAAGATGTTATACCCACGCAAAGAAAAGACCCTTAAGCGTGGGAGATTCAACAACCCCTGAAGAACACTCCAAGCCAAATAATCATCCCTGTAATCTGACAACTTTATTGGTAAAAAGGTTCGCAACTGTTCCACATCACAGATGGACTTCAACCTCTTTTCGCCATCATATTCTCCACAAATATACGAAAAATGACGAAGACTTTCAGAAAACTTTTGTCTGTTTTCTCCCTCTAACGTATCGTCCAGTCTGAAGCATATCTCCCCTGCAGCCCAACGAGCAAGGTCATTGATTAGGTCATGCATCACAAATCCGGATGCATCATTACTTGACTTTTGAAATAACGACCTTGAATGTAACTCTCGAACGAAGTCACGGCCCAAATCTTCCATTTTCCTTCCATTGTATTCTTGATCCAAGAAACCTTCAGCCGTCCACAACAAAATTATCTCCTCTTCTCGAAATTCATAATCTTTGGGAACCAATGAGCAGTATGCGAAGCACTGTTTCAACTGTGGAGGAAGAAAATGGTAGCTCACTCTTAGGGCTGGCAAAATATTACAATTTTCCTCTCGTAAATTCCATATGTCGGTATTGAGCACAAATTCCCAATCTCTTGGGTCATATTTGCCGCGTAAAAGGCCGCCAAGAGTCTTTGCGGCCAAAGGCAATCCTCCACACTTCATCGCTATCTTCTCTCCAACTTCTTTCAAGGACTGGTGCTTGCTGAAATCCCTAGCCCCCAAGGAGATTTGAGTGAGCAGACGCAAACAATCATCGTTTGACAACTCTTTCAATTGATACGCTGGATCAGTCGTCATATTCTCTGTAACACCTAGATTGCGAGTTGTGACAACAATCTTACTTCCGGGTGCACCAGCTTCAAAGGAACCGCTAAAAATGCTCCAATTTTCGTAATTCTCGTTCCACACGTCATCCAAAACGAGCAAAAATTTCTTTCGCGACAATTGCTTCTTCAGTTTCACTTGAAGCAAATTTAAATCATCTCTGTCCTTGCACTGGTCACTAGCAATGGAATTTAGGATAGATTCTGTTACCCTGAAAACATCAAAATCCTCAGAGACACAAGTCCACGCTCTGATCTCGAAATGACGTTGCACTCGATCATCATTATACACAAGCTGAGCAAGAGTTGTCTTTCCAACGCCGCCCATTCCATTAATAGAAATAACAGAGAATCCATCATCAGCTGTTAAATCATCCCTCAACAACAAATCAACAATCTCCTCCTTATCTTTTTCCCTGCCATAAACTTTGGCTTCATTCACCAAAGACGTTGTGGGTAGTCTTTGTCCTACATCCCGAGGCTTGCCAACTGGAATTACATTTTTTAATTTTAACAGGTCTTTTTGCGTTGAAATAATATCCTGCAGCCGAGCAGTTAACTCCTCTATTTTTGACACCATCTTGGATTCAAAATTAAACGAATCAGTGAAACTCGTACTTCCACTGGGTGCACCAGCAGCAGCTGGTTCTTGAAGCAGCAACTCCCCCCGCAGAGCTTCAGTTTCGAACTCATCCAACACGTCATCAACATCATAAGCCAAGTTCTGAAGATTGTTGAGCCAAATCTTAACCGACTTCTCCCTGGTCTGCCTATCCTCAGCATCAGCAAGCACTGCCTGAATCATCTCCAACATTCCCTTCCACTTGATGAATTCAGCCTTCAACTTCTCATGCCGTCTAAACAGCTCAAGTCCCTTGGAAGCCAGCTTTTCGACCAGCAACTCAACTGACGCACTGAGCACCGCCCCTCCGAAGGATAACATTTTTTTTTCTTTTTTTTCTTTTTCTTTTTTTTTTCTTTTGTAAATTACAAAAAATGAAGGGAAAAAAACCAGCAGAATGAAGGGAATAGAGTAAATTATGAAGAAAGAAGAAGAAAAAATCTGCAGAAATTGAACAAAGTATAGTATGTGATTTTGATTTGGGAAGGCTGAAGAGTGGAGCAAGCAAGAGCGGATAATGTGAAAAGGCTTGCACATAAACAAAGCTTTATTTTTTATAATCAGCACCAATAATAATTCAGCTAGCGACGACCAAAACACCACGACGCCACTCTACGCGTTTTTGGCCACTAAAGTCAAGCAGTAGTGATTGGCTGGATTATTTATCTTTTACCATTTGATTGTTACACAAAATATTTTAAAAATATTTGATAAATAATCATTAATCAAATATTTAAATAATTTTTTATTTTATTTAACACACAATAATATATCCGGTATGTAATAATTTAAATAATTTACATTTATTTGTAGTGATTGTGACTGGCCAATACTAATTTATCATTAGATGTCTTTTAAATTAATTTTAATTTTATTGATAGTGAGAGGATCGCCAATGAGATTTAGGAATCATTGAAGTTATCCAATTAATTTTGGGCGTACATAATTTTTTTTAGTCCAAATTTTGGAGTTTGTTATGAGATGTAGCAATTTTGCTTTTGATGCAGCAACTAATTAGCCTTGTTCTTAGCTGCTCTTTTAACTTATTTTAATGTTATTTTCATAACTACCGTAGCTTCCTCATCAACGTTTAAGTTTAAATTTGAACTCTTGTAATCCAATTCAAGTTCAACTGTGTAGGATTTGGTATTTTAAAATACCCTCGCATACTCACAACATGTTGCAGTCAAAACTAAATTAAGTATTAAATAATGAAAATTTCTTTAGGTAAACTATTGAGTCTACGGCAACATGATAAAAAAAATTTAATGAAAATCAGAAGATAGATACAATTGGGGGATTTAATGAATCTGTCCCTCAAAATTGTAGTCATTCTATGTGGAAAATGATAATATAATAAGAATAATTAAACACCAAATTCTTAGGCTCCTGTCTAGGCCTTATTATGCCTTTGTTAAAAAAAGATCACTAAAATAATATAAATTGATAAAGAGTACAAATGAAGAGTAGGGCAGTAAGCTGTTTCAAAATATAAGGATAAAAACCTGCTAAGAAGCATTACATGCAATAGTTTCATATTTCTCCATGTGATCTAGATTAGCTACCAATTCACTTAACTAGCTGGCTGAATCAAGTATTAAATAATGAAAATTCCTTTAAGTAAACTATTGAGTCTATGACAACATGAAATATATATATATAAGGATCTAAGAAGATAGTGCTTTCAAATGAATAAATAAAGTTGAAGATAAATAAAGTAAATAATTTAATTAGATAAATAAATAATTTTACTTTATTGGTACGTGGCGTTGTTTAATCAGATTGCCGCAGAGACTTAACTTGCGCTTTGGGATCAGATATGACTTAGAACAGATCTAATCTTGCACAATCGGGTGTCCAGCCGATATACCCAATGTCTTTTAAGAAAATATTTTTAAATTAATTTTAATTATCTTTAAACAACCCTAAGCAACACAAGGCTCAGAGATAGTACTAGATCTAGTTCCCAGAAATAGTACTCTGAATGGATGGAGGGAGAAGAGAAATACAACTGAGGGGAGAGATCTCGTCTCTATACCTCAGAGGATTTGTAACAGCTGTATTTCTAATGCAAAAGATCAGCCAAGGCTGTAACTGCAGAGCATACTTATACATACAACCTTAGATCTATGCTTTGAAAGTAAATTACAGAACTTTAAAACATGCATACAAAGCTTTAAAATAAAATTATTACAATATTTACATATGCTTTGAAATGAATGACGGTGCTTTAAAATTAAAAGATCAAATGCTTACATAATTTTCTTGAATCCGAAAAGCTTTTACAGAGAAAATGTTTTAAAGAAAGAAATAGAAGAAGAGAAAATCAGAAGACAGGAAAAATTTCTTTGATGTCTTCAGTTCATCTTTCCTCTTGAGAGGAGATAGGGAGAGAAAACGAGAGAGAGAGAGCGAGAGATCCGAAGTGGTAAAGAAAAGAAGTGATGGGTCTCAGTCTCCACCCCTTTCTTGTACAATAATTTTTTTTTTTTTTTACATGAAAAAGAAAATGTTCCGCGTTTTAACTATGGCGTCACATGAGGAGTTGGTGAAGATTTCAAATCGAGACGGCAACAGGAAAAGGAGTATGGACTTTATAAACGTAGGGGACAGCATCTTCTACTTTTTTGACTTTAGGAAAGGCTTCACGTGAGTGAGTCCCTTCCAAGGACAGAGCATCTTTGAAATCTTTAAGTGGGTCAAGAAATATTTGTCTTCACAACTTTTCCCGTAAAGGGTAGTGAGTGAAGGAAGACAAATACTCTTGAGGGTACAAATACAATGCAAATTATACAAATACAAATGAAAATTACAAGTAAAATTTACTCTTTTTTTTTTTTTTTACTTACAATGCTTTATTGGAGATAAGATTCCGAAGCAATCATCTTCGTTATCATCTCCAAGTGAGATGAACGGCTCCTCATCTTCCGTTGAATTGGCGATAGACGGTTCAGATCTGGAGGTAAGGAGCTGCTGCACGACTTTAAAATATTCCTCTTCGGTTCTTGCACCGGCCAATAGGGATTGGGCCTTTGAACGTTGTACGAGGAATGTATTTTGGGCTTTAATGTCTTCTATTTTAGGGGCAAGGAGGCCTTTTGAAGAAAGCCAGGCCTGGACAGTGGGTTCAGTCAGTTTTAACTGTTCATCAAATTTTTGACTACCATTTGATTTAAAAATGTCTTTGAAGGACGAGTTGGGCTTCTTGAGTTTGGTATTGAAAATGCCACATCCAAACCCAAGGCAAGAAGAAATTTGTACAAAAACAGAGAAAATGAGGAAGCCTCTTCTCGGACTCAGAGGGAATATAATGGGCTTTAAAAAGATTTAGACATTTTATAACATTTGGGGTAAGGATATCTTGGCTTGGGCCAAAATAGTTCCACCACTGTTGGAACCAATTTAGAAGGCTTTGTACGGTTATTGTCGAATTGAAGAAAAATAACCAGGAATGGGTTTTCTTTGGGTTTTGTATAAAAAATGTGTTAAACCAGGCATATTGGTAATCCCAATAGGAAAAAGATAGGCAATGATTTAAACGCTTTTGGAAATTGGCGGGAAAAGTCTTTAGTTTGTGGAGTTGATCACCCCACTGCTTTGGGCTAAGAACTTTAAGGATGGTTGCCGTGGAATAGGCAGGCTCTGTATGGGATTCACTAAGAAAGAAATGTTTGAATTTTAATGACTCAGTGATCTCTAAAATACTTTGATAGTAAGGCTGGGGTTTTGTTAAATCCAATGGTTTAAAAAATCAGCCTTTAGGGAAAATCTTTGCAATAGCTTGAAATGAATCCCATAGATAAAATATTTTGATGATGGGTTTTATGAATCCAATCCGAGGACTTTTGTAAAAGCTTCGATTGAGAAACTATAATTTGGGAAGATGAGCTTTCACCAGAAATGACTTCCTTGGAGGAAGTAGTTTTTGTAATTGCTTTAGAAATAGATTTTTCTTTCTCAGGAACTTGAGAAAGAGCTTTGCTTTGAGAAATGCTTTGTAGGGCGAGCATAAGCTCAGGAGATTTGGAAATGGAGTTCATCCATTCTTTTACCTGCTCTTCGGAGGCAATGACTTTAGATTGTGCTTCTTATTCTTCTACCATGTCAATCCAAGACTTTATGGGCATGGCTGAAGAAAGTAATTTTGTCTTTAGATGGGGTAGTCTGAGATTCTTTTGAGGTGTTGATTTGGGGTTCTTTAAGAATGGCTTTACCCTTGTCTCTCTTTTTGGGAGGCATTATCTGTTTTGTAAAAATTCCCTGGTTAGAAAATCGGGGATAGAATTTGTATATCTTTTAATAAATTCAATGTCAAAATCAAAAACACTTAAAATTGTTTGCCAACGTGTAAAAATTTATTTTGATATAATGTTTTGAACATTCTTTTCTAAAATATATTTTGCAGCTTTACAATCAATTCTAAGTAAAAATTTTTGATTTAACAAATCACTTTGGAATTTTGATATGCATAAAACAATGGATACAATTTCTTTTTTAATAGTAGAATAATTTCTTTGACATTCGTTCCAATGTGCAGAAACATATTGTACTATTTGTTCTTTATTGTTCTCTACTTGTTTTAACACTCCTCCATAACCTAAATCTGATGCATCAGTTTCAACAATTTTAGATCATGTAGGATTAGCTAAGAATAAACATGGAACATCTTTAACTGAATTCTTTATGAGTTTAACTACTTTAGTGTGTTCATCTGTCTAAGGAACATGATTCTTTTTTAACCTATCATGCAAAGGTTTTGAGATCCTATTTATGTTAGGACAGAAATCAAGAACATAATTTAAACTTCCTAAGAATCTTTGTAGTTGGGTTTTTTCTAAGATTTTGTCAGGGAATTTATCCGTAAAAGCAAGAGATCTTTCAATAAGAGTAATAGTCGCTTTGGAAATATATGTCTAAGGAACCTGATCCTTGTTTGAAACAAAGATACTTTAGAACTGGAAATAGCTAATCCGGCTTTTCTAGTAACAAGATAAAAAGTCTTTTGGTATTTGAAATGTTGATCAATGGTTTGAGAGAAGATCAACACATCATCAATATAAACAATGCAGAATTCAGAGAAAGGGTTATAAATATCATTCATAATCCTTTGAAATTCTGAATGTGCATTCTTTAATCCGAATGGCATAACAGTCCATTCATATTGTCCAAAAGGAACAGTAAAGGCAGTTTTGTATCTGTCTTTAAGGTGGATTTGGATCTGCCAAAACCCTGATTTCATATCAAATTTTGAAAATATGAAAGCAGAATGGAGTTTTTGTAGTAAATCTTTTTTGTTAGGTATGGGATACCTAATCCATTTTAAAACTTTATTTAAGGGTTTGTAATTTATAACTAATCTATGTGTTCCTCTTTCTATCTCAGTATTCTTATTGACATAGAAAGCGGCACAAGACCAAGGAGACCTAGATTTGACGATGAGTCCTTTGGACTCTAAGTCTTTAATTTCATTTTTACAATGTTGTTCTAATTCCACATTCATTTGAATTGGACGGGCTTTAATAGGAATTTGTTTTTCATTAAAAGAATTTTCATAAGGCAAATCTACCATATTTTGTTTTCTATTCCAAAAAGCAGATGGTAAATCAGCATAGATTTGTTTTTCAATGAGGTTTTCAAAATCAAAGATTTTTTTCTTTATAAATTCACTATGTAAATTGTTTTCAATTCTTTGTAAACTCAAATCTTTTTGCAAATGAACCAGGTCATTTTGTTTTGACTTGAAAAGGGTATTGATTTGGTTCTGATAAACAGAACATGCTTTGACAATATTTAAGTTTCTTGTTTTAGGCTTTTCAATGAAGGGGAAAATTAATTTTTTGTTTTTTGCTTTAAAAGATATACTATCATAATTGACAGTATATGGGGCAATAAGGTTTATGAATGGGGTTCCTAAAATGACAGCGTGATGGATGTCATTTATTAAAAGGAAGGAAGTCCTAAATTCAAAACCACTGTTATAAACAGAGGCATCAACTTTTGATTTGATTTTTAATTTTTGAATTATTGGTGGCAGAGAGTCTTTCATTTGTTTTTTCATGAAATCTTCTGGGGACAATATATTCTTTAATACAATTTAGGTCGGCACCAGTGTCAAAAAGGGCAATGGTGTCAATTTCAAATTCTTTAGAAATGACTAAGGTGATTTTAATCAAATATTTTGTAGTAATGATCTGCTTTAAGACAAACAGAAAATCATTGGGTATGGACTCAATGTTTTCAAAGCTTTATTCTTCATTATCACTATTAGGTTCTGATTCCTTATCATGATTATCTTGTAATTGCTTTTGCAAGAGAAGTTGAATGGTTTCAGAATCGTTCTTTTGTTTCTTTTTTAAGTCTTTTATCTCAATTTTAATGTCTTTTATCTCTTTTTGGAGATCTTGAATAGTGGTCGTTGTTGTCTTTGTTTTCTTTTTATATAAAATCTCAGTAAGATCATATGTGCTCTTTTTTACAATAGGAGCTTTAGAAGTTTCTACTTTATCTCTTACTTCTAAAGTTTTTAGAAGTTTATCAAGGTATTCTCTTTGAAGAGTTGGGTCAGAAATGTGTTTGACTAGCTCAAGAAAAGTTTCTTAGTCTTTTGTTAACACATTAACTTTCTTTAAGTAGATTTTTGTATTGTCAGAATTACTACTACTGGATTCAGAATCAGAGTTAATTAACTCATCAACCTGAAGAGACTCACTGTCTCCCGTCATGGAAGACTCAGAATCAGATGACTCAATGAGCAAAAGGGCTAATTTAGAGAGTACTTGTTCATCAAGGTCAAGCTCATAGAGCTTTTTGCTCATACGACAGAATTTTGCAGTATGGCCTTTTTTACCACATTTGAAACAAGTAGCTTCTCTGTAGTTGAATGTGGCTTTTGGTTTGGCTTTAGAATCCTTTCTTTTAGAGAAATTGGGCTTCTTATAAGGCCTTGAAGGTTTCTTATAAGAGGATTCTCTAAAATCTTGAAAGGGTTTCTTATGGCTTTTGGATTTGTAATGTTTTTTGTAAGGTTTCGAAGAACACTTACCATTAGAGTCTTTAGAAATAGAGGCTTTAAAAGGGTCATAATTGAATTGCTTACAGAAACTACCTAATTCTTGCTTAGACTTTCTAAGTTCCCATTTTAGGCCCTTCTGAAGTTTTAAATTTTGGTAAATTTTTAATCCTTCCTTATTGATGAAACTAACAAGTTCACCATAAGTAAGATTGTCATAAGGGATTCTATTGTCATATAAGGCTTTAATGGAATTCCTGACCTTTTCTCCTAAAAGGGTTGGTAAACCTACAAGAAATTTTTCTTTCCAAGTTACATGATTTGCATCATCCCTAAGGAAAAGTCTGGTGAAGAAGGTGGTTTTATAGCTTTGAAACTCACTAAGTTTTCTACATCTGAGATTGTGTAGTCTTTATAACATAATCATTCTTTAGAAAATCATGTTTTTTAGTTTTATATATCATATCTTTAGAAATTTTTTGAAGTTCCCAACAATCAATTGCTTTATTGAAGTCTTCAATTACGAATTTTTCTGAATTTACTATATTCTTTAAATCACTAGTTCTTCCAGAGGAAGAGCTAGAGAAGGAAGATGCTCTACAGAGTAGAGAATCCATGGGTAGGACCTATATTCTAGTTTTAACCCTACAAGTATGTCTACAATCCTAAGATAAGAATTGGTTTTACTGCCCTTCAACCAAATCGGGACTTACGACCAAAAGCTACCTAGGCACCTGAGGTAACACTCACCACACTAATAAAATCTTAACTAAACTATAATTCTTTATACCACAAAGTCTCTAAACTATATTACACTATCCACCCCGTGGCTCTGATACAAGAAAGAAAAGGATCTAAGAAGATAGTGCTTTCAAATGAATAAATAAAGTTGAAGATAAATAAAGCAAATAATTTAATTAGATAAATAAATAATTTTACTTTATTGGTACATGGCGTTGTTTAACCAGATTGCCGCAGAGACTTAACCTGCGCTTTGGGATCAGATCTAACTTAGAACAGATCTAATCTTGCACAATCGGGTGAAAATGATCTAAGAAGATAGTGCTTTCAAATGAATAAATAAAGTTGAAGATAAATAAAGCAAATAATTTAATTAGATAAATAAATAATTTTACTTTATTGGTATGTGGCGTTGTTTAACCAGATTGCCGCAGAGACTTAACCTGCACCTTGGGATCAGATCTGACTTAGAACAGATCTAATCTTGCACAATCGGGTAAAAAGGATCTAAGAAGATAGTGCTTTCAAATGAATAAATAAGGTTGAAGATAAATAAAGCAAATAATTTAATTAGATAAATAAATAATTTTACTTTATTGGTACGTCGCGTTGTTTAACCAGATTGCTGCAGAGACTTAACCTGTGCTTTGGGATTAGATCTGACTTAGAACAGATCTAATCTTGCACAATCGGGTGTCCAGTCGATATACCCAATGTCTTTTAAGAAAATATTTTTAAATTAATTTTAATTATCTTTAAACAACCCTAAGCAACACAAGGCTCAGAGATAGTACTAGATCTGGTTCCCAGAAATAGTTCTCTGAATGGATGGAGGGAAAAGAGAAATACAACCGAGGGGAAAGATCTCGTCTCTATACCTCAGAGGATTTGTAACAGCTGTATTTCTGATGCAAAAGATCAGCCAAGGCTGTAACTGCAGAGCATACTTATACATACAACCTTAGATCTATGTTTTTAAAATAAATTACAGAACTTTAAAACATACATACAAAGCTTTAAACTAAAATTATTACAATCTTTACATATGCTTTGAAATGAATGACGGTGCTTTAAAATTAAAAGATCAAATGCTTACATAATTTTCTTGAATCCGAAAAGCTTTTACAGAGAAAATATTTTAAAGAAAGAAATAGAAGAAGAGAAAATCAGAAGACAGAAAAAATTTCCTTGATGGCTTCAGTTCATATTTCCTCTTGAGAGGAGATAGGGAAAGAAAACGAGAGAGAGAGCGAGAGATCAGAAGTGGTAAAGAAAAGAAGTGATGGGTCTCAGTCTCCATCCCCTTCTTATACAATAATTTTTTTTTTTTTTTTACAAGAAAAGAAAATGTTCCGCGTTTTAACTGTGGCGTCACATGAGGAGTTGGTGAAGATTCCAAATCTAGACAGCAACAGGAAAAGGAGTATGGGCTTCATAAACGTAGGGGACATCATCTTCTACTTTCTTGACTTTAGGAAAGGCTTCACGTGAGTGAGTCCCTTCCAAGGATAGAGCATCTTTGAAATCTTTAAGTGGGGTCAAGAAATGTTTGTCTTCACAGCTTTTCTCGTAAAGGGTAGTGAGTGTAGGAAGACAAATACTCTTGAGGGTATAAATACAAATGGAAATTATACAAATACAAATGAAAATTACAAGTAAAATTTACTTTTTTTTTTTTTTTACTTACAATGCTTTATTGGAGATAAGATTCCGAAGCAATCATCTTCGTTATCATTTCCAAGTAAGATGAACTGCTCCTCATCTTCTGTTGAACTAGCGACAGACGGTTCAGATCTGGAGGTAAAGAGCTGCTGCATGACTTTAAAATATTCCTCTTCGGTTCTTGCACCAGCCAATAGGGATTGGGCCTTTGAACGTTGTGCGAGGAATGTATTTTGGGCTTTAATGTCTTTTATTTTAGGGGCAAGGAGGCCTTTTGAAGAAAGCCAGGCCTGGACTGTGGGTTCAGTCAGTTTTGACTGTTCATCAAATTTTTGACTACCATTTGACTTTAAAATGTCTTTGAAGGACGAGTTGGGCTTCTTGAGTTTGGTATTGAAAATGCCACATCCAAACCCAAGGCAAGAAGAAATTTGTACAAAAACATAAAAAAAGAGGAAACCTCTTCTCGGACTCAGAGGGAATATAATGGGCTTTAAAAAGATTTAGACATTTTATAGCATTTGGGGTAAGGATATCTGAACTTGGGCCAAAATTGTTCCACCACTGTTGTAATCAATTTGGAAGGCTTTGTACGGTTATTTTCGAATTAAAGAAAAATAACCAGGAATGGGTTTTCTTTGGGTTTTGTATAAAAAAATGCGTTAAACCAGACCTGTTGATAATCTCAATAGGAAAAAGATAGGCAATGATTTAAACGCTTTTGGAAATTGGCGGGAAAAGTCTTTAGTTTGTGGAGTTGATCACCCCACTGCTTTGGGCTAAGAACTTTAAGGATGGTTGCCGTGGAATAGGCAGGCTCTGTATGGGATTCACTAAGAAAGAAATGTTTGAATTTTAATGACTCAGTGATCTCTAAAATACTTTGATAGTAAAGCTGTGGTTTTATTAAATCCCATGGTTTAAAAAACCAGCCTTTGGGAAAAATCTTTGCAATAGCTTGAAATGGATCCCATAGATAAAATATTTTGATGATGGGTTTTATGAATCCAATCCGAGGACTTTTGTAAAAGCTTCGATTCAGAAACTATAATTTGGGAAGATGAGCTTTCACAAGAAATGACTTCCTTGGAGGAAGTAGTTTTTGTAATTGCTTTAGAAATAGATTTTTCTTTCTCAGGAACTTGAGAAAGAGCTTTGCTTTGAGAAATGCTTTGTAGGGCGAGCATAAGCTCAGGGGATTTAGAAATGGAGTTCATCCATTCTTTTACCTGCTCTTCGGAGGCAATGGCTTTAGATTGTGCTTCTTGTTCTTCTACCATGTCAATCCAAGACTTTATGGGCATGGCTGAAAAAAGTAATTTGTCTTTAGATGGGGTAGTCTGAGATTCTTTAGAGGTGTTGATTTGGGGTTCTTTAAGAATGGCCGTACCCTTGTCTCTCTTTTTGGGAGGCATTATCTTTTTTGCAAAAATTCCATGGTTAGAAAATTAGGGATAGAATTTGTATCTCCTTTAATAAATTCAATGTCAAAATCAAAAACACTTAAAATTGCTTGCCAACGTGCAAAAATTTATTTTGATGCAATGTTTTGAACATCCTTTTCTAAAACATATTTTGCAGCTTTACAATCAATTCTAAGTAAAAATTTTTGATTTAACAAATCACTTTGGAATTTTGATATGCATAAAACAATGAATAAAATTTCTTTTTTAATAGTAGAATAATTTCTTTGACATTCATTCCAATGTGCAGAAACATATTGTACTATTTGTTCTTATATATATATATATATATATTGATGAAAATAAGAAGATAGATACAATTATTCTATGTGGAAAACTAAAATTCAATATTACAATTATCCAGATCAAACAGAATTTTCTTTTCAATTTTCTCTGTTGCCAAACAGCAGCTTTGCTTCCAAATTCGATTTACTCTGCTTGGCATGGGTTGAAATACATTGAACAACTCAACAAAAGGATTTGGTCTTATTGGCTTGCGGTTTGGATTAAATATTTGGCCTGGTAATGAAAAAATTAAAATCATCAATAGTTGGATTAGTTATATGTTTACTAATGCTGTTAACAGCTATTGGATGAACTTACAAAAATTGAAAAAAAAAGTAATTTTGATAAATTAATTTCACCCATTGGTTTAAAAGGCAAGCAAAGAGAAGAAGAGAAGTCGGACCAAGAATTTGCTCTTCTCTCTGTCAATGTTCCCAAAACTCTTAACAAGATTTACATGCTGAAGAATGTGCACTATTCAAATAGAAATTTTTACCGGATAATGGAATTATGAATTTTTATAATCAGACATCTGCAGTCTAATGCGCCTATCAAAAGAATGTGCACCATTCAAAGACCATGTAATTTTATAAGCAAAGATATAAAGAAGCTTATTGGACAGGCTTCCCACCAAATGCATCAAAACCACTGACACTGCCTTAGGAAGCCATTTTTGAAGTCGATAATTGGAATCTTATCTATGAATTGCAAAACAGAGATTATTCAATGTCAGATGCCCCATTATAGAACAATAACCTCAAACATGAGAAAATGTCAAAATGCAGTAACAAGGTAAGTGGCAACCTCGCCGTGCATGAAAGCATAGTAATCCAACAATTCCTTTAGACGAGAAACATGTTCCAAATCGGGAAAGGATAATTTTGAACCAGATTGCCAAATCAGCCTGCATATCAGATATTAATACCACTGATAACCATAAGTCAAACAGCAAGTTAACAAGTAATGAAGACGCAATGACCTTATGACTGACATGCTCTGTTCTGGAGTTAAAGACAGGATGCGAAATTGGCGAAAGAGTTCTGCAGTCAACAATTATATCAACCTCACTCCTGGCCATATCATGCACCTCTAATAGAGATTTCAATATCTGACTGCCAAGCTCTTCAATGCCCAGCAGACCATTTGAGTGACAGTGCTGTTCAAGGCTTCCTCCTTCCACTGACTCTAGCAATATAAAACCAAACTTAACAATGTAGATGTCTGATTATAGGAACCCATACATTCATTAGAATGGAGATGTCTTTGAAAGTTTCTTCACTGCTGTTTCTAGAATAAAAATACAATCAACGCATGTTGAAGGTTCGGACTCTAGACTTTGGTTTCCGTACTATATTATTTAAACAGTCAGATGAAATACTACCTCGTAGACAGGGCCACATCCACCCTCCCCAAGCTTATTTTTGAACCTTGTTAGTAAATTCATTAGTAGCTGAAGGTTGATAACCCTATCGATATTTTTGAACCTTGTTAGTAAATTCACCCACCCTGTTTCGTTTCTTTATTATCATCTTCTTGAGCTGTAAAATTGATTTGTAGTGGTAACTAGAGGTGGCATAAAGATCTTGACACAAATCATTTTCAATCTGTTATCTCGTAAAATAGGCCATATGCACAGATTTTTTAAGTTCTGATCAGTCAGATTCTTGCTCTGAGAAACTGTACACCGCAACTTCAGCTATGCAATTGCAATTTTTTTTTCTTTTTTTTTTTTTGATATATCAACCACCTATAGTCGTGAAAAATCTAAAAGAGAAATTAGAAATTTTGCTGGTTCTAAATTTTTAAAAAATAAAAAATACTACATCAGCAAGATAGAAAATTTAATGAGTTAAAATTAATATAACGATAACTAAATTTCATCATTTGTCCTTTGGTTCCGGCTAAATAAAAATCCTGCAAGTGCAAGCAATTAAAAAAGCAACAACTAATAATTTTGGCAGGCCATTAACGTCATAAAATTATTAATTAATTTTAATAAAAGCTTTGCTTACCTGCAGCTTGAGAGAGCGCCCAATTATCGTCATTGCCATGCAACATAGCCAAGCAGCTTCCTTTCCTCGGCATGAGAAACCTTGATAATGTCTTCTCAATGTAACTCTTGATGTCTCAAGCTTCCATAATTGCTGGCCCTTCTGTTGATGCATCGATGCCATTACCCTCAGGATTCACCAGAATCCAAGCATGTATCTGTAGAAAGGCAAAGCCAGAACCAGCTCATCGGCCAATACTCCGCCATCAATCCAAGCCCTTGTGCAATAATCTGCGTTAACTAACCATATCAATATTAAAACTCAAACAAGCATTCTTTTCTCTTTCAGGCAACAAACGCCTTGAAGACTCCACTTCAAAACTTTTACTGCCATAAACAATCAACCTAAACTCAAGCTGATGAGTTTAATATGTCATATTAGAAAAATTAGTTTAACATCATTAATATGTCATATTCTTTTAATAATAATAAAATCTATTTGATAAATTAATAATATTGAAATAATTATACAGAACTTTCATAGTAATTTATAAAATTTATTTTATTTTATTTATGATAATTTTTTAATTATGTCTATATCAATATAAATTTTAAAGTCAATTTTTAGATTAATAGATTTTAATATTAATAAATTTCATCGGATAGACTAATAATATCTTAATATTAAAAATAATTTCGATTAAATACGTAATTTTATTAATTATACTTATTGTAAGAGTTTATTTGTATCATATGATATTATTTATTATTTTCATCTTATTACTATATCTATTTAATCATTTGTGAAACTTAAGCAAACTTTAGGGACGTAAGTGGCTTTTTTTTTTTATAATATGAAAAGTATATATTGAAAAGGACAGGGGAAAGAATATTTTGCTTTATTTTTTATTAAAAAAATGAGTATTTGAAAATTGAAAATTCAATGTTTTTGTTTAACATTGGGATGAGAATGCGAAATACCAATCCTTGCCCTCTATTGTTAGTCCAACTCATGTGACCTTGGTGCAAAGTACATTCACGACCAAATGAGTTCCGTCCTAGGGCCGAATTCAAGTTTAAAAGCCAGCATTAATATGAAAAATGAATTTGAACTAAATTAACTAAAATTATTCTTAATATAAATAGTAAAACTTCATTTTCAATATCTTTGTCTTTTTGTACATTTTTTCTTTTCTTTCTTTATTGGCAAGCACTCTAGAAGACATTCATTGTTTTTTTTTTTTTTTTGTTCATAAAAAAAAAGTTGTCTATTTTTAAATCTATTTTGACTCTGGCTGAATACTATTCTTACAATTTTTTTCATTAAAATCTATTCAGGTGACTGTGCATGCAAAGTACATTCATGGTTAGCTAAGTTATGTCCTGTGGCAATCAAAGGTTGATCGTCAGTCTTGTCCGTTAAATTAAATAAAATACGCTTGGAGGATTGTTGCAAAGCATAAATATCAAGTTATTATTCATCTTTCTTTTATGATGCCACTTTAGTTTCCCGTTTTGTAAAATTCTCTTTTTGTGATTTTGGGCATCTGTTTTTTATAAAAGTATATATTAGCCCTCATTCATTTAAGTTTTTGCTTGGTCTTTGTTTACTTTTGCCATCTCTCAAAGACCCAAAACTTTTTTCCCTCCTAATTAAACTCGGCCAAGGTTCTATCTATTCACTCACAGAGAACGCAAAATGTACATTTCGAAATTGTTAAAGCAGAAATGGCATTTCTTCTCGAAAAATTAATTATTTCTTAGAATATATGTAAACGTTTTATATAAGTAATGTATTTGCTTTCTTCGACTCCTAAAATATTTTGTCCGATCCATTTCTTGTGTTACTCTGTATGCTTTATTGAAGCTTCTTTTGGTCTTGATTTTTGAATTTCAAAATCTTAATTTATTCGTCCTTACAAGTTTTATTCTACCACAAATTGAAAAATAAGCTAAAGCTTTACTATATATCAATTCTAAGGGCATGTTTGGTTGGAAGAAATAGTAGGAGAGGAGAGGAATGAAAAGGAAAAAGGGGGAGAGAAAATGACTGAAAAAGAGGATTAATCTTATTTTCATTATTTGGTTAGACATGAAATTTTTCTTTTTCCCCTTTTTTCCCCTCTCCTTCTTTTCCCTCATCTCCTTTCCTTATATTTCTTCAAACCAAACATGCCATAAGTATATTCTTTCTTCATCCAATCAAGTTTTTACTTTATCTTTATTAATTAGGCATCTTACAAAGCTTTTCTTTACTAATTGAGCTCTGTCAAGATTCTTCGCAGGATACAAGCAATGTATATGCCAAAATAGTTAAAGCAGAAATGACATTTCTTCTCGAAAATTAATTATTTCTTTAGAATTCGAGTAAACGTTTTATAAAAGCAAACGCCTACTTTATTCAACTTTAAAACATTGTCATATCCATTTCTTGTATCACTCTTAATGCTTTATTAAGTTTCTTTTGGTCTTGATTTTGAATTTCAAAATCATAATTTATTGATCATTACAAGTTCTTTTCTTCATAAATTGAAATATAAGCTACGCCACTTAGCTTTACTATATATCAATTCTATGTATATTCTGTAAAATAACCCTAAGATAAGATCAGGCAGTAATACAATCGAGAAAATTCGAATCTCATGATTTTCACACCAATAATACATACAATAATATTGTATATTTCTGTTTTCCTTAACATATCTCTGGCTTAGTTATCAATTGATTATGTGTTTACAACTAGAGTAATGCAAAGATCCTAACATTTGAATTCTAACTAATGTGGCGTCCATCCATTGGATGGTAGATAAGTAACTTTATCAATTACAAAATTTATCATCCACAAGACGAATGACACATAATATTGGGACTCAAGTTTGAGTATTCTACCACAAATATTTAGTATTATTATTAGAGTAATGATACAGTCACAAACTCTTGTACAAATTTATTTTGTACAAACTAATGTGGCATGATTTAATTGGTTGAATTAAATATCACTTGGTCCACATGATTTGTTTTCATTATTTTATATTTTCTTTCAACCAATGAATTAATTCAACTCCACTTGAAAAGATGAGGAGCCTCACTCAAATGCAGCTTCATGAACAAAACGTGTGGCACGGTCTTTGCCTTTGTCATCTCTTGGCTCTTTCACTTCAAAGGCTTATCATGAATATCAAGAGAGCTTGCATTTTGCTAACCTGGAGTGTATAAGTTTATTTTATTTGGTCCGTTATTTATATATTTGCACGTATAGCCGTAAAAGCATCTGTGCTCACATGTTAGTGGTTTTTAAACCACGGCACCATAAATATCAAACGGAGTTTAAAAGGAGTACCGAAAACGCTACTTAAAACATCAAAATTCGAATGAAATGGCAGCCAGCAACAACAAGAGCCTGTCTGATTACCAAATAAAATCAAGTTAATGAAGGGAAAGTAAAACGTAAGCCACCAAATAATAAAAGACTTAGAGACAACAGCCTGAAGTCCTGAACTATGTGCATGGAAGACTTTTAAGTTTTAATCACAAGATAATTAATACCCATCACATAATCGACACACAAGAGAAATGTAAGCTTCAGCTTATTAAAAAAAAAAAACAACAACAATAACAACAATTTAAAACGTAACTCACCAAATAAGAGAAGACTTAAAAACAAAAGCCTTATTCCATATTAAACACTTAATTTTTAATCACGAGACAATTAAATTCAATAGCACAAAAGTCAGTTACATAATTTTTTTCTTTTATTGATAAAGTCGGTTGATACTACAGTTAGATTACAGGTTAAAAAAAAATTGGAAAAACTAAAATTACGAGTACACAATCTAGTTTAGTTTACAAATTGAGATATGGTATCAACTGGAATCACTGGATCAGTCAGTCTTCTTCAAAAATTGATCTGTAATTAATCCTGACATAAGGTATATGGGTAATCATGGGCCAATATTTTCCTTTATCCTTTCTGCACCTTTTCTCTATCAACGGGCAACCACCGATAACTAGTTGCAAAAGTGATTTAGGCAGGCCCTGCTTTGAAAAGTATTTGAGCTTCGGACAATTAAAGAGACGCAGAATTTCAAATGAAGTGAGGTTTTCACCAATTGAAGACAGGCGTTCCAGATTTGGCATATCTGAAATCATCAATTGGGTTAGAGTGGCGGGAAACCGTGGAGATGACACCAGGTCTGGACATCCTCCTCTGATTTCTAATTCCCTGAGAGAGGTGAATCTGTTCAATCCCCACTCGAACAATGGCTTTGATATCTTCAGATCTACAAGCTCAAGTGATTGGAGGTTGGTGGGAAAACCATCCTCTGGGAAAGATACCAAGCTACGGCACCGATCTATTTCTAAACGTAGAAGAGAGGTGAGATTGTGCATGCAGTTGGGTAAGGCCTTCAGATTCTCACAACTCCAGATCATGAGCTCAGTCAGTTTCGTAGAAGGCAATCCTTCTTCGGGAAATGACTCAAGATTTGGACATCCATCTACCCTAATCTTTTGAAGATGGTGGAGATTATGCAAACCGGCAGGTAATGATTTAAGATTTTCAAGCCCTGAAATAGTGATTTCTTCAAGGGATGTGTTGTCCAACCTTTCTGCCAACGACTCCAGCTTTGAACAGTGACTGACCTCAAGGAACTTAAGAGCCTGAGATAGATTTCCATTCTGTGACAATAAAGCAAGTTTCGAGCAATAACTGACCTCAAGATGCTCCAGCGTGGCAGGTAACTCATTTACTGAAGAAGAGGATGTGAGGGAGGTGCATCCACTGCTGCTACTGCGGATGTCCTGCTCCCCTGTCAAAGTCCTTAAATTATCACATTCGTCAATAATCAGCCGCTTCAAGCTCCGAGGTAGCTGGATTCTAGCAATATATGTCAAAGAATTACAGTTATAAATGCTCAGGCTTTCGAGAGATGCACTGCTATTTTGCATCCATGCCTCAGGTAAGGATTCCAAAGCATCGCATTGTTCAATTTCAATTGTTCTCAATCGCGAAGGCAGAGCAACCTCGGGAAAGGAAATGCCTGTCCGGATTAAGGTAGAATTAAGATAATGTTTCTCTTCTTACTTAGGAGTGTATGAAATACTCCCAACTCCCAACAGAACAGATGGTGTGTAAATTTGCTTTTGCTTTGTAAAGGAGTGTGGCGGTCCACTTTGTACCAATCACTTGCTCAATAGGTTCAATTAGCGAGCGTGGTGCTGGAGTGGAGAAGAAGAGCTAGTAAAGCCATGCATTTGCGTGGGGATCAGCGCTTGCCATCAACTACGGCAAACGTGGTCTTATATCGTATATTCCCCTCGTGTTTCCATATCTTTATTGTTATTTAATTATGTTACTAAATACGTCCTACCAAAATTCATCAGTATTACGACAGCTTTTGCATTTTTTTTCTTTTTTTTATTTTCTATTTGGGATTCCATCACAAATGGCAAAAAGAGAAGGGGAAAAAAAAAAGGACGTACCACGTAGCACCTGGTGAATGGTTTAGTTATGGATTACGATAATATTGGTATTAATTTTATTGGCTCTGTCGTCCTCACGGATATTTGAACTAGCAACAAAACGACAACCATAAAATGTTTTAAACTGGACCAAAAAATTAAACCGTTGAGAAATGCCTGTCCGGATTCAGAGGGTAATTCTCAAGAGCATAAATCCCTTATTGAAATTGGATTTTCCTTGTGGGTGATTTGGGTTATGCTAAAAAACGATCCGCTGAGACTTGGTTCAAGATAACGGGTAACATGCATGCAAGTCAAAAAGTACCTTAAATTTCATTTTCTAGTGAACGAATGATGGATGCCCATTTGCTTATTTTAATATGAAGATTTGTGTATGGTTATTTGTGATCAAAGAGTAAGTTTTTGCTAGATTGTACATAAATTGTTGATGATGATGGATATCCATTGGTGGTTTCGAGTAAATGTGTCTGATCCTAGATTCTCTTTGACTATTAACGAAGGGGTGGATATGAAAAAGAAAAGTTATCAAAATAAATTTGCACTTTTCAAATTTTTTTTTTAAATATTTGTCCAAGTATAGTACGACGTTCAAACTGTAGGAGACTTGTAGAGGTTCTTCTGAAGTATGCTTTTCCGTGAGTGAATTTGATACCACTGAAGTGTAAGATTGGATATGTCAAACAGCCTGAGGAGCCCTACTCAAACGCAGCTTCAAAAACAAAACTTGTGGCATAGCTGCTGCATAATGACCTTCTTAATTGCCTGAATGGTCTTTGCCTTTGTCATCTCTTTGCTTTTTCACTTCGAAGGCTTATCATGAATCTCCGGAGAGCTTGCACTTTGCTAACCTGGAGCCAATAATTTTATTTTATCTGGTCCCTTATTTTTCACTGCATTTTAGAATGTGCCACGCACAATGCTCTAGAAAATTGCATATTAGAATATACGCTAAAGTTTTCATTTTACAGTAGTTAGTGGCTTTTAAACCACGGCACCATAATATCAGACGGAGTTTAAAAGATTAAACTAACACATCGAAATTCGAATGAAAGCTTAGCTAGCAACAAAACATTCTTTAATCTCGCGTTGCAGATATTATGTTTTTTTTTTTTTTTAACTAGAGTTTTATGCTTATTGACTTATGAAATGAGAAATATTATCGATTAATCCGGTGGATTGAACAGGAGTACCAATTCGAGAGATCTGACATTGTTAGCAGCTATCACATGATCAATCAACATTATCATATTAAAAGAAAAAAAAAATTCCTATCATGTGACCCTTCAATGAATAAAACAATTTCACATACTCAAATGAATATAATCAAGGAAAGAAACAATTTAAGACCCACCAAATAATAGAAGACTTAAAATCAAAAGCCTCAAATCCTTAACTATATGGAAGACTTTTAATTTTGAATCACAAGATAATTAATATCCATCACATAATCGACACATAAGAGAAATGTAAGCTTAAGACTAAAAAAATAAAAACAACTTAAAACGTAACACACCAAATAATAGAAGACCTAAGAACAAAAGCCTTGATCTATGTAGAACCCGTTAATTTTTAATCTGAAGACAATTAATTCAGCAGCAGAAAAGTCAGTTATAATAAAGCGCATCACGCTATCCCAAACATAATTTTCTTCTTTTATTGATAAAGTGGGTTGATACTACAATTAAATTACAGGTAATTGAAAAAAAAATGAAATTACGATTACACAATCTAGTTTAGTTTACAAATTGAAATTCAAGACCACCTAGAATCACTAATCAGTAAGTCTTCTTCAAAAACCGATCTGCTATTAATTTGGACACAAGGTATATGGGTAATCATGGGCCAATATTTTCCTTTATCCTTTCTGCACCTTTTTGCTATCAACGGGCAATCAATGATAATTAGCTGCAAAAGTGATTTTGGCAGGCCTTGCTTTGAAAAGTGTTTGAGCTTCGGACAATTAAAGAGACGCAGAATTTCCAATGAAGTGAGGTTTTCACCAATTGAAGACAGGCGTTTCAAATTTGGCATATTTGTAATCCACAGTAGGGTTAGAGAGGGAGGAAACCGTGGAGATGACACCAGGTCTGGACATCCTCCTCTGATTATTAATTTCCTGAGAGAGGTGAATCTGTTCAGTTCCCACTCAAACAATAGCTTTGATATCTTCAGATCTTCAAACTCAAGTGATTGGAGGTTGGGGGAAAAACCATCCTCTGGGAATGATTCCAAGCTAGGGCACCGAACTATTTCTAATTGTAGAAGAGAGGTGAGACTGTGCATGCAGTTGGGTAAGGCCTTCAGATTCTCACAACTCCAGATCATGAGCTCAGTCAGTTTCGTAGAAGGCAATCCTTCTTCGGGAAATGACTCAAGATTTGGACATCCATCTACCCTAATCTTTTGAAGATGGTGGAGATTATGCAAACCGGCAGGTAATGATTTAAGATTTTCAAGCCCTGAAATAGTGATTTCTTCAAGGGATGTGTTGTCCAACCTTTCTGCCAACGACTCCAGCTTTGAACAGTGACTGACCTCAAGGAACTTAAGAGCCTGAGGTAGATTTCCATTCCGTGACAAAAAAGCAAGATTCGAGCAATGTCTAACCTCAAGGTGCTCCAGCGTGGCAAGTAACTCATTTACTGAAGAAGAGGATGTGAGGGAGGTGCACCCACTACTGCTGCTGCAGATGTCCTGTTCCCCTGTCAAAGTCCTTAAATTATGACATCCAAAGATAATCAGCTGCTTCAAGCTCGGAGGCAGCTGGATTCTACCAATATATGTCAAAGAATTACAGTTACAAATCTCCAGGCTTTCGAGAGATGCACTGCTATTTTGCATCCATGCCTCAGGTAAGGATTTCAAAGCATCACATTCTTCAATTACAACTGATCTCAACTGGGAAGGCAGAGCAGCCTGAGGAAAGAAACCAAGGGAAGCGCAGCCATTTATCCGCATCTCTGTAAGGGAACTAAGGGTGAGCAAAGCTTCTGGGAGCTTTGTAAGGCCCTTACAATTTCTCAATCCCAAATATTGAAGCCTGCACGGCAACTCTGGCTGCTGTTGGTCATGATCTTCCTCTGTGACCAAGGAAAGAAGTTGGGGACATTTTGAAATCTGTAGCCTATTAAGGGAGCTAATGTCTTCCAATAACCGAGTTTCACTCTGCCACAAATATATTTGCTCTCGGACACTTCGAATCTCTAAAATTTCCAATTTAGGTAGCCCTCGCTCGAATAGACCAGCTAAAACCATTTCATTCGCCATATCACCTAAAAGCACTGATTTCAATGAGCTGAGGTCGATTGGGCTGCCGAACGCCATCCTTTTACATCCACGGATTTCTAATTCACTGAGAGCTGGAAGACATTGAATTGTCACTAGCAACTGTTCACAACTGATGATGACGAGCCTCTCCAATAAAGGAAGACGTTTCGGCAATGTACCTTGTAGTTTAGAACAACTCACAAGAGAAAGCATCCGCAGCTTAGGAAACACCTCATCGAATTCTCGACCAGATCCACAAGGAATCCACTCTTCCCATACTTGCATATCCGCAAAGGAAAGAGTCTCCAGCGATTGAAAGGGCACTGAACAACGGTTTCCATAAAACTCCAGACCCACTCTCTTTACTCTATCCATTCTCCTTATCGAAAGATGCTTTAGAAGCGGTAGTTGCCCAACTGACGGCAAATATGTACACGTGCCACAACATTCAAATTTTAGACTCACTAATTTTGAGAAAGAGAAATCTCCTAACCAAATAGGAAATTTTGTACCACCGTAGCCTGTGATGGTGAGCTCCTCTAGATCTTGATGTGGTCTTAGCATGTTAAGAACACGTGTCTCAAATTCATGCTGGTCAAGGTTCCGAACGTGCCGTGCACTCCATTCGAGCAATAAAGCTTTAAGATTCACCTTGTTGTTTAACTGAGCCTCATTGGCATCGACAACATCTTTCACATTCTCCAACCTCGAAATTTCAAGGGTGCCTTGAAGATGCACCAAGGACTTCAACTCTCGTAACCCAGAACCACCGTCTTTTCCCACAACAAAACTACTCAACATCAAGAGAGAAGTTAATTTACCAATTTCCTTCGGCATTTCCTCCAATGACTGAACATTAGAATTGTTCAGATGATGCAACTTCGTCAGGTTTCCCATGTCCTTGCACAGCTTCTTAAGCCGTTTACAATCTTCCAATAAAAGTGTATGCAAGTTGTACAGAGTGTTAATTGATTCAGGCAAAATTTTAATTTCAGTTCCAGATAAGTCAAGCAACCGTAAATGCTTCAAATTTTCAATTGCATTCGGTAGCTCGAAGATGTTATACCCACGCAAAGAAAAGACCCTTAAGCGTGGGAGATTCAACAACCCCTGAAGAACACTCCAAGCCAAATAATCACCCCCGTAATCTGACAACTTTACTGGTAAAAAAGTTCGCAAATGTTCCACATCACAGATGGACTTCAACCTCTTTTCGCCATCATAATCTCCACTAATATAAGAAAAATGACGAAGACTTTCAGAAAACTTTTGTCCGTTTTCTCCCTCGAACATATCGTCCAGTCTGAAGCATATCTCCCCCGCAGCCCACCGAGCAAGGTCATTGATTAGGTCATGCATCACAAATCGGGATGCATCTTCACTTGAGTGTTGAAATAATGACCTTGAATGTAACTCCCGAACGAACTCGCGGCCCAAATCTTCCATTTTCCTTCCATTGTATTCTTGATCCAAGAAACCTTCAGCCGTCCACAGCAAAATTATCTGCTCTTCTTGAAATTCATAATCCTTGGGAACCAATGAGCAGTATGCGAAGCACTGTTTCAACTGTGGAGGAAGAAAATGGTAGCTCACTCTTAGGGCTGGTAAAATATTACAATTTTCCTCTCGTAAATTCCATATGTCGGTATTGAGCACAAATTCCCAATCTCTTGGGTCATATCTGCCGCGTAAAAGGCCGCCAAGAGTCTTTGCGGCCAAAGGCAATCCTGCGCACTTCATCGCTATCTTCTCTCCAACTTCTTTCAAGGATTGGTGCTTGCTGAAATCCCTAGCCCCCAAGGAGATTTGAGTGAGCAGACGCAAACAATCATCGTTTGACAACTCTTTCAATTGATACGCTGGATCAGTCGTCATTTTCTCTGTAACACCCAGATTGCGAGTTGTGACAACAACCTTACTTCCGGGTGCACCAGCTCCAAAGGGACGGCTCAAAATGCTCCAATTTTCGTAATTCTCGTTCCACACGTCATCCAAAACGAGTAAAAATTTCTTTCCTGACAATTGCTTCTTCAGTTTCACTTGAAGCAAATTTAAATCATCTCTGTCCTTGCACTGGTCACTAGCAATAGAATTTAGGATAGATTCTGTTACCCTGGAAACATCAAAATCCTCAGAGACACAAGTCCACGCTCTGATCTCGAAATGACGTTGCACTCGATCATCATTATACACAAGCTGAGCAAGAGTTGTCTTCCCAACGCCGCCCATTCCATTAATAGAAATAACAGAGAATCCATCATCAGCTCTGAAATCATCCCTCAACAACAATTCAACAATCGCCTCCTTATCTTTTTCCCTGCCATAAATTTTAGCTTCATTCACCAAAGACGTTGTGGGTGGTCTTTGTCCCACATTTCTAGAATTGCCATCTGGAATTACATTTTTCAATTTTAACAGGTCTTTTTGCGTTGAAATAATATCCTGCAGCCGAGCAGTTAACCCCTCTATTTTTGACACCATCTTGGATTCAAAATTAAACGAATCAGTGAAACTTGTACTTCCACTGGGTTGACCACCAGCAGCTGGTTCTTGAAGCAGCAACTCCCTCCGCAGAGCTTCGGTTTCGAACTCATCCAACACGTCTTCAGCATCATAAGCCAAATTCCGAAGATTGTTGAGCCACATCTTAACCGACTTCTCCCTGGTCTGCCTATCCTCAGCATCAGCAAGCACTGCCTGTATCATCTCCAACATTCCCTTCCACTTGAAGAATTCATCCTTCAGCTTCTCATGCTGTGTCAACAGCTTAAGTCCCTCTGGAGCCAGTTTTTCTAACAGCATCTGAACTGCCGCACCCAGCACCGCCTCTCCGATGAATGACATTTTTTTATTTTTTATTTTTTATTTTTTATTTTTTTTGTGGTTGAAGGGAATAGGGTATATTATGAAGAAAGAAGAAGAAAAAATCTGCAGAAATTGGACAAAGTCTAGTATGTGATTTTGATTTGGGAAGGCTGAAGAGTAGAGCAAGCAAGAGCGGGTAATCTGAAAAGGTTTGCGCAAAAAAAAAGCGACGACCAAAACGCCACGACGTCACTACACGCGTTTTTGCCACTAAAGTCAAGCATGAGCAATTGGCTGGGTTATTTATCTTTTACCATTTGATTGTGATATAAAATATTTTAAAAACATTTGATAAATAATCATTAATCAAATATTTAAATAGTTTTTTTTTTATTTAACACATAATAATATATCCGGTATGTAATAATGCATAATTTCAATAATTTACATTTATTTATAGTAATTATGACTAGTCAATACTAATTTATCATTAGATATCTTTTAAATTAATTTTTATTTTTATTGATAGTGAGAGGATCGCGAATGAAATTTGTCTCTGAGTCGGAATCGTTGAAGTTATCAAATTAATTTTGGGCGTACATAATTTTTTTTGGTCCAAATTTTCGAGTTTGTTATGAGATGCAGCAATTTTGCCTTTGATGCAGCAACAAAATTAACCTTGTTCTTAGCTGCTCTAGGTCCCATCCAAATTGCAAGTTTCCTTTTGAACTATTCTTCTGATATATTATTACTCTTTCATTCAAATAAAATCAAATAATTCTTCCTATTTACAGATAATCCCTAAGATAATTCTTCCTATTTACACTATTTCTCTTCCTATTTACAGATAATCCCTAGGATAATTCTTCCTATTTACACTATTTCCCCGCCTCAAAATAATATTTTGGTGCCAATAGGCTGTTTACATATAGTCCCTAAGATACAATAACTCTAATTGTTGTAAGAGTGCACACTCAATACAACAATTCGGAACAGCAAAAAATTGAATATAAAGTACGATGATTTATGCGGTGATATTTGGGATAAGAACTAATGGTACCTACTCCAAATACTTCTTCAAATAGCTACCATTTAATTTAACTTTCTTTTCAATACAACTTTTTTTAACGTAATTTTCATAACTACCATTACATCCTCATTAATATTTAAATTTGAAATATTGTAATCCGATACAAGTTCAACTGTGTAGGATTTGGTATTTTAAAATACCCTCGCATACTCTGATACTCACAACATGTTGTAGTAAGGACTGAATTAAGCATTAAAGAATGAAAATTCCTTTACGTAAACTACTGACTCTATGACAACATGATAAAAAAAAATTAATAAAAATCAGAAGATAGATACAATTGGGGGATTTAATGAATCTGTCCCTCAAAATTGTAGTTATTCTATGTGGAAAATGATAATATAATGAGAATAATTAAACACCAAATTCTTAGGCTCTTGCCGAGGCCTTATTCTGCCTTTGTTAAAAAAATATTACTAAAATAATATAAATTGATAAAGAGTACAAATAAAGAGCGGGGCAGTAAACTGTTTGAAAATATAAGGATAAAAACCTGAAGATCACGACTGAACTTGATGAGAGGCAAAATGCAGTAACAAGGTAAGTGGCAACCTCGCCGTGCATGAAAGCGAAATAATCCAACAATTCCTTTAGACGAGAAACACGTTCCAAATCGGGTAAGGATAATTTTGAACCAGATTGCTGAAGCAGCAAGTTAACAAGTAATGAAGATGCAACGACCTTATGACTGACATGCTCTGTTCTGGCGTTAAAGACAGGACGCGAAATTGGTGAAAGATTTCTGCAGCCAACAATTATACCAATCTCGCTCCTAGCCATATCATGCACCTCTAATTTGAGCGACAGTGCCCTTCAAGGCTTCCCCCTTCCACTGACTCTAGCAAAACTTGTGGCATGGTCTTTCCCTTTGTCATCTCTTGGCTCTTTCACTTCAAAGGCTTATCATGAATCTCAAGAGAGCATGCATTTTGCTAGTCTGGAGTGAATAATTTTATTTATTCGGTCCCTTATTTACACATCTGCACAATTGACCTCACGTAAAGCCGTAAAAGCATATTTTTACGCTACAGTTTTCATTTTACGGTAGTTAGTTAGTGGTTTTTAAACCACGGCACCATAAATATCAAACGGAGTTTAAAAGATTGAACTAACACATAGAATGTTGTTGTCTCAGGACTTTTCACTGCATTTTAGGTTGAACTAATACTGAAAACGCTACTTAAAACATCAAAATTCGAATGAAATGGTAGCTAGCAACAACAAAAGCCTGTCTGATTACCAAATAAAATCAAGTTAAAGAGCATTTTCATTCTCACCACTTCAGTTTCCAGCCTAAAAGTCTAAAAGCCAGTCAATAGACAATAACTTGAGATCACAAATGCTGGGGATATTGGAAAAAAAAAAGTGACCACTGACCAACACATTTAAAGTTGGGCAAATAACAGCTAGCGACGACCAAAACACCACGACGTTACTCCACGCGTTTTTGCCACTAAAGTCAAGCATTAGTGATTGGCTGGATTATTTATCTTTTACCACTTGATTGTTACATAAAATATTTTAAAAGCATTTGTTAAATAATCATTAATCAAATATTTAAATAGTTTTTCTACCATTGGCTCCCTTACCACGGGTCCATGCAGTCTCAGATGAGCCACAAGGTCCCTCTTCCCCTCACTGCTCACAACATGCCACCACACACCAAACTAAGCCCACAAACCCGCCCACACAGCCTGACCTACTAAACTACTAAAATTTAGTCCTATAATTATAGGATTAGTAAACCCGCCATCCATTTTACAGCAGCGGAAATACAAGCCATGGCTAAACCATTTACATTAGCTCTCGTCGGTAAGTTCTCCTTTGGCCGGCCTTCTATGGACATTATTCGGAGATTTTTTGTTACCCTGGGTTTGAAAGGAAGTTGTCAAGTCTCCTTGCTTGACAACCGGCATGTGTTGATCAAACTCTCTTTCGAAGAAGATTATTCGCGTGTTTGGGTGCGCCAGACTTGGTATGTTAATGGTCGAGGCATGCGCATCTTTAAGTAGAGCACTGATTTCCGCTGTTCGGAGGAGTCCCCTATTGTTCCGGTATGAGTATCCCTTCCATACTTGCTTGTTCATTTTATCCATTGTAAATCTGCCTTGTTTTCTATTGCTTCTGCTATTGGCACCCCATTACGGGTTGATCATGCCACGGCCTCGGTTAATCGGCCATCGGTAGCTCGAGTTCTGGTGGAGTATGATGTTTCGAAGCCGCTGTTGCCTCGTATATGGATTGGAGAGGGGGATTCCGGATTTTGGCAGGACATTATCTTTGAGCGGGTCCCAGCTTATTGTTCCTCGTGCAGGCATCTTGGTCACTCTGCGGATTCCTGCTACGTTGCTAATCCCGGGCTTCGTAAGCCCACACAGCCTGTTGGTGAGGCCCAGACCCATGAGTAGGGCCCATTAGGAGTTGCAGCACCTGCTTCTGATCACCAGCCTCCTGTGACTCAGGGTTAGCTTTCGGCCTCTATAGCTCTCGTTGCGACTGTTGATCCAGGGATGGGTGTATCTGTGGGTGAGCCGATTCGGCCTTCTTCGGGAGGTCCGCCTACCGCCGCTATTCGCTCCCCGGCTATGGGTATTCACTCTCCTCCTCCAAACCTCCCATCTCAATCAGACGAGGAGTTTAGCTCCGCGGACAATTCTGTAGCTGATGAGTACTTTGCTTCTGAGCCTGAGGGTATCGAGGGGCATCATCGTGACTTCAGTATTGCTGGCTCGCACTCCTCCCGTTCTAGGAAAGGTCGTAAGCACCGCAAGCGACGTTCCGGGCGTTCGCATTAATGATTTCGCATTTATATTTTCTATTTCCATTTTTCTTTTTTCTTTTTTTCTACTTGGAGGTTTTGGTTTAGGTCCCCCTCCATATGTTTTTTTCGTTTTATTTTAATAATAATAAAAAATATTTCAAAACTAAAAAAAAAATATTTAAATAGTTTTTAATTTTATTTAACACACAACAATATATCCGGTATGTAATAATGCATAATTTAAATAATTTACATTTATTTATAGTGATTATGACTAGCCAATACTAATTTATCATTAGATATTTTTTAAATTAATTTTTATTTTTATTGATAGTGAGAGGATCGCCAGTGAGATTTGTCTCTGAGTCGGAATCGTTGAAGTTATCAAATTAATTTTGGGCGTATATAATTTTTTTTGTCCAAATTTTCGAGTTTGTTACGAGATGTAGCAATTTTGCTTTTGATGCAGCAACTAATTAACCTTGTTCTTTTCCTTTTGAACTACTCTTCTGATATATTATTACTTTTTCATTCAAATAAAATTAAATAATTCTTCTGAAATACCCATGGACAGTTAAGTACCATTGTTATTATTATTATTTTATCAAGTTAAGAACTATTATTATTCAATGATAAATGGACACATTTTAAATTACAGTATTTTTGTAAATTAAAAGAATATTTTGATCTATTTCAACAAATTTGTGAAAATTTAGAGTTTAATATTAATATTAAATCAGAAATATTATAAACGTAGATGGAATATCCCAAAATTGGGTTCTTTGAGCTTTCTTGGGCTGCAAGGTGCGCTGGCTTGTGGAATCTTCGTGGGCTGTGAGGCCGAAACCAGATGGTTTTTTTTGGGAATGTTTGATACTACCAGCGGAAAGGGTGAAACCAGATGGTTTATGCGGCATGAGGCATGGATGCTTATTTGAAAATATTTAAGTTAAAATAATCCTTAATAAGGATTTATACACTTGTATATATAGTTGATATTTAGTTTGAATTCCAAGTAATATATCATGAATCATTACCTAGCATTTGTTAAATAATTGTCTATAGTTGCATGAGATGATTAAGCAATTCACAAAGACGTTCTGAATTTTAAACAATTACTAGATAGTAAAAATATTATTGAGTAAATAACTATTAATTAAATTGAATTATATATAATTTGATCTTAATGTCCTGATACAGACTGACAGATGGAATCAAGAATAACACAATTCTCGCAAACAGAGTAAAGAGACCATTTCCATTGACCTGCACTCCAATTTCAAGACTATAAATTAACAAGTCATTCAACGACATGTTCATTTCATCTTATCAAAATATTATGATCAAGAATAATCTAATGGGCAATGGCTATGCATAATTCAATCTAATGGACATGATTCACCTGACCTGCTCTAACATCAATAAACTGTTGTTTGTAGTATTTGTAATTCATAATTAATACACTAGCTACTTAAAAGATCCTTTTTAAAGTAGTAAATAAATCAAACTTACAAATAATTATTAAAAAACCATGACATAATATATCAAACAAAATTACAGATTGAGATCAAAACACACTCTCTTGTTTTGGTAAATATGTGCAAAATGCATGCTTTCTCTTTCATTTCTGCTTCAATCCCACTTTGCATGGAAGTAACAAGATGATATGTTGATAGATAGAAACAGAGGCATATATAGCCAGGATGTTGTGTTGAAAAATAATTAAGATAATAAATAAGATTGTGTGGAAAATAGAATGTGGTTTGTGAATAAAATATGTAAAAGTCAAGGTGTGTCATGCACTGTCCTTAACACTATTTCTGCGCCTCAAAATAATATTTTGGTGCAAATAGGCTGTTTACAGATAGTCCCTAGGATACAATAACCCTAATTGTTGTAAGAGTGCACACTCAATACAACAATTTAGAACAGTAAAAAATTGAATATAAAGTACAATGATTTATGCGGTAATATTTGGGATAAGAACGAAGTAGAGTTGAAGTAAAAGTAGAGAAGAAATATGTAGCCTTGTATTTATAGATTAATGGTGCCTATTCCAAGTACCATTACTTCCTCATTTATGTTTAAATTTGAACTCTTGTAATCCGATACAAGTTCAACTGTGTAGGATTTGGTATTTTAAAATACCCATGCATACTCACAGCATGTTGTAGTAAGGACTAAATTAAGTATTAAATAATGAAAAATTCCTGTAGGTAAACTATTGAGTCTATGACAACATGATAAAAAAAAATTAATAAAAATCAGAAGATAGATACAATTGGGGGATTTAATGAATCTGTCCCTCAAAATTGTAGTTATTCTATGTGGAAAACGATAATATAATGAGAATAACTAAACACCAAATTCTTAGGCTCCTGCCTAGGCCTTACTATGCGTTTGTTAAAAATAGATTACCAAAATAATATAAATCGATAAAGGGTAAAAATAAAGAGCAGGGCAGTAAACTATTTCAAAATATACGGATAAAAGCCTGCTAAGAACCACTTAACGCAATAGTTTCAGATTCTGCATGTAATCTGGATCAGCTGCCAATTCACTTAACTAGCTGCCTGAATTCAGTATTAAATAATGAAAATTCCTTTAAGTAAACTATTGATGAAAATCAGAAGATTGAAAAATCTTCTTGCACGAAAAAAACATGAGTATTTGAAAGTCCCCGTTGAGCTTGCTCCGGCGGCATTCCGGCGAGCTTCGTTTTGCACGAAAAAAACATGAGTATTTGAAAATTGAAAAATCAATTTTTTTGTTTAATGTTGGACGAGAATGAGAAATCTCCGCCACTAAATACCAGTCCTTGCCCTCTATTGTTAGTCCAACTCATGTGACCTTGATGCAAAGTACATTCACGACCGAATGTACATTCAAAGTTTAAAAACCAGCATTAATATGAAAGATGAATTTGAACTAAATTAACTAAAATTATTCTTAATATAAATAATAAAACTGCATTTTCAATATCTTTGTCTTTTTGTACATTTTTTCTTTTCTTTCTTTATTGGCAAGCACTCTAGAAGACATTCATTGTTTTTTTTTTTTCATAAAAAAAAAAAGAAAAAAGTTGTCTATTTTTAAACCTATTTTGAATCTGCCTGAATACTATCCTTACAATTTTTTTCATTAAAATATACTCAAGTTATTGCGAGTGCAAAGCGCATTCATGGTTAGTTAAGCTATGCCCTGCAGCTAAAAATTCAAGTTTAAAAACAGCATTAAGATGAAAAATGAATCTACAATATTTAAAAATTAACTAAATTATTCTTCTATTTCACTACTAAATACTAAATTATTCCTTTAATAACAAATATTCTATAAGACATTCACGATTTACCATGTTCATAAAACAAAAATGTTGACTGCTTAACCCTAATTTGAATCAAGTTGAATATTACTCTTAAATTCTGTTTGCATCAGTATATACGTTGGCTGATTTTCAGGCTGCACTACCAATAGTCTAGTGAATATATCATACCGTGAAAAGATAGAAGAAATCATAATACAAGTTGGCGAAGAAGTATGAGAGATTTGTACTGTTTTCAACGAAACCAATCATTGGGAACTTAAAATTATTTACTAACTTAAAATTATTTACTAAGGCATACAATCTTTTGTTAGGAGAATCACACTCTTGAATGGAATGGTATACAAAATGCAAGCTAAGAATGATGGATTCTTATTGGATTTAGCACCAGATTTGATTTATGTGTTTCAATTATAGCTTATTTGATTAATGTATTTTACATAAATTGAAAAAAAGCTAAAGCTTTACTATTTATCAATTTTAAGCGAATGTTTCGTTGGACAAAACAGTAGGAGAGGAGAGGAATGGAAAGGAAAAATGAGGAGAGAAAATGACTGAAAAAGAGGGTTAATTTCATTTTTATTGTTTAGTTGGGCGTGAAATTTTTCTTTTTCCCCTTTTTTTCCTCTCTACTCCTTTCCTCTCGTCTCCTTTCCTTATATTTCTTCAAACCAAACATGCCGTAATTATATTCTTTCTTCATCCATTCAAGTTTTTACTTTTATCTTTATTAATTAGGCATCTTAAAAAACTTTTCTTTACTAATTGAGCTCCGTTAAGATTCTTTACAGGTTACAAGCAATGTATATGCCAAAATTGTTAAAGCAAAGATGACATTTCTTCTCGAAAATTAATTATTTCTTTAGAATATAAGTAAACGTTTCATAAAAGCAAATGCTTACTTTCTTCAACTTTAAAATATTTCGTTCAATCCGTTTCTTGCATCACTCTTAATGCTTTATGAAGCTTCTTTTGGTCTTGATTTTGAATTTCAAAATCTTAATTTGTTGATCATTACATGTTCTTTTCTTCATAAATTGAGCAATAAGCTATGCCACTTAGCTTTACTATATATCAATTCTATGTATATGCTGTAAAACAACCCGAAGTTAAGATCAGGCAGTAATACAATTGAGAAAAATCCAAATCTCATGATTTTCACACCAATAATACATATAATAATATAACAATATAAAAAGAGAAAAGAGAAGCTCGAGGGAACAGTTGCAAGAGGAAAATGATGAAGAGCTATATAAATTTTTTTTTTTTTTTTTGGTTACACAGGTAATATATATTAATTTTGCAGGTGAGGCTGGGGTATGCACAAAGGCAACTTAAGAGCACTTTAGGCTGTAGGCGAGCAACCAGAATATCTCTGTGGAAATTCATTGCCAGATTCAAAAACAATATCAGAGCTACAAGGACTATTCTACTAGTATATGATATGCTTTTTGTTTAAATACCTGGGATAAGTACCTGCAACACAGTGATTAAAGAAAATTTAAAGATTTGAAAGCTAACATTACTAATACCTATCACATAATGATTGCCGTCTCTAGGGGTTAAGAGGAGTTCACCTAAAGCAACATTTCTTTTGCCATATGGGATGCACTCAGCTCACCAAGGTTAGCCATAAAATGCAGAGTGGAGATTTTCATCACGAGGCCATTCTAGTCGGAAGCAACATGGTCATCATCCTAATAATCTTTCCACAACTAAGACAAATAAGTGACAGCTCTGTACATGTAAATTGCAATAAATTACTGTCTTCATTCTGAATTATCTACACTTGACTTTTAGTCACTGCTGTCATGATTCAGCAGAATGGCTGGTGATAAAGAAGTCAGTTTCTGGGGAAATTCAGTCTCAGATTCTGCTGCTAAGTTTCACAGCTACTAATATCTGACATGCTTTTGGTTTAAATATATATCTATGATAAATGGGGACATGAGGTCATTGTTAAATTCATTGCTTTAGACAGTAGAAACAATTCCACCCAGGCCATTGCCTATGTGGCAAAGATGAGTTCAGGCTTTATAGGGACTCATCTGGCCTGTACTAAGTAGAGATATTTGAACTATGTCAGGAACTCCTGAATATGTATAATTGTAAAGATGTAGACAACGCGACTCTCAGTGTAATCTACTTATATTGACCTAAGAATTATAAAAGTGGAAGCTTAAGTACAGCTGTAACTAGTACCCACTTCACTGACCTCGGTAGTTCTCAGGAGCGTGGGCCTCCTATTTAAGTTAAGCTCACAGACAATGCGCTGAGACATGGTCCAAGATTAGGGGTACATTAAATTTCATTTTTTTGGTGAACAAATGGTGGATGCCAATTTACTTGTTCGAAAAAGAAAATTTGTGTATGGTTGTGCTTCGCGTGATCAAACCAAAGTTTCATTTTACAGTAGTCATGGTTTTAAACCACATCACCACAGTGCCAAACAAAGTTTGATTCGAGAACAAAAAATTTCTACGTAACAAATCGAAATTCGATGAAAGGTTAGCTACAAAATAAAATAAAAAAATCTCGTATTTTTGGCTTCCGGTTCTTCAAAGAGAATCCCCATATATAATATGTCAGCGCTTGTGTTTGCAGAAACCCAAGAAAGACGCAGGCCCTCGAAGCCATAACCCACAAAGCCTGGCCGTTTTGGTTGAGGGGTCAATGAAAGATTTCCTGAAAGAAGAATTGTTCACCATTGAAAAAACTGTTCGAGGATCTGCATTTCCTCCTCCAATGGAAAGCAGAGTAGTGATGGCACACCATTTCGATATTACAACTAATACAAGTATTCATTTTTCTTTCAGGCATTTCAACAAACGCCTTGAAGACTCCACTTAAAAAATTTTACTACCATAAACAATCGATGTCTACTCCACTTGAAAAGCTGAGGAGCCCTACTCAATTGCAGCTTCATAAACAAAACTTGTGGCGTGGTCTTTCCCTTTGTCATCTCTTGGCTCTTTCACTTCAAAGGCTTATCATGAATCTCAAGAGAGCTTACATTTTGCTAACCCGGAGTGTATAATTTTATTTTATTTGGTCCCTTATTTATACATCTGCACAATTGACCTCACGTATGAGTAATTGGCTGACGACCAAATAAAATCAAGTTAATAGAGTAAAGAGCATTTTCATTATCATCACTTCAGTTTCAAGCCTAAAAGTCTAAAAGCCAGTCAATAGTCAATAATTTGAGATCACAAGTGCTGGGGAAATTAAAACATACATACATTATCAAGTCATCTATTAGATGGAAGGAGTAGGAGTAACGATCAGTCGTTCAGATCATTCATTTTACTAGATGGTCAATGATCAAATAACTGAATAAAATAATAGTTATATTATGAATTCTCTCTCTTAATAGTTGAAACTTTTAACGTCATCCAATAATAATTGTTAAATAAATAATTCACAAGACAAAAAAAAAATTATACGACCCTATAACTTGATTGGGGGGGGGGGAGGGGAGAGAGAGAGAGAGAGAGTTATATACATGGTAAAAGAGCTATTGAAGTATAAGAGAAATAAATTTGGAGAGAAAAATTTTAGATAGCAATAAGATGTCTTGATGAGATGTTTCCAAGTCATGAATGTTATGGATATGGTTGTGCACAGGAGGGGAGAAAAAAAAAAGGGTAGAAACAAAAAGATTTATTTAGGGTATTATTGGGATTCTGTTAGGTGTAGCGAACAAAAGTTTGTAATTTAAATTTAATAAGTGAGTGTTTTGAGTATTTTGATGTTCAACACTTTGATGGCATTCAAAATATACGAAGAGATTTAAACAATTGATTTTAAGTAATACAACCAAGGAGGCTTCCACTACTCGGCAGAGAAATTATTTAAAGAATAATTACAGTAGAGCTCGAAAATAAATTCGGACACACCCCAACTTTGATAAATTATACTGCTCAATGCATGCCATTTTTTAAATAGTCCTTTTTAGTATTATACCGCTCACCGGCACGCATTAAAGCAGAGCAAATAACACTGAAAAATGTTGAATCAGAGCAATTCACCGGATTATTCCATAATATTTCTCATTTCACACAAGGTATATGGGTAATCATGGGCCAATATTTTCCTTCATCCTTTCCGCACCTTTTCTCTATCAACGGGCACTTATAGATAATTAGTCGCAAAAGCGATTTAGGCAGGCCCTGCTTTGAAAAGTATTCGAGCTTCGGACAATTATCGAGAAGCAAAATTTCCAATGAAGTGAGGTTTTCACCAATTGAAGACAGGCGTTCCAGATTTGGCATATCTGAAATCTTCAGTTCAGTTAGAGAGGCGGGAACCGCAGAGATGACACCAGGTCTGGACATCCTCCTATGATTTCTAATTTCCTAAGAGAGGTGATTCTGTTCAATCCCCACTCGAACAATGGCTTTGATATCTTCAGATCTTCGAACTCAAGTGATTGGAGGTTGGTGGGAAAACCATCCTCTGGGAAAGATACCAAGCTAGGGCATCGGCCTATTTTTAAATGTAGAAGAGAGGTGAGATTGTGCAAACCGGCAGGCAATGATTTAAGATTTTCAAGCCGTGAAATAGTGATTTCTTCAAGGGATGTGTTGTCCAACCTTTCTGCCAACGACTCCAGTTTTGAACAGAAACTGACCTCGAGGGACTTAAGGGCCTGCGGTAGATTTCCATTCCGTGACAATAAAGCAAGATTCGACCAAGAAATGATCCCAAGGTGCTCCAACGGGGCAGAAAAGCTACTACTGCAGATGTCCTGTTCCCCTGTCAAAGTCCTTAAATTATCACATTCAAAGATAGTCAGCCGCTTCAAGCTCGGAGGTAGCTGGATTCTACCAATATATGTCAAAGAATCACAATAACAAATCTTCGGACTTTCAAGAGATGCACTGCTATCTTGCATCCATGCCTCAGGTAAGGATTTCAAAGCATTGCATTCTTCAATTTCAATTGTTCTCAATCGGGAAGGCAGAGCGACCTCGGGAAAGGAAACAAGTGACTTACAACCCCGAATCTCCAAACTCTGAAGAGATGAATTGGAGTCGCGTATCCATGCCTCAGGTAAGGATTCCATAGCATCGCATTCTTCAATTTCAACTGATCTCAACTGGGAAGGCAAAGCAGCCTGAGCAACATCCCGAAATCCGCAGCTGATTAAGGGAGCTGATATCTTGCAATAACCGACTTTCACTCCATCACAAATATGCTTGCTCACGAACATTAAGAATCTCTAAATTTTCCAGTTGAAGTAGCCCTTGCGCAAATAGACCTGCTAGAACTAATTCGTTTGTCATACACCCTAAATGCACTGATTTCAATGAGTGGAGTCTTCTGATAACAATCCCAGTGCATATTCTCGAACACTTCCCACCTTTAATGCGACATCTTGATTGCGAGTGGTGACAATAATCTTACTTCCTGGCGTGCCAGCTTTCAACGGCCGGCTCAGGAGCTCCCAATCATTGTAATTGTCGTTCCACATGTCATCCAAAACAAACAAAAATTTCTTTTTAAGCAGCTCCTTCTCCAGCTTCTCTTGTAGTGAATTTAAATCATTGTCATTAACAGTCGCGTTAGATATGGAAATGAGAATTGATTTTGTTACCCTGAAAACATCGAAATCCTCAGAGAGACAAGTCCACGCTCTGATCTCGAAATGACGTTGCACTCGATCATCATTATAGACAAGCTGAGCAAGGGTTGTCTTCCCAACGCCGCCCATTCCATTAATAGAAATAACAGAGAATCCATCATCAGCTCTTAAATCATCCCTCAACAACAATTCAACAATCTCCTCCTTATCTTTTTCCCTGCCATATACTTTGGCTTCATTCACCAAAGACGTTGTGGGTGGTCTTTGTCCCACATTTCTAGACTTGCCATCTGAAATTACATGTTTCAATTTTAACAGGTCTTTTTGTGTTGAAATAATATCCTGCAGCTGAGCAGTTAACTCCTCTATTTTTGACACCATCTTGGATTCAAAATTAAAGGATGATCGAGGACTATCATAGGTAAACAACTTCTGAATTTTTCTGGTTATAGCAGCGTCAGTGAGCTTCCTCTTCAACGAATCAGTGAAACTCGTACTTGCACTGGGTTGATCAGCAGCAGCTGGGTCTTGAAGCAGCAACTCCCTCCGCAGAGCTTCGGTTTCGAACTCATCCAACACGTCTTCAGCATCATAAGCCAAGTTCTGAAGATTGTCGAGCCACATCTTAACCGACTTCTCCCTGGTCTGCCTATCCTCAGCGTTAGCAAGCACTGCCTGAATCATCTCCAACATTCCCTTCTACTTGATGAATTCAGCCTTCAACTTCTCATGCCGTCTAAACAGCTCAAGTCCCTGTGAAGCCAGTTTTTCTAACAGCATCTGAACTGACGCACCGACCACCGCCTCTCCGATGAATGACATTTTTTTTATTTTATTTTATTTTATTTTTTTGTGGTTGAAGGAAATAGAGTAAATTATGAAGAAAGAAGAAGAAAAAATCTGCAGAAATTGAACAAAGTCTAGTATGTGACTTTGATTTGGGAAGGCTGAAGAGTAGAGCAAGCAAGAGCTGGTAACGTGAAAAGGTTTGCACAAAAACAGAGCTTTATTTTTTATAAAGTCAAGCATTAGTGATTGGCTGGATTATTTGTCTTTTACCATTTGATTGTTACAGAAAATATTTTAAAAACATTTGATAAATAATCATTAATCAAATATTTAAATAGTTTTTTTATGTTATTTAACACACAATAATATATCCGGTATGTAATAATTTTAATAATTTACATTTATTTGTAGTGATTGTGACTGGTCAATACTAATTTATCATTAGATGTCTTTTAAATTAATTTTAATTTTTATTGATAGTGAGAGGATTGCCAGTAAGATTTAGGAATCATTGAAGTTATCCAATTAATTTTGGGAGTATATAATTTTTTTTAGTCCAAATTTTGGAGTTTGTTATGAGATGTAGCAATTTTGCTTCTGATGCAGCAACTAATTAACCTTGTTCTTAGCTGCTTTTCTATGAGATGTAGCAATTTTTCTTTTAAGTACCATTATTATTTTATCCAGTTAAGTACTATTATTCAATGATAAATGGACACATTTTAAATTACAGTATTTTTGTAAATTAAAAGAATATTTTGATCTATTTCAATAAATTTGTGAAAATTTAGAGTTTAATATTAATATTAAATCAGAAATATTATAAACGTAGATGGAATATCCCAAAATTGGGTTCTTTGAGCTTTCTTGGCTGCGGGGTGCGCTGGCTTGTGGAATTTTTTATACTACCAGCGAAAAGGAAATAGGAATATTCTGTTATGCCACAATTCTTCTTTACTAATATTCCAATTATGCAGATTTGACCCAAGTTGGATTCATGCGGCATGAGGCATGGATGTCCATTTGAAATCAATGCCTTTTCAAATGGACTCAGGTAGAGAGGGTTTATGGCGGTCAAGGGTAAAGTTTGGTTCAACTTGGAGAACGACATGGCCTTGATTGAGTTCTACTTGAATACTAGAAATCAGTGCCTTTTCAAAAGTTTACCATCTAGTGTCTAGGATAGCAATAAAGCAAGTAGCATCTTTTCCAGTTAGGAACAATGGTTGGATCCCTATATAGATGGCTCCAAGGTGTAACTATTTATACCCTTCTCTACTATAACGGTTTATTTTTGGGAGAGAGAGAATAAGAAGATAGGTTTCTTTAGAGTTGGACGATATAGCCTGGACAAGAATTTCAGAAGACTTGTATACAGACTTTAACTTGGGTTGTTTTATTGGAACAACCGCTCTAAGGGTAGTTGACAAAGTGTTTAAGTGGTAATACCTATAAGGATCTAGGGGTTCTTATTCTGAAGCCATGAGAATCCCTACCGATAGTGCCCCTTGTGTCAACTTTTAATTAAAAACTCAGGAAGAACCTAATCAGAGGGCTATCCAATATTCTGGTATTAGTTGAACACGTACCCAGTGGCCATGTTATTTGAGACCTACGTAGGAACATAACAATGTCAAGGTAAACATACTTCAAGAACTATAGAGCTGACAACACATGTATTTATGAGTGTTGTTAGCGCAATTTGTTCCTAGTCCAAAGCCTGGAGAACGACCCTGATGTATGGTCTGAAAAAAGTTGGTCAATGCATGGTGAGATCAACTGGACCAGCTGGTTGTTGCTCGAGCATTAAGATTGGTTCATCTTCAATATTATTATTATTGTTGTTGTTGTTGTTGTTTTTATTAATATTTTTATTACCATCATCATCATCATCATCAAATGACAATAATTATTAAAGGGTATTTTAGTAAATTAATTTAGTTTATTCCGATTCTAGGATAAAGTAAACATATCAATGAAAATGAAGCTCATTTCGATTCTAATTTCTATAGCTTAAGTAAACAGTTTATTCTGATTCCCATTCGTGATTCCGATTCCAGTCCATTCTAATTGCAACTCATTTTGATTATTAATTAGTAAACGCAGCATTAAATTAAACAAACTTTCTTCATCTTTCTCTTATTGGTAACTGTATCATATAAATAATGTAATAGCTAAAATTTTTTAATTGATTATTTTTATCATAATTTGTCTATTTTTGTTCGACTTCTCATAGTTTTGAACTACAAAAATGGAGTATGTGGCTTGTGTATAAAATATGTAAAAGTCAAGGCGTGCCATGCACTGTTCTTAACACTATTTCTGTGCCTCAGAATAATATTTTGGTGCAATAGGTTATTTATAGATAATCTCAAGGATACAATGACTCTAATGTTGTAAGAGTGCACATTGAATACAACAATTTAGAACAGTAGAAAATTGAATATAATGTACAATAATTTATGCAGTAATAGATCAGGACGAAGTAGAGTTGAAGTAAAAGTAAAAAAGAAATATGCCACCTTCCATTTATAGATTAATGGTGTCTATTCCAAGCACCTCTTCAAATAGCTGCCATTTAATTTAACTACTTTTAACTTCCTTATCGTTATTTTCATCACTACCATAACTTCCTCATTAATGTTTAAATTTGAACTCTTGTAATCTGATTCAAGTTCAACTGTGTACGATTTGGTATTTTAAAATAACCTTGTGTACTCACAACATGTTGTAGTAAGAACTAAATTAAGTATTAAATAATGCAAATTCCTTTAGATAAACTATTGAGTCTATGACAACATGATAAAAAAAAATTAATGAAAATCAGAAGATAGATACAATTGAGGAATTTAATGAATCTATCCCTCAAAATTGTAGTTATTCTATGTGGAAAATGATAATATAATAAGAACAATTAAACACCAAATTATTAGCCTCCTCCCTAGGCCTTATTTTGCCTTTGTTAAAAAAAGGTCACTAAAACAATATAAATTGATAAAGGGTACAAATAAAGAGCAGGGCAGTAAACTATTTCAAAATATAAGAATAAAAACCTGCTGAGAAGCAGTACATGCAATAGTTTCAGGTTTCTCCGTGTAATTTCGGTCAGCTACAAATTCACTTAACTAGCTGGCTGAACTAAGTAGTAAATCATGAAAATTCCTTTTAAGTAAACTATTGAGTCTATGACAACATGAAAATATATATATCCATATTTTGATGAAAATCAGAAGATAGATACAATTATTCTATATGGAGAACTAAAATTCAATATTACAATTATCCAGATCAAATAGAATTTTCTTTTCAATTTTCTCTGTTGAAAAACAGCAGCTTTGCTTCCGAATTAGATTTACTTTACCTGGCATGGGTTGAAATACATTGAACAACTCAACAAAAGGATTTGGTCTTATTGGCTTGCGGTTTGGATTAAATATTTGGCCTGGTAATGAACAAATTAAAATCATTAATAGTTGGATTAATTATATGTTTACTAATGCTGTTAACAGCTATTGGATGAACTTACAAAAATTGAAAAAAAAATGTAATTTTGATCAATTAATTTCACCCATTGGTTTAAAAGGCAAGCAAAGAGGAGAAGAAAAGTCGGACCAAGAATTTGCCCTTCTCTCTGTCAATGTTCCCAAAACTCTGAACAAGATTTACATGCTGAAGAATGTGCACTATTCAAATAGAAATTTTTACCGGATAATGGAATTATGAATTTTTATAATCAGACATCTGCAGTCTAATGCGCCTATCAAAAGAATGTGCACCATTCAAAGACCATGTAATTGTACAAGCAAAGATATAAAGAAGCTTATTGGACAGGCTTCCCACCAAATGCATCAAAACCACTGACACTGCCTTAGGAAGCCATTTTTGAAGTCGATAATTGGAATCTTATCTATGAATTGCAAAACAGAGATTATTCAATGTCAGATGCCCCATTATAGAACAATAACCTCAAACATGAGAAAATGTCAAAATGCAGTAATCAGGTAAGTGGCAACCTCGCCGTGCATGAAAGCGAAATAATCCAACAATTCCTTTAGACGAGAAACATGTTCCAAATCGGGCAAGGATAATTTTGAACCAGATTGCCAAATCAGCCTGCATATCAGATATTAATACCACTGGTAACCATAAGTCAAACAGCAAGTTAACAAGTAATGAAGACGCAATGACCTTATGACTGACATGCTCTGTTCTGGAGTTAAAGACAGGACGCGAAATTGGCAAAAGAGTTCTGCAGTCAACAATTATGTCAACCTCACTCCTAGCCATATCATGCACCTCTAATAGAGATTTCAATAGCTGACTGCCAAGCTCTTCAATGCCCAGCAGACCATTTGAGTGACAGTGCTGTTCAAGGCTTCCTCCTTCCACTGACTCTAGCAATATAAAACCAAACTTAACAATGCAGATGTCTGATTATAGGAATCCATACATTCATTAGAATGCAGATGTCTTTGAAAGTTTCTTCACTGCTGTTTCTAGAATAAAAATACAATCAACGCATGTTGAAGGTTTGGACTCTAGACTTTGGTTTCCGTACTATATTATTTAATCAGCCACATCCACCCTCCCCAAGCTTATTTTTGAACCTTGTTATTAAATTCATTAGTAGCTGAAGGTTGATAACCCTATCGATATTTTTGAACCTTATTAGTAAATTCACCCACCCTGTTTTGTTTCTTTATTATCATCTTCCTGAGCTGTAAAATTGATTTGTAGTGGTAACTAGAGGTGGCATAAAATTATTAGTTAATTTTAATAAAAGCTTTGCTTACCTGCAGCTTGAGAGAGCGCCCAATTATCGTCATTGCCATGCAACATAGCCAAACAGCTTCCTTTCCTTTGCATGAGAAACCTTGATAATGTCTTCTCAATTTAACTCTTGATGTCTCAAGCATCCATAATTGCTGGCCCTTTTGTTGATGCATCGATGCCATTACCCTCAGGATTCACCAGAATCCAAGCATATATCTGTAGAAAGGCAAAGCCAAAACCAGCTCATCAGCCAATACTCCGCCATCAATCCGAGCCCTTATGCAATAATCTGCATTTACTCACCATATCAATATTAAAATTCAAACAAGTATTCTTTTCTCTTTCAGGCATTTCAACAAACGGCTTGAAGACTCCACTTGAAAACTTTTACTGCCATAAACAATCAACCTAAACTCAACCTGATGAGTTTAATATGTCATATTAGAAAGATTAGTTTAACATCATTAACATGTCACATTCTTTTAATAGTAATAAAATCTATTTGATAAATTAATAATATTGAAATAATTTTAAAACATTCATAGTAATTTATAAAATTTATTTTTTATTTATGATAATTTTTTAATTATGTCTATATCAATATGAATTTTAAAGTCAATTTTTGGATTAATAGATTTTAATATTAATAAATTTCATCGGATACACTAATAATAGCTTAATATTAAAAATAATTTCCATTATATATGTAATTTTATTAATTATACTTATTGTAATAGTTTATTTGTATCATATGACATTTATTTATTATTTTCATCCTGTTATTATATTTATATTTAATTGGATTATTATAATTAAATGGTATAGTAGTAACAAAAGGGATTTATTTGACCATTTGTGAAACATAAGCAAACTTTAGCGACGGAAGTGACTTTTTCCCTTTTTAATATGAAAAGTATATATTAAAAAAGACAGGGGAAAGAACATTTTGCTTTATTTTTATTAAAAAAAAATGAGTATTTGAAAATTAAAAAATCAATTTTTTTTGTTTAATGTTGGACGAGAATGAGAAATCTCCGCCACTAAATACCAGTCCTTGCCCTCTATTGTTAGTCCAACTAATGTGACCTTGGTGCAAAGCACATTCACGACCGAAGGTACATTCAAAGTTTAAAAACCAGCATTAATATGAAAGATGAATTTGAACTAAATTAACTAAAATTATTCTTAATATAAATAATAAAACTGCATTTTCAATATCTTTGTCTTTTTGTACATTTTTTCTTTTCTTTCTTTATTAGCACTCTAGAAGACATTCACTGTTTTTTTTTTTTTTTTTTGCTCATAAAAAAAAAGAAAAAAGTTGTCTATTTTTAAACCTATTTTGAATCTGCCCGAATTCTATTCTTACAATTTTTTTCATTAAAATATACTCAAGTGATTGCCAGTGCAAAGCGCATTCATGGTTAGTTAAGCTATGCCCTGCAGCTAAAAATTCAAGTTTAAAAACAGTATTAAGACGAAAAATGAATCTGCAATATTTAAAAATTAACTAAATTATTCTTCTATTTCACTACTAAATACTAAATTATTCCTTTAATAACAAATATTCTATAAGACATTCACGATTTACCATGTTCATAAAACAAAAATGTTGACTGCTTTAACCCTAATTTGAATCAAGTTGAATATTACTCTTAAATTCTGTTTACATCAGTATATACTTTGGCTGATTTTCAGGCTGCACTACCAATAGTCTAGTGAATATATCATACCGTGAAAAGATAGAAGAAATCATAATACAAGTTGGTGAAGAAGTATGAGAGATTTGTACTGTTTTCAACGAAACCAAACATTGGGAACTTAATGCAAGCTAAGAATGTTGGATTCTTATTGGGTTTAGCACCAGATTTGATTTATGTGTTTCAATTATAGCTTATTTGATTAATGTATTTTCAATTATAGCTTCCTAATTTTATCAAGGTAATTTGGGTTACTTCTGCCAATGAAACCAATTCGGCAATCAAAGGTTGATCGTCAGTCTTGTCCGTTATTGTTGCAAAGCATAAATATCAAGTTATTATTCATCTTTCTTTTATAATGGCACTTTAGTTTCCCGTTTTGTAAAATTCTCTTTTTGTGATTTTGGGCGTCTGTTTTTTATAAATGTATATATTAGTCCTCATTCATTTAAGTTTTTGCTTTATCTTTGTTAACTTTTGCCATCTCTCGAAGACCCAAAGCTTTTTTTCCATACTAATTGAACTCGGCCAAGATTCTATCTATTCACTCATAGAGAACGCAAAATGTACATTTCAAAATTGTTAAAGTAGAAATGACATTTCTTTTTGAAAAATTAATTGTTTCTTAGAATATATGTAAACGTTTTATATAAGTAATGTATTTGCTTTCTTCGACTTCTAAAATATTTTGTCCGATCCATTTCTTGTGCTGCTCTGCATGCTTTGTTGAAGCTTCTTTTGGTCTTGATTTTGAATTTCAAAATCTTAAGTTATTCGTCTTTACAAGTTTTGTTTTACATAAATTGAAAAATAAGCTAAAGCTTTACTATATATCAACTCTAAGTGAATGTTTCGTTGGAAGAAATAGTAGGAGAGGAAAGGAATGGAAAGGAAGGAGGAGGAGAGAAAATGATTGAAAAAGAGACTTAATATCATTTTTATTGTTCGGTTGGACATGAAATTTTTCCTTTTTCCCTTTTTTCCTCTCTCCTCCTTTCCTCTCGTCTCCTCTCCTTTTATTTCTTCAAACCAAACATGCCATAAGTATATTCTTTCTTCATCCATTCAAGTTTTACTTTATCTTTATTAATTAGGCATCTTACAAAGCTTTTCTTTACTAATTGAGCTCTGTCAAGATTCTTTACAGGATACAAGCAATGTATATGCCAAAATTGTTAAAGCAGAGATGACATTTCTTCTCGAAAATTAATTATTTCTTTAGAATATAAGTAAACGTTTCATAAAGGCAAATGCTTACTTTCTTCAACTTTAAAATATTTCGTCCGATCCGTTTCTTGCATCACTCTTAATGCTTTATGAAGCTTCTTTTGGTCTTGGCTTTGAATTTGAAAATCTTAATTTGTTGATCATTACATGTTCTTTTCTTCATAAATTGAGCAATAAGCTATGCCGCTTAGCTTTACTATATATCAATTCTATGTATATGCTGTAAAACAACCCTAAGTTAAGATCAGGCAGTAATACAATTTAGAAAATTCACATTTCATGATTTTCACGCCAATAATAAATATAATAATATTGTATATTTATGTTTTCCTTAACATATCTCTAGCTTAGTTATCAATTAATTATCTGTTTACAACTAGAGTAATACAAAGATCTTAACATTTGAATTCTAACTAATGTGGTATCCATCCATTGGATGGTAGATAAGTAACTTTATTAGTCACAAAATTTATCATCTACAAAACGAATGACACATAACATTGAGACTCAAGTTCGAATATTTAGGATTATTATTACATTATACATATTCACGAGGAAAAGTTTACCCCTAGCTGTATTTGTGAGAGGGAAAATATCTTAAGTCACGGAGAGTATGAACATCATCCCTTTATTATTATTATTTTTTTGGAAAAACATAGTAAATGATGAAAAATGAAGAAGAAAAAAAAAATCTTCAGAAATTGAACAAGTCTAGTTTGTAATTGTGAATGATTTGCGATTGTGATTTGTGGAGAGTAAAGCAAGTAAGAGACTGTACTGTGCACTCAACTAATGTAGTATCTATTTATTGGATGATAGATAAGTAATTTTACTAAATATAAATTTTATCATCCACAAGATGAATGACACTTAACATTAAGACTTAGGTGCAAATATTTAGTATTATTCTTACGAAATACATATTCATGTGGAGATATCAACCCCTAGCCATAATTTTGAGAGGGATAATATTTTGAAACGCGGAGACTACTAGTTATTTTGATGTTTAATATTACACATAGATAGAAGCCTTACCGTAGCACTACTAGTTACATTTAGCACAAAATTACCATCACAAGCAACCCTGAGCTCTGCACATAACTTCATGCATATAAAAGGCAATAGCAATTACATTACCCTGAAATAGAATATCAAACTTTTTCATTGATCTGTTTATTATTTTGTGTTTTTTTTATTTTATATTTAAGTGAGTGACGGTGTATCTATCTGCAGCTTCTGTTGTTCTTTTGATGCCCAAGCATCCTTTCAGTAGGTCTCGTTGCTTCTAAAGATGGAAGCATGCTCTGATACCAAGCTAAAAATGTAAAACACAAAGAAGGAATGTTAGAAGATCAAATTTTCTAGCATAACTTGTACTGTATTCATCATCAAAATTTTATACAGAGATACAAAATACATTTTATTTGCCAAAGAAATGCTCAGTATATACAAATGACAATATTACAATTCTTTATGCTGAGTCATCCTTATCATGAGTTATCAGTTTCTGCTTAGTCAGATGCCACGTAAGGCTTGTTGTACAGAGTTCTGATATTGAGATTCAGGCTGAGGCTGCTCACAGAGGCATTTCATCGAACAACTAATTCAGTCCATCAAACATCGGGCCAGCTCTAACATCAATGAACTGTTATAATGCAATACGCTGTGGCTATTTAATAGTCCCTTTTTTAAAACAGTAACTAAATCAAACTTAAGAATAATAATTTTCTTAGACTCCTCTTGTACGGAGTTGTATACATTAAAAATCCATGGCATACATCACACAGAATTACAGATTTAGACCAAAACATAATCTCTTTTTTGGTAAACATGTGCAAAATTCTCTCTTTCATCTCTGTTTCAATCTCACTTTGCAATAGCATGGAAGTAACAAGAAGATATGTTAATATACCGAAACAGGGGCATAGTCAGGACTATATTAAACCACGAGCCCTCACACGGCTGATTTTCCTAAATTTTAATATAGAAGGATTTTTATATTTGAGCGAGTAGATTTCTAAGTTAATTGTCGGCAAACCTTTGAGTTGTATTAGAAAGTCTATATAAGTTATATATCTGTAGATTGTAAAAATTATTTAAAAAAAAAAAAAACCCACACATAGTTTGTATATAGATTCATAGTAGATTTCAGATTGTAATGTGTCTAAAGAGTGTAACAATTTAAAAAGAGGAAACAGAAGCTCGAGGGAACAGTTGCAAAAGGAAAATGATGAAGAGCTATATAATTTTTTTTTTTTTTTGGTTACAAAGGTAATATATATTAATTTTGCAGTTGAGGCTCGGGTATGCACAAAGGCAACTTAAGAGCACTTTAGGCTGTAGGCGAGCAACCAGAATATCTCTGTGGAAATTCATTGTCAGATTCAAAAACAATATCAGAGCTACAAGGACTACTCTGCTAATAGATGATATGCTTTTTGTTTAACTACCTGGGATAAGTACCTGCAACACAGTGATTAAAGAAAATTTAAAGATTTGAAAGCTAACATTATCAATACCTATCACATAATGATTGCCGTCTCTAGGAGTTAAGATTGAGTTGGCCTAAAGCAACATTTCTTTTGCTATATGGGATGCACTCAGCTCACCAAGGTTAGCCATAAAATGCAGAGTGGAGATTTTCATCACGAGGCCATTCTAGTCGGGAGCAACATGGTAATCATCCTAATAATCTTTACACAACTAAGACAAATAAATGACAGCTTTGTACATGTAAATTGCAATAAATTACTGTCTTCATTCTGAATTATCTACACTTGACTTTTAGTCACTGCTGTCATGATTCAGCAGATTGGCTGGTGATAAAGAAGTCATTCTCTGGGGAAATTCAGTCTCAGATTCTTTTGGCTTAATATATGACATGCTTTTGGTTTAAATATATATCTATGATAAATGGGGACATGAGGTCATTGTTAAATTCATTGCTTTAGACAGTAGAAACAACTCCCCCCAGGCCATTGCCTATGTGGCAAAGATGAGTTCAGGCTTTATAGGGACTCATCTGGCCTGTATTAAGTACAGATATTTGAACTATGTCAGGAACTCCCGAATATGTATAATTGTAAAGATGTAGACAACAAGACTCTCAGTGTAATCTACTTATATTGACCTAAGAATTAGAAAAGTGCAAGCGTAAGTACAGCTGTAACTAGTACCCACTTCACTGACCTTGGTAGGCCTTCGAAATGCCGATTTGGGTTCAGACTTCAGAGGGGAGTTCTCAAGAGCGTGGGCCTCCTATTTAAGTTAAGCTCACAGACAATGCGCTGAGACATGGTCCAAGATCAGGGGTACATTAAATTTCATCTTTTTGGTGAACAAATGGTGGATGCCAATTTACTTGTTCAAAAACGAACATTTGTGTATGGTTGTGCTTCGCGTGATCAAACCAAAGTTTCATTTTACAGTAGTCATGGTTTTAAACCACATCACCACAATGCCAAACAAAGTTTGATTCGAGAACAAAAAATTTCTACCTAACAAATCGAAATTCGATGAAAGGTTAGCTACTAAATAAAATCAAGTTAACAGAGTAAAGAGCATTTTCAATCTAAAATGCTAAAATCCTGAAAGCCAGTCAACAGACAATAATTTGAGATCATAAAAGCTAGGGAAGTAAAAAGGAAAAAAAACAAGTGATCAACACACATTAAAGCAGAGCAAATAACAGTGGAAAATGGAATATGCAAACATACTCTTGTGAAAAATGATTGAATCTGTTCAATCCACCAGATTAATTGATAATATTTCTCATTTCATAAGTCAATAAGCATAAAACAATTTAACAGAGGCATTTCATCATTCATCTAACTCATTCCATCAAATAGCAGACCAATTCTAACATCAGTTAACCGTTATAATATAAGGAACAAGAAGATACGTTAAGATATAGAAACAAAGGATGCTGCAGCAATGGATAGATTAAGTATTGATTTTGATCAATTAACTTCACTCATTTATTTAAAAGGCAAGCAAAGAGGAGAAGAAAAACCAGACCAAGCAGGCAGCCATCCAAGGTTCTTAGGCGTGCGCTCAGAAATAGGCATTTGCCCGGCTCTCTGTCAATGTAAAATCCCAAAACTCTAACAAGATTTATATGCCGAAGCTTTGCAGTTAGAACAACCTCATTCTTCAACCCCTCAAATCCCTTGTGTTGATGTGTCTGAAAGTTTCTTCACTGCTATTTCTCGTCCATCTAGCAATATGCCCTGGAATAAAACAGTCGGATGAAAACGTGTTCAAGGTTTGAACTCAAGACATTGGGTTTGATGCCATATTATTTAAACAGTCGGCTGAAATACTGTCACAGAGACAGGGTCATATCCACCCTCCCCAAGCTTATTTTTGAACCTTGTTTACTAAATTCATCGGTAACTGCGGAATTTGATACTTTGCTCTTTGTTTCTTTAGCTGAGTCCAATAACCCTATCGATAAAAATAACAATAATAATAATAATAATAAATAAATAAAAGATACAGAGTCCTGATCAGTAACTTTGTCCCAGAACAGAAACATACAGCATAGCAAACCAGCTGCAGTTGTGGGGCAAGTAAAATTGATTGCTGTGGTAACCAGAGGTGGCATAAAGATTTGGATGCAAATCATTTTCAATCTATTACTTTAATAAAATAGATTTTCGTGCTCTGATGTGTCAGATTCTTGCTCTGAGATACTGTAGACTACAACTTTAGCTATGAAACTGCAATTTTTTTCTTTTTTTAATACATCAACCACCTATAGTTCGTGACAAATCTAAAAGAGAATTGAGTATACAACTCTGTACTGAAAAGAGAAATTAGAAATTTGGATGGCTCTAGATTTTTAAAGTAGCGAGGGGGAAAATTTAATGAGTTAAATTAATATAACTCTAACTAAGTTTCATCATTCGTCCTTTTGTTCTGGCTAAATAAAAATCCTGCAAGCAATTAAAAAAGCACTAAACTAACATCATAAAATTAGTGATTAAATGATTAATTTAACTAGCTGCATACAAACTCAGAAATGAACTTGGATTAATCAGCTTTACTTAATAATAGAGGATGATAAAACAGATTACTTAGAATCATTAATTAAAGCTTTGCTTACCTGGAGTGTATAATTTTATTTTATTTGGTCCCTTATTTATACATCTGCACAATTGACATCACGTATAGCCGTAAAAGCATCTGGGCTCCTGTGTTATATACAGAATAATATTTATACGCTACAATTTTCATTTTACAGTAATTAGTTAGTGGTATCAAACGGAGTTTAAAAGATTGAGTTAACACATAGAATGTTGTTGTTTCAGGACTTTTCACTGCATTTTAGATTGAACTAATACCGAAAACTCTACTTAAAACATCAAAATTCGAATGAAATAGCTGGCAACAACATAAGCCTGTCTGATTAACAAACAAAATCAAGTTAATAGAGTGAAGAGCATTTTCATTCTCATTACTTCAGTTTCAAGCCTAAAAGTCTAAAAGCCTTTCAATAGACAATAACTTGGGGTCACAAATGCTGAGGAAATTAAAAAAAACAAGTGACCACTGACCAACACACATTAAAGTTCGGCAAATAACAGTGAAAAAATGCTTGAATCTGTTCAATCCACCAGGCTAATCCATAATATTTCTCATTTCACAAGTCAATATGCATAAAAATTTTGTTGGGGAAAAAAGAAATCTGCAACACGAGATTAGAGATAATTTGAAGATTTGAATTACTGAAATACCAGTTTCCAATTTCATCAGGCAGGCTGAAGATGTTACAATATCCAAACAATGAAAAGACCCTTAAGCGTGGGAGATTCAACAACCCCTGAAGAACAATCCAAGCCAAATAATCACCCCCGTAATCTGACAACTTTACTGGTAAAAAGGTTCGCAAATGTTCCACATCACAGATGGACTTCAACCTCTTTTCGCCATCATATTTTCCACGAATGTACAAAAAATGACGAAGACTTTCAGAAAACTTTTGTCCGTTTTCTCCCTCTAACATATCATCCATTCTGAAGCATATCTCCCCTGCAGCCCACCGAGCAAGGTCATTGATAAGGTCATGCATCACAAATCGGGATGCATCTTTACTTGATGGTTGAAATAATGACCTTGAAAGTAACTCCCAAAAGAACTCGCCGCCCAAATCTTCCATTTTCCTTCCTCTGCTCTCTTGGTGCAAGAAACCTTCAGCCATCCACAATAAGATTATCTCCTCTTCTTGAAATTCATAATCTATGGGAAATAATGAGCAGTATGCGAAGCACTGTTTCAACTGTGGTAGCCCACTCTTAGGTCTGGTATAATATCACATTTGTCATCTGTGAAATCCCATACTTCAGTATTAAGCACAATTTCCCAGTCTCTAGGGTCATCTTTGCCGCGTAAAAGACCGCCAAGAGTTTTTGCGGCCAAAGGCAATCCTCTGCACTTCATCGCTATCTTCTTTCCTACTTCTTTCAAGGATTGGTGCATGCTGAAATCCCTAGCCCCCAAGGAGATTTGAGTGAGCAGACACAAACAATCATCGTTTGACAACTCTTTCAATTGATACGCTGGATCAGTCGTCATATTCTCTGAAACACCCAGATTGCGAGCTGTGACAACAATCTTACTTCCGGGTGCACCAGCTCCAAAGGGACGGCTCAAAATGCTCCAATTTTCGTAATTCTCATTCCACACGTCGTCCAAAACGAGCAAAAATTTCTTTCCCGACAATTGCTTCTTCAGTTTCACTTGAAGTGAATTTAAATCATCATCATCCTTTATCTGATCATCAGCAACGGACCGTAGGATTGATTTTGTTACCCTAGAAACATCAAAATCCTCAGAGACACAAGTCCACGCTCTGATCTCAAAATGACGTTGCACTTGATCATCATTATAGACAAGCTGAGCAAGAGTTGTTTTCCCAACGCCGCCCATTCCATTAATAGAAATAACACAGAATCCATCATCAGCTCTTAAATCATCCCTCAACAACAATTGAACAATCGCCTCCTTATCTTTTTCCCTGCCATATACTTTGGCTTCATTCACCAAAGACGTTGTGGGTGGTCTTTGTCCCACATTTCTAGACTTGCCATCTGAAATTACATTTTTCAATTTTAACAGGTCTTTTTGCGTTGAAATAATATCCTGCAGCCGAGCAGTTAACTCCTCGATTTTTGACACCATCTTGGATTCAAAATTAAACGAATCAGTGAAACTCGTACTTCCACTGGGTTGATCAGCAGCAGCTGGTTCTTGAAGCAGCAACTCCCTCCGCAGAGCTTCAGTTTCGAACTCATCCAATACGTCTTGAACATCATAAGCCAAGTTCTGAAGATTGTGGAGCCACATCTTAACCGACTTCTCCCTGGTCTGCCTATCCTCAGCATCAGCAAGCACTGCCTGAATCATCTCCAACATTCCCTTCCACCTGATGAAACCAGCCTTCAACTTCTCATTCCGTCTAAACAGCTCAAGTCCCTGTGAAGCCAGCTTTTCGATCAGCAACTCAACTGACGCACTAAGCACCGCCCCTCCGATGATCGACATTTTTTTTTTTTTGTGGTTGAAGGGAATAGAGTAAATTATGAAGAACGAAGAAGAAAAACTCTGCAGAAATTGAAGTCTAGTATGTGATTTTGATTTGGGAAGGCTGAAGAGTAGAGCAAGAGCGGGTAATGTGAAAAGGTTTGCACAAAAACAAAGCTTTATTTTTGATAATCAGCACCAATAATTCAGCTGGCGACGACCAAAACACCACGACGTCACTCCACGCGTTTTTGCCACTAAAGTCAAGCATGAGTAATTGGCTGGGATATTTATCTTTTACCATTTGATTGTTACATAAAATATTTTAAAAGCATTTGATAAATAATCATTAATCAAATATTTAAATAATTTTTTATTTTATTTAACACACAATAATATATCCGGTATGTAATAGTTTAAATAATTTACATTTATTTGTAGTGATTATGACTGGTCAATTCTAATTTATCATTAGATGTTTTTTAAATTAATTTTTATTTTTATTGATAGTGAGAGGATCGCCAATGAGAGTCGGAATCGTTGAAGTTATCAGATTAATTTTGGGCGTACATAATTTTTTTTGGTTCAAATTTTCGAGTTTGTTATGAGATGTACCAATTTTGCTTTTGATGCAGCAACTAATTAACCTTGTTCTTAGCTGCTCTAGGTCTCATCCAAATTGCACGTTTCCTTTTGAACTATTCTTCTGGTATATTATTACTCTTTAATTCAACTAAAATTAAATAATTCTTCCGAAATACCCATGGACAGTTAAGTACTATTGTTATTATTATTATTTTTTATCAAGTTAAGTACTATTATTATTCAATAATAAATGGACACATTTTAAATGACAGTATTTTTGTAAATTAAAAGAATATTTTGTTCTATTTCAAAAATTTAGAGTTTAATATTAATTCAGAAATAGTATAAACATAGATGGAATATCCCAAAATTGGGTTCTTTGAGTTTTCTGGGGCTGCAAGGTGCGCTGCCTTGTGGAATCTTCTGTGGGCTGATGGTGAAACCATGGGCTAGTTGCCTAGTTCTAGAAGACTGTTTATTTTTGGGAATTTTTGATACTACCAGCGAAAAGGAATATTCTGTTATGCCATAATTCTTCTTTACTCATATTCCAGTTATTCAAATTTGACCCAAGTTGGATGCATGCGGCATGAGGCATGGATGTCCATTTGAAAAATTAGACTTATGCTTTTGAAAACTTGTTTAATTGAATGTTTAGTTATAGCTAGGACCAAATTAAGGTTTTGGGGAGAAATAAAAGGAATATTCTACGTCAAGGGTTCCAAGTATTTTAATTGCAAATTCAGAAAATTCGGAAAGGAATAATGACCTTGAATGTAGAAGTCAGTCTAGCGACGACCAAAACACAGACCACACACTAGAAAAGCACGAGTAATTTGGTTTTGATTATTGATCATATAGATGTCATTTATCATTTGATTATTATATAAAATATCTTAAAATAATTAATTAAATATTTTATACAATCTACTTATTTTATTAAGATCAAATTTAAACATAGGCAAATTAAGCAGTTGATGTAGGGCATTGCGTGTCGCGAGTAGGGTACCTTCCAGAGGCCATAACTCAGGCTACAGGTGTCCGTTTTGGGCGTATAATATACTGTTTCGAAGATTGAAACGAGAGGTCGGATTGAAAATTCTGTTTCTTTCTGAGTCCAGCCGCGTATGTGTGAACAGTTAGGAAGCGATTCGGAAGAAGAAGACGCTGAGGATTATGATGGAAGGTGCGGGAAGAGTTCGGATTACAAGATTAACGTTGATATTGCAGATTTTTATGGAGGGATGCATGTTGAGGAATTTTTAGACTGGATAACGAGTGTAGAAAGTTTCTTTCAGTACATGGAGATTCCGCAGGATAAGGGTTTAAACTCGTGGCGTTTAAGTTGAAAGGTGCAGCCTCCGCATGGTGGCAGAATGTCCAAAATCGGAGAATAGTTGCGGGAAAGCCATTGATCAAGTCGTGGCATAGAATGCAGAGGATGATGAAGGAGTATTTCCTCCCAGCAGATTACCAACAGCAATTGTACGTGAAGTATCAGAATTGCAGGCAAGGAAATCGCAGTGTTGATGAGTATACGAAGGAATTTTATCGTATGCACACAAGGGAATAACATGGATGAGCCCGAGTTTCAAACAGTCACAAAATATGTTGGTGGATTGAAACAAGAGTTGCAGGATGAGATTGTAGACGCGATCTGGGATATGGGAACAGCAGTTGCTAGGGCAAAGAAGTTGGAAGAACGAAAACAGCGTGCTGTTTCTAGGGTTCAGCAGAAGCAATTCACTGGCATGCAAAATAGACCAAGTAGTGTTGGGATTGAACATAAGCAGAAAACATGGCCTGGTAGTAGTCAGGCACAACAGCCAGCGCAGCAGCAGCTAAGACAGCATCCATCAAGGCAACAGCAGCCTCCTAAGTAGCAGAACAACCCCTATGCAAAGCCTATGCTGAATAAATGTCCGAAGTGTGGAGAACCAGGGCATAGATCGAATGAGTGTCGTCCGAAAAATTTGAATTTGGTAGAGGCGGAAGTCGGCGAGGCAGAGGTTGATGTGGAGAATGAGGATGGTGAGGAGGCCTTGGAATTGGAAGCAGATGCGAGAGAGTTGCTGAATTGTATTGTGCAGAAGATTTTATTGGCACCAAAGTTTGAAGAAGATAACCAGCGCCATAAGATTTTCAGAACACGCTGCACCATCAATGAGAAGGTGTGCAACGTGATAATTGACAGTGGTAGCAGTGAGAACATAGTGTCCAAGGCACTAGTCGATGTGATGGGACTTCCGATGGAGAAGCATCCAACACCTTACAGAATAGGATGGATAAAGAAAGGGACAGAAACGCGGGTTACAGAAGTATGTTGTGTTCCTTTCTCCATTGGGAAGATTTATAAGAGTGACGTAGTGTGTGATGTAGTTGATATGGATGCGTGCCATCTGCTATTGAGTAGACCTTGGCAATTTGATGTGGACGTAGTGCATAGAGGAAGGGATAATGTGTACGAGTTCTGGTGGAATAGCAAAAAAGTTCGCTTAGTGCCTTTAGCCAACAAAAAGACGAATCCTAAGGTTGAAGGAAGGAATTTTCTAGCTATTGTAAAGAGACATCTGGAAGACGATTGTGACAGTTGCAAGAGGCTACAGAAGGAAGATGAGTTCGAGGTGGATTCTGTTCCTAATGAGGTGCGGCCGTTGCTAGCTGAGTTCACTGACGTTAACCCATTAGAGATGCCCGATGGGCTGCCACCTTTGCGAGATATCTAGCATCATATAGACCTAGTCCCTGGCACAAGTCTACCTAACTTGCCCCATTATCGCATGAGTCCTCATGAGCATGCAATTTTACAAGGACAAGTTGATGAATTGTTGCGGAAGGGATTCATTCGTGAGAGCATGAGTCCATGTGCTGTACCAGCTTTGTTGGTACCAAAGAAAGATGGGAGTTGGCGTATGTGTGTGGACAGCAGACGAATTAATCAGATTATAGTAAAATATCAGTTTCCTATTCCTACATTTCGAGATTTAATAGATCAGCTAGATGGTGCTCGGGTTTTCTCAAAATTAGACTTGCGAAATGGGTATCATCAGATTCAAATTAGACCTGCAGACGAGTGGAAGACTGCGTTCAAGACGAAGGAATGGCTGTACGAGTGGCTTGTGATGCCATTTGGATTGTCAAATGCGCCAAGTACTTTTATGCGCTTAATGAACCAGGTTCTTAAGCCCTTTTCTTGCAAATTTGTTGTGGTATATTTTGATGATATCTTGGTGTATTCTGTAGATGTGGTAACGCATTTCGAGCATTTGAGAATGGTTATGGAAGTACTGCGGAGAAATAAGCTTTACATTAATCTGAAGAAGTGTAGCTTTTTACAGAGTAATGTGGAGTTTTTGGGATTTATAGTTGGTGCAGATGGGATTCGAGCTATTGAGTCGAAGATACAGGCCATTAGAGAATGGCCTACGCCGAAGACAGTGGGTGAAGTTAGGAGTTTTCATGGGCTGGCAACGTTTTATAGGAGATTCATTCGCGGTTTTAGCACTATAGCCGCACCTATTATGGAGTGCTTGAAGAAAGGAAGGTTCAAATGGGGCAAAGAAGAAGAGGCGAGCTTTGCTTTACTTAAGGAGAAGTTGTCTACCGCTCCTGTGTTAGCCTTGCCAAATTTCGACAAGTTATTTGAAGTTGAATGTGATGCTTCTGGTAGGGGAATTGGGGCTATTCTCTCACAAGAGGGACGACCAATTGAGTATATGAGTGAGAAATTAAATGAAGCACGGCAGAAGTGGTCTACTTATGACCAAGAATTCTACGCCATCCTTAGGGTGTTAAAGACGTGGGAGCATTACTTGATCCAGAAAGAGTCCGTGCTCTATAGTGACCATCAAGCGCTAAAGTACTTTAACAATCAACAAAATTTGAGCAAGATGCATGCGAGATGGGTGAGTTATATCCAGAAGTTCACTTTTGTGTTAAAGCACAAGTCTGGGAAGCAGAATAAAGTGGCTGACGCGCTAAGTAGGCGAGCAACTTTACTGGTAACTCTAATAAACGAAGTTACTGATTTCGAGTGCTTGAAGGAATTGTATGCTACAGATGAGGATTTTGCGCATATTTGGGATCGCTCTGTCAATCATCAGAATGCAAAAGATTTCCTCATTCAGGATGGATATATATTTAAGGCCAACTAATTATGCATGCCACGAAGTTCATTAAGGGAGCAGATTATCTGCGAGTTGCATGGGGGAGGATTGGGCGGACATGTTGGGCGAGATAAGACCAAGGCGCTTGTGGAAGAACGATATTATTGGCCACAGTTGAGCAGAGATGTGCGAAAAATTGTGCAGAGTTGTCGAGCTTGCCAAGTAGGCAAAGGGCAAGCACAGAATACGGGTTTATACATGCCGTTACCCGTTCCAGAAAATATTTGGTTGGATTTGTCCATGGATTTTGTGTTGGGGCTGCCGCGTACAAGGACAGGTCGGGATTCCATATTGGTGGTGGTGGATAGGTTTTCTAAGATGGCACATTTTATTGCATGTAAAAAGACTGAAGATGCTGCCTCAGTTGCGTATTTATTCTTTCGAGAGGTGGTGCGTTTGCATGGTATTCCAAAGACCATCACTTCTGATAGAGATGTGAAGTTCATTAGTAAGTTTTGCCGTCATCTCTGGGATAAGTTTGGTACGCAGTTACAGTTTAGTAGTGCTTTCCATCCACAGACAGACGGGTAGATGGAAGTGGTTAATCGAACTTTGGGCAACATGTTGCACTGTGTTTGTGGTGACAAGCAACGGAACTGGGAATCTGTATTGCCTCAGGTTGAGTTTGCCTACAATAGCATGGTGAACTGTTCTACTAGTAGAACTCCTTTTGAGATTGTCTACACTTGCCCCCCTCACCATGTGTACGACTTGGCTGTTAAGCCAATAGCTGCTGTTGGAGAGAGCAAGGTGGCGGACAATGCGGTGGAAAAGGCTATGAAGATTCATGCTGAGGTACGGGCTCATTTGGAGGCTGCTAATGCTAAATACAAGGCTGAAGCAGACAAACATCGACAAAAGAAAGTGTTTTCAGAAGGTGACTTAGTAATGGCATATCTGCGGCGAAGTCGTTTTCCTGGCATTCGTACTAAATTGGAAAAGCGCAAATATGGACCATTTCGAGTAGCACGAAAGATCAATGATAATGCTTATGTGGTTCAGTTGCCGGACAATCAGAACATCTCTCACACTTTTAATGTGGCTGATCTATTCGAGTATCATCCAGATGATGAAGAATTGTACGAATCAAACTCGAGGACGAGTTTTTTTCCAAGTGCGGGAGACTGATGTAGGGCGTTGCGTGTCGCGAGTAGGGTACCTTCCGGGGGCCATAACTCAGGCTACAGGTGTCCGTTTTGGGCGTGTAATATACCGTTTCGAAGCTTGCGACGAGAATTGCTTTCTGGGTCATTTTGCAGTTTTAAGATTTTTTCCTATTTTTTCTTATTCTTCCAAGATTTTTATCTTTTTTTTCTAGGAATCGGCTTTGTGCACCGTTTTCTTTCCTTTTCTTATTTTGACTAGGAGAATTTAATTATCATATTATATTTTGGATTTGCCTATTTTGGTAAATTCGAAATGGGTAATGATACAGCCACAAACTCTTGTACAAATTTATTTTGTACAAACTGATGCGGCATAATTTAATTGGTTGAATTAAATATCACTTGGTCCACATGATTTGTTTTCATTATTTTATATTTTCTTTCAACCAATGAATTAATACTACATCAGTTTGTACAAATTTAGTTTGTACAAGAGTTTGTGGCTGTATCATTACTCATTCGAAATATTTAGGCTTGTTATAAAAGGGTTCAAAAACCCTAGTTTCAATTTATTCTTATTTCAATAAAATTTATCAATATTCAAAAGCCTAGTTTCTTCTACTTGCAAATTCAAAGCGTTTCCGCTTCGTCAGCAGTCGGCCTCATATTTTAGGTAGACTTCATTTTGGTTATTTTTCTAATAATACTCTAATTAATTAATTTTTTTAAGAAAAAGATATAGTTTCTTGAAATACAAAGTCGATTGTCATATCTTATCAATAATTCATCGTCTCAACAATCTGAGTGTCATTATTCTAAATATTCTATTTAAAATTTGTATTGTTCTTACTTATGTAATTTATAAAAGTTTTGATCGAAATAGAAAAGATATATTCTTGATTACTTTTTTAAGGATTTTTACAAATTATTTAGGATGCTCTTAATTATTGTTGAAATTCAAGATATAACTAAATATTGATGAATTTTGATCTATTTTCTATTTCCTTTAGGTGTTAAAGGTTTGAATATAAGGAGGTCACCGGAAAAAAAGTTTTGCCTAAAGCCCTGCAAACGCTAGCTAGAGCCAGTCTTGATTTTATTTGGTAGGCAATAGTGTATCTCATATGCACTATCTCATACGTAATAATGTATAGTTTAAATAATTTATATTTGTTTGTGGTAATTATGAATGAATACCCAATAACTAATTTATTATATGTTTATTTTTTTATTAGTTGTCTTCTTTACTAGAAAATCTTGTCATAATTTTTAAGTCGTTGATCAAAATAAAAAGTAACATAATTATTTAAAGGGGATCCCTAAGTTGCAGCTGCTGTAAGTTACAGCAGCTGCAACTTAGCAAAAGCCTTATTTAAAACCATTAAAAGTTAGATTACATGAAATCATCCGCAATTTGATTCCGTGAAATCAATGTTGCAAAATATATGTAAAAATATTTAAGTTAAAATAATCCTTAATAAGGATTTATACACTTGTATATATAGTTGATACATAGTTTGAATTCCAAGTAATATATCATGAATCATTACCTAGCATTTGTTAAATAATTGTCTATAGTTGCATGAGATGATTAAGCAATTCACAAAGACGTTCTGTATTTTAACCAATTACTAGATAGTAAAAATGACACTGAGTAAATAACTATTAATTAAATTGAATTATATATAATTTGATTTTAATGTCCTGATACAGATTGGCAGATGGAATAAAGAATAACACGATTCTCGCAAAGAGAGTAAAGAGACCATTTTCATTGACCTACACTCCAATTTCAAGACTACAAATTAACAAGTCAGTCAACTACAAGTTCATTTCATCTTATCAAAATATTATGATCAAGAATAATCCAATGGGCAATGGCTATGCATAATTCAATCTAATGGACATGATTCACTGAACTTTACAAAGGACAGTTGTTTTATACAATCCTTGATGCTTAGTCATCCTTATCATGAGTTGTCAGTTTCTGCTGAGTCAGTTACCATGTCAAGACTTGCTTATATTAAGATTCAGATTGAGGCTGCTCATAGAGGCATTTCATCCAACATCTAATTCATTCCATCAATCACCCGACCTGTTCTAACATCAATAAACTGTTATTTGTAGTACTTGGAATTCATAATTAATACACTAGCTACTTAAAAGATCCTTTTTAAAGTAGTAAATAAATCAAACTTACGAATAATTATCAAAAAACCATGGCATAATATATCAAACAGAATTACAGATTGAGATTAAAACACACTCTCTTGTTTTGGTAAACATGTGCAAAATGCATGCTTTCTCTTTCATTTCTGCTTCAATCCCACTTTGCATGGAAGTAGCAAGATGATATCTTGATAGATAGAAACAGAGGCATAAATAGCCAGGATGTTGTGTTGAAAAATAATTAAGATAATAAATAAGATTGTGTGGAAAATAGAATGTGGCTTGTGAATAAAATATGTAAAAGTTAAGGTGTGTCATGCACTGTCCTTAACACTATTTCTGCGCCTCAAAATAATGTTTTGGTCAAATAGGTTGTTTACAGATAGTCTTTAGGATACAATAACTCTAATTGTTGTAAGAGTGCACACTCAATACAACAATTTAGAACAGTAAAAAATTGAATATAAAATACGATGATTTATGCGGTGATATTTGGGATAAGAACGAAGTAGAGTTGAAGTAAAAGTAGAGAAGAAATATGTAGCCTTCTATTTATAGATTAATGGTGCCTATTTCAAGTACCTCTTCAAATAGGTACCATTTAATTTAACTACTTTTAACTTTTTTTAACGTAATTTTCATGACTACCATTACTTCCTCATTAATGTTTAAATTTGAACTCTTGTAATCCGATACAAGTTCAACTGTGTAGGATTTGGTATTTTAAAATACCCGCATACTCACAACATGTTGTAGTAAGGACTAAATTAAGTATTAAATAATGAAAATTCCTGTAGGTAAACTATTGAGTCTATGACTAAACCAAACCAAAACCCAAAAAACCAAAAAAAATTTTCTCTCTCCTCGGGCAAAACTCTCTCAACAGCCGCCACCCTTTTTTCATTGTTTTGCCGCCGGCATGACTCCACCGGCCGCCGGTGGTGGTCCCCAACCACCACCGGATCACCCCCACACCTCCACCGACCGTGGTGGCGGTCGGATGTCTTGGCCATTTATTCTTCGGATGTTGCGGTGTTTTGGGTTTTCTGAGCGGTGGGTTTCCCTTATTCGTCGAGCTGTGCATGGTCCATGGTTTTCGGTGTTGGTGAACGGGGTCAGCCACGGTTATTTTCAGTCCACGGGGGGTCTTCGGCAGGGCGATCCGCTGTCCCCGAGTTTGTTTATTATTGCTGCAGAGTTTCTTTCGCGAGGTTTGGATCATTTATATTTTCAGTATCCTTCTATCCAGTACTGCTCTTCTGCTCCTATGACTATCTCCCATTTGAGCTTTGCGGATGATATTGTGATATTTGCGAATGGGAGTCGGTCGAGCCTTCAGAGGCTCATGGGTTTTCTACATCACTATGAGGCGGTCTCGGGCCAGTTGATCAGTCAGGCCAAGAGCAGGTTTTACATTGGGGGTTCGGCCTCGGCCTCGCGGCAGGCTATTGTCCGCTTTGTTACGGGTTTTCAGCAGCGCCAGTTTCCGTTTACTTATCTTGGGTGCCCGATCTATAGGGGGTGGCTCAAGATCTCGCTCTTTGATGATATGGTTCGGAGGGTCAGGGAGAGGGTTTCCGGTTGGGCTAACCGGTTACTGTCTTTTGGCGGGAAGTTGGTGCTCATTCGTCATGTGCTGTCTTCTATGCCATTGCACTTATTTCACGTCCTTCGCCCTCCAGCGACGGTCGTGCAGCGTTTAGAGAGATTGTTTACCCGGTTTCTATGGGGCACCTCGGATGGGAGGCGTAGGATTCACTGGTGTCGGTGGCCGGAGGTTTGTTATCCAGTTGAGGAGGGTGGTCTTGGTGTACGATCTTTTGAGGATATGGCTACGGCTTTCGAGCTGAAGCTTTGGTGGCGTTTTCGGGAGCAGTCTTCTTTATGGGCTGCTTTTATGCAGTCTAAGTATTGTAGTGCTACACATCCGAACCTTATTCAGTTTCGTTATCCCGCTTCTCCTCTGTGGCGGCGCCTTTGTCAGGTTCGGTGTGTTGCTGGGCCTCATATGCGTTGGTTAGTTGGTCGTGGGGCTTGTAGTTTCTGGTACGATTGTTGGATGGGTTCTTGCCCGTTGGTTTTATACAACCCTGCAGCTGCTTCTTCAGTGCCGGTCTCCTTTTATTGGCAGGGTACAGTGTGGGATAGGGGTAAGTTGGAGGATGTCTTACCTACCTCGGTTGTGGCGCAGATTCTGTCGGTCCCTATTTCGAGTGGGGAGCCGGATTTACTCCGTTGGGCTCTCGCCACTGATGGTATGTTTCATCTGCGGACGGCGTGGGAGCTCGTGCGTAGCTCGAGGCCCAAGGATGAGGTGTTTGCGGCTATATGGCAGCGGCATATCCCCTCACGGGTTTCTTTTTTCCTTTGGCGATTGCTGCATGGGTTTTTAGCTACGGATGATGCATTGTGCTCGCGGGGCTTCTACATGGTTTCTCGGTGTATTTGTGGTAGGGCCGTTGAGACTGCTCGGCATTTATTTCTAGATTGCGCTCGGGTTCGCCAGGTTTGGGGTCATTTTCAGAGGATGCTGGGTATTCATGATGTTCGTTTTCTGTCCCCTCGCGCTCTATTGTTACATTGGCGGCGATGTGCTACTTCTCGGACTCATGTGCGGGTCCTTCTGCCTTGCTTCATTCTATGGCAAGTTTGGAAGGCCCGTAATGCCTATCGGTTTGATGCGCAATCCTTTTCTGTTGATGCAGTTGTCCATCAGGTGGTATCGGATATTCGGCTTGCTAGCTCAGCTTTTGGGTTCATACCTTCTCAGTTACGAGGTGTTGTGGGTTCTCAGCTTACGGAGGGGTTGCGAGTTTCAGCTTCCCCCAGGAGGCTGATTCGATTGGTTGCATGGATGAGGCCGCCTCCTGGGGTTGCGAAGCTGACGGTGGATGGGTGTTCTCGGGGTAACCCTGGATTGGCGGCGTCGGGGGGTCTTCTTCGGGACCATCGCGGAGTGGTTTTAGCAGCTTTTGGGTCCTTTTTGGGCCGTCAGCCGATTCTCTACGCCGAGCTCAGGGCTGTGTGTGAGGGGTTGGAGTTTGCTGCTCAGATGGGTATTACAACACTTGAGGTGGAGTCGGACTCGGCTACTGTTGTTTCGTGGATTCATTCTGGAGGACCGGTTCGTTGGGATTACGCTTATTTGCTACGTCGGGTGCGCTCGTTCGTCTCATCTTCATCCACTCGGGTTCGACACGTACTTCATGAGGCCACTTCTGCAGCTGATTTTTTGGCCAACTGGGCGTGCTCTCATCGTGTTAGTCGGCGCTTCCTCTGTTCTCAGACTCTCCCCGCAGGCCTATCGGGCATTCTGCACATGGATGCACAGGGCGTTCCTCATATTCGCCGCTAGCTTGGATGATTTTACTTGTATCTTTTATGCTTTCGGTCATTTTATATTTGACATTTTCTCTCGGAGGTACGGTTTATGCCCCCCTCCATATGTATTCCTTACGATTTCTGATCTATATTACAGGTAGGGGTCCCGCCTACCCCCCCACCACAACATGGTGGCTTAATCTAAAAAAAAAAACTATTGAGTCTATGACAACATGATAAAAAAAAATTAATAAAAATCAGAAGATAAATACAATTGAGGGATTTAATGAATCTGTCCCTCAAAATTGTAGTTATTCTATGTGGAAAATGATATTATAATGAGAATAACTAAACACCAAATTCTTAGGCTCCTGACTAGGCCTTACTATGCGTTTGTTAAAAAAAGATTACCAAAATGATATAAATTAATAAAGGGTACAAATAAAGAGCAGGGCAGTAAATTATTTCAAAATATACGGATAAAAGCCTGCTAAGAAGCGGTTAATGCAATAGTTTCAGATTCTCCATGTAATCTGGATCAGCTGCCAATTCACTTAACTAGCTGGCTGAATTCAGTATTAAATAATAAAAATTCCTTTTAAGTAAACTATTGAGTTTATGACAACATGAAAATATATATATATATGAAACCCCCTAAGTCCTTACAAAAATGATGAACAGTAACTACGTGTTGGTTACTGTTCATCCAATTTTGTAAGGACTGTAACATACATTAAATGTATGCTAGGAAAACTCTATATATATATATATATATATATATATATATTGATGAAAATCAGAAGATTGAAAAATCTTCTTGCACGAAAAAAAACATGAGTATTTGAAAGTCCCCGTTGAGCTTGCTCCGGCGGCATTCCGACGAGCTTCGTTTTGCACGAAAAAAACATGAGTATTTGAAAATTGAAAAATCAATTTTTTTTGTTTAATGTTGGACGAGAATGAGAAATCTCCGCCACTAAATACCAGTCCTTGCCCTCTATTGTTAGTCCAACTCATGTGACCTCACGACCGAATGTACATTCAAAGTTTAAAAACCAGCATTAATATGAAAGATGAATTTGAACTAAATTAACTAAAATTATTCTTAATATAAATAGTAAAACTGCATTTTCAATATCTTTGTCTTTTTGTACATTTTTTCTTTTCTTTCTTTATTGGCAAGCACTCTAGAAGACATTCATTGTTTTTTTTTTTTCTGTTCATAAAAAAAAGAAAAGAAAAAAGTTGTCTATTTTTAAACCTATTTTGAATCTGCCTGAATACTATTCTTACAATTTTTTTCATTAAAACGAAAAATGAATTTACAATATTTAAAAATTAACTAAATTATTCTTCTATTTCACTAATAAATGCTAAATTATTCCTTTAATAACAAATATTCTATAAGACATTCACGATTTACCATGTTCATAAAACAAAAATGTTGACTGCTTTAACCCTAATTTGAATCAAGTTGAATATTACTCTTAAATTCTGTTTGCATCAGTATATACTTTGGCTGATTTTCAGGCTGCACTACCAATGGTCTAGTGAATATATCATACCGTGAAAAGATAGAAGAAATCATAATACAAGTTGGCGAAGAAGTATGAAAGATTTGTACTGTTTTCAACGAAACCAATCATTGCGAACTTAAAATTATTTACTAACTTAAAATTATTTACTAAGGCATACAATCTTTTGTTAGGAGAATCACACTCTTGAATGGAAAGGTATACAAAATGCAAGCTAAGAATGTTGGATTCTTATTGGATTTAGCACCGGATTTGATTTACGTGTTTCAATTATAGCTTATTTGATTAATGTATTTTACATAAATTGAAAAATAAGCTAAAGTTTTACTATATCAATTTTAAGTGAATGTTTCGTTGGACGAAATAGTAGGAGAGGAGAGGAATGGAAAGGAAAAATGAGGAGAGAAAATGACTGAAAAAGAAGGTTAATTTCATTTTTATTGTTTAGTTGGGCGTGAAATTTTTCTTTTTCCCCTTTTTTTCCTCTCTACTCCTTTCCTCTCGTCTCCTTTCCTTATATTTCTTCAAACCAAACATGCCGTAATTATATTCTTTCTTCATCCATTCAAGTTTTTACTTTTATCTTTATTAATTAGCCATCTTAAAAAACTTTTCTTTACTAATTGAGCTCCATTAAGATTCTTTACAGGATACAAGCAATGTATATGCCAAAATTGTTAAAGCAGAGATGACATTTCTTCTCGAAAATTAATTATTTCTTTAGAATATAAGTATACGTTTCATAAAGGCAAATGCTTACTTTCTTCAACTTTAAAATATTTCGTCCGATCCGTTTCTTGCATCACTCTTAATGCATTATGAAGCTTCTTTTGGTCTTGATTTTGAATTTCAAAATCCTAATTTGTTGATCCTTACATGTTCTTTTCTTCATAAATTGAGCAATAAGCTATGCCACTTAGCTTTACTATATATCAATTCTATTTATATGCTGTAAAACAACCCTAAGTTAAGATCAGGCAGTAATACAATTCAGAAAATTCAAATCTCATGATTTTCACACCAATAATACATATAATAATATAACAATTTAAAAAGAGAAAAGAGAAGCTGGAGGGAACAGTTGCAAGAGGAAAATGATGAAGAGCTATATAATTTTTTTTTTTTTTGGTTACACAGGTAATATATATTAATTTTTCAGGTGAGGGTGGGGTATGCACAAAGGCAACTTAAGAGCACTTTAGGCTGTAGGCGAGCAACCAGAATATCTCTGTGGAAATTCATTGTCAGATTCAAAAACAATATCAGAACTACAAGGACTATTCTCCTAGTATATGATATGCTTTTTGTTTAAATACCTGGGATAAGTACCTGCAACACAGTGATTAAAGAAAATTTAAAGATTTGAAAGCTAACATTATTAATACCTATCACATAATGATTGCCGTCTCTAGGAATTAAGACAGAGTTGGCCTAAAGCAACATTTCTTTTGCTATATGGGATGCACTCAGCTCACCAAGGTTAGCCATAGAATGCAGAGTGGAGATTTTCATTCCGAGGCCATTCTAGTGGGAAGTAACATGGTAATCATCCTAATAATCTTTCCACAGCTAAGACAAATAAATGACAGTTCTGAACATGTAAATTGCAATAAGTTATTGTCTTCATTCTGAATTATCTACACTTGACTTTTAGTCACTGCTGTCATGATTCAGCAGATTGGCTGGTGATAAAGAAGTCATTCTCTGGGGAAATTCAGTCTCAGATTCTTTTGGTTTAATATATGACATGCTTTTGGTTTAAATATATATCTATGATAAATGGGGACATGAGGTCATTGTTAAATTCATTGCTTTAGACAGTAGAAACAACTCCCCCCAGGCCATTGCCTATGTGGCAAAGATGAGTTCAGGCTTTATAGGGACACATCTGGCCTGTATTAAGTACAGATATTTGAACTATGTCAGGAACTCCTGAATATGTATAATTGTAAAGATGTAGACAACAAGACTCTCAGTGTAATCTACTTATATTGACCTAAGAATTAGAAAAGTGCAAGCTTAAGTACAGCTGTAACTAGTACCCACTTCACTGACCTTGGTAGGCCTTAGAAATGCCGATTTGGGTTCAGACTTCAGAGGGGAGTTCTCAAGAGCGTGGGCCTCCTATTTAAGTTAAGCTCACAGACAATGCGCTGAGACATGGTCCAAGATCAGGGGTACATTAAATTTCATTTTTTTGGTGAACAAATGGTGGATGCCAATTTACTTGTTCAAAAAAGAACATTTATGTATGGTTGTGCTTCGCGTGATCAAACCAAAGTTTCATTTTACAGTAGTCATGGTTTTAAACCACATCACCACAATGCCAAACAAAGTTTGATTCGAGAACAAAAAATTTCTACCTAACAAATCGAAATTCGATGAAAGGTTAGCTACTAAATAAAATCAAGTTAACAGAGTAAAGAGCATTTTCATTCTCATTACTTCAATTTCAAGCCTAAAATCCTAAAAGCCAGTCAACAGACAATAATTTGAGATCATAAAAGCTGGGGAAGTAAAAAAGAAAAAAAACAAGTGATCAACACACATTAAAGCAGAGCAAATAACAGTGGAAAATGGAATATGCAAACATACTCTTGTGAAAAATGATTGAATCTGTTCAATCCACCAGATTAATCAATAATATTTCTCATTTCATAAGTCAATAAGCATAAAACAATTTAACAGAGGCATTTCGTCGGACATCTAACTCATTCCATTGGACATCTAACTCATTCCATCGAATAGCAGACCAATTCTAACATCAGTTAACCGTTATAATATAAGGAACAAGAAGATACGTTAAGATATAGAAACAAAGGATGTTGCAGCAATGGATAGATTAAGTATTGATTTTGATCAATTAACTTCACTCATTTATTTAAAAGGCAAGCAAAGAGGAGCAGAAAAACCAGACCAAGCAGGCAGCCGTCCAAGGTTCTTAGGCGTGCGCTCGGAAATAGGCATTTGCTCTGCTCTCTGTCAATGTAAAATCCCAAAACTCTAACAAGATTTATATGCCGAAGCTTTGCAGTTAGCACAACCTCATTCTTGAACCCCTCAAATCCCTTGTGTTGATGTGTCTGAAAGTTTCTTCACTGTTATTTCTCGTCCATCTAGCAATCAACACGAGTTCAAGGTTTGAATATTATTTTAAATATTATTTTAAATAATATGATACTCATTAATTGATTAATATTTTTTTATAAAATTTAAGTAAATAAATTGTATTATTTCATTAATTAATCGATAAATGCGATATCATTTGATATAATTATTTAAGATAAAAAATTTAATATGTATGGCACTATTCATACACTTAGTGCAGTCTCCAAGAAATAAATAAAAGCTTTTGAAAATTTGTTTACCAAATAATTTTTTTGTTCTCATTTTATGTATTTTCTCACGCACTAGCGAGTGCATTTACAAACATCATGTATATTATTTTTTAAAATTTAGGTGTTTTTTTTTATAATTAATATTTTTTAATATAATAAACAATGATAATTTTAAGCGTCATATTGACGACAAACTTTTTGTGTAGAATTCGTACATTTAAATTGCACATGATCTAACTAGCTGAACCAATTAACACACACAGAATTATCTGTCAAATTATTATCTACTTTTGCTAGGACGTGACTTTTTTTAATATATTTTAATGAAATGAAAGTCCTACAATAATAATGAACTGTAAATATCTCGCCGTAACGGGGCAAATGACATGGCGCTGTCAAATACATCTAGACATTAGAAAATTCAGCTGCCGTCTTCTTCCCCCATCTACCCAGTTTTTTTTTTTTTAATATTATTATGAATTTCCTGTTGCCAGGTCTTTATTTTTGATAATCATTTTGCACAAAAACAGAGCTTTATTTTTGATAATCAGCACCAATAATTCAGCTGGCGACGACCAAAACGCCACGACGCCACTCTACGCGTTTTTGCCACTAGAGTCAAGCATTAGTGATTGGCTGGGATATTTATCTTTTACCATTTGATTGTGATATAAAATATTTTAAAAGCATTTGATAAATAATCATTAATCAAATGTTTAAATAATTTTTTATTTTATTTAACACACTAATAAATCCGGTATGTAATAATTTAAATAATTTATATTTATTTATAGTAATTATGACTGGTCAATATTAATTGATCATTAGCTGTCTTTTAAATTAATTTTAATTTTTATTGATAGTGAGAGGATCGCCAGTGAGATTTAGGAATCATTGAAGTTATCCAATTAATTTTGGGCGTACTTAATTTTTTTTAGTCCAAATTTTGGAGTTTGTTATGAGATGTAGCAATTTTGCTTTTGATGCAGCAACTAATTAACCTTGTTCTTAGCTGCTTTGCTATAAGATGTAGCAATTTTTCTTTTAAGTACCATTATTATTTTATCCAGTTAAGTACTATTATTCAATGATAAATGGACACATTTTAAATTACAGTATTTTTGTAAATTAAAAGAATATTTTGATCTATTTCAATAAATTTGTGAAAATTTAGAGTTTAATATTAATATTAAATCAGAAATATTATAAACGTAGATGGAATATCCCAAAATTGGGTTCTTTGAGCTTTCTTGGGCTGCAAGGTGCGCTGGCTTGTGGAAATTTTGATACTATCAGCGAAAAGGAAAAAGGAATATTCTGTTATGCCACAATTCTTCTTTACTAATATTCCAATTATGCAGATTTGACCCAAGTTGGATTCATGCGGCATGAGGCATGAATGTCCATTTGAAATCAATGCCTTTTCAAATGGACCCAGGTAGAGAGGGTTTATGGAGGTCAAGGGTAATGTTTGGTTCAACTTGGAGAACGACATGGCCTTGGTTGAGTTCTACCTCAATAGTAGAAATGGTTTGCCACCTAGTGTCTAGGATAGCAATAAAGCAAGTAACATCTTTTCCAATTAGGAACAATGGTTGGATCCTTATATAGATGGCTCCAAGGTGTAACTATTTATACCCTTCTCTATTATAACGGTTTATTTTTGGGAGAGAGAGAATAAGAAGATAGGTTTCTTTAGAGCTAGACGATATGGCCTGGACAAGAACTTCAGAAGACTTGTATACAGACTTTAACCTGGGTTGTTTTATTGGAACAATCGCTCTAAGGGTAGTTAACAAAGTGTTTAAGTGGTAATACCTATAAGGATTTAGGGGTTCTTATTCTGAAGCCATGAGAATCCCTACCGATAGTGCCCCTTGTGTCAACTTTTAATTAAAAACCCAAGAGGAACCTAATCAGAGGGCCATCCAATATTCTGGTATTAGTTGAACACGTACCCAGTGGCCGTGTTATTTGAGACCTACGTAGGGACATAATAATGTCAAGGTAAACATACTTCATGGACTATAGAGCTGACAACACCTGTATTTATGAGTGCTGTTTGCGCAATTTGTTCCTAGTCCAATGTCTGGAGAACAACCCTGATGTATGGTCTGAAAAAAGTTGGTCAATGCATGGTGAGACCAACTGGACCAGCTGGTTGTTGCTCGAGCATTAAGATTGGTTCGTCTTCAATATTATTATTATTATTGTTGTTGCTGTTGTTGTTGTTGTTGTTGTTTTTATTAATATTTTTATTACCATCATCATCATCATCAAATGACAATAATTATTAAAGGGTATTTTAGTAAATTAATTTAGTCTATTCCGATTATAGGATAAAGTAAACATATCAATGAAAATGAAGCTCATTCCGATTCTAATTTCTATAGCTTAAGTAAACAGTTTATTCTGATTCCCATTCGTGATTTCGATTCCAATCCATTATGATTGCAACTTATTCTGATTATTAATTAGTAAACGCAGCATTAAATTAAACAAAACTTTCTTCAACTTTCTCTTATTGGTAACTGAATGATATAAATAATATAATAGCTAAAATTTTTTGATTGATTATTTTTATCATAATTTGTCTATTTTTGTTCAACTTCTCATAGTTTTGAACTACAAAAATGGAGTATGTGGCTTGTGTATAAAATATGTAAAAGTTAAGGCGTGCCATGCACTGTTCTTAACACTATTTCTGTGCCTCAGAATAATATTTTGGTGCAATAGGTTATTTACAGATAATCTCCAGGATACAATGACTCTAATGTTATAAGAGTGCACATTGAATACAACAATTTAGAACAGTAGAAAATTGAATATAATGTACAATAATTTATGCAATAATAGATAAGGACGAAGTAGAGTTGAAGTAAAAGTAGAGAAGAAATATGTCGCCTTCCATTTATAGATTAATGGTGTCTATTCCAAGTACCTCTTCAAATAGCTACCATTTAATTTAACTTTCTTTTAACCACTTTTAACTTCTTATGGTAGTTATTTTCATAACTACCATAACTTCCTCATTAATGTTTAAATTTGAACTCTTGTAATCTGATTCAAGTTCAACTGTGTAGGATTTGGTATTTTAAAATACCCTAGTGTACTCACAACATGTTGTAGTAAGAACTAAATTAAGTATTAAATAATGCAAATTCCTTTAGATAAACTATTGAGTCTATGACAACATGATAAAAAAAAATAATGAAAATCAGAAGATAGATACAACTGAGGAATTTAATGAATCTATCCCTCAAAATTGTAGTTATTCTATGTGGAAAATGATAAAATAATAAGAACAATTAGACTCCAAATTATTAGCCTCCTCCCTAGGCCTTATTTTGCCTTTGTTAGAAAAAGTTTACCCCTAGTTTAACATCATTTCATGATTTTCACACCAATAATAAATATAATAATATTGTATATTTATGTTTTCCTTAACATATCTCTAGCTTAGTTATCAATTAATTATGTGTTTACAACTAGAGTAATACAAATATCTTAACATTTGAATTCTAACTAATGTGGTATCCATCCATTGGATGGTAGATAAGTAACTTTATTAGTCACAAAATTTATCATCTACAAAAAACGAATGACACATAACATTGAGACTCAAGTTCGAATATTTAGGATTATTATTACATTATACATATTCACGAGGAAAAGTTTACCCCTAACTATACTTGTGAGAGGGAAAATATCTTAAGTCACAGAGAGTATGAACATCATCCCTTTATTATTATTATTTTTTGGGAAAAACATAGTAAATGATGAAAAATGAAGAAGAAAAAAAATCTTCAGAAATTGAACAAGTCTAGTTTGTAATTGTGAATGATTTGCGATTGTGATTTGTGGAGAGTAAAGCAAGCAAGAGACTGTACTATGCACTCAACTAATGTAGTATCTATTTATTGGATGATAGATAAGTAATTTTACTAAATATAAATTTTATCATCCACAAGATGAATGACACTTAACATTAAGACTTAAGTGCAAATATTTAGTATTATTCTTACGAAATACATATTCATGTGGAGATATCAACCCCTAGCCATAATTGTGAGAGGGATAATATTTTGAAACGCGGAGACTACAAGTTATTTTGATGTTTAATATGACACATAGATGTTTAATATTACACATAGATAGAAGCCTTACCGCAGCACTACTAGTTACATTTAGCACAAAATTACCATCACAAGCAACCCTGAGCTCTACACATGACTTCATGCATATAAAAGGCAATAGCAATTACATTACCCTGAAATAGAATATCAAACTTTTTCATTGATCTGTTTATTATTTTGTGTGTTTTTTATTTGATATTTAAGTGAGTGACGCTGTATCTATCTGCAACTTCTGTCGTTCTTTTGATGCCCAAGCATCCTTTCAGTAGGTCTCGTTGCTTCTAAAGATGGAAGCATGCTCTGATACCAAGCTAAAAATGTAAAATACAAAGCAGGAGTGTTAGAAGATCAAATTTTCTAGCATAACTTGTACTGTATTCATCATCAAAATTTTATACAGAGATACAAAATACATTTTATTTGCCAAAGAAATGCTCAGTATATACAAATGACAATATTACAATTCTTTATGCTGAGTCATCCTTATCATGAGTTATCAGTTTCTGCTTAGTCAGATGCCACGTAAGGCTTGCTGTACACAGTTCTAATATTGAGATTCAGGCTGAGGCTGCTCACAGAGGCATTTCATCGAACAACTAATTCATTCCATCAAACATCGGGCTAGCTCTAACATCAATGAACTGTTATAATACAATACGCTGTGGCTATTTAATAGTCATTTTTTTAAAATAGTAACTAAATCAAACTTAAGAATAATAATTTTCTTCGACTCCTCTTGTACTGAGTTGTATACATTAAAAATCCATGGCATACATCACACAGAATTATAGATTTAGACCCAAACATAATCTCTTTTTTGGTAAACATGTGCAAAATTCTCTCTTTCATCTCTGTTTCAATCTCACTTTGCAATAGCATGGAAGTAACAAGAAGATATGTTAATATACCGAAATAGGGGCATCGCCAGGACTATATTAAATACTAAATACTAAATAATGAAAATTCTTTTAGTAAACCACGAGCCCTCACAGGGCTGATTTTCCTAAATTTTAATATAGAAGGATTTGTATATTTGAGCGAGTAGATTTCTAAGTTAATTGTCGGCAGACCTTTGAGTTGTATTAGAAAGTCTATATAAGTTATATATCTGTAGATTGTAAAAATTATTTTTAAAAAAAAAACCCACACATAGTTTGTATATAGATTCATAGTAGATTTCAGATTGTAATGTGTCTAAAGAGTGTAACAATTTAAAAGGAGGAAACAGAAGCTCGAGGGAACAGTTGCAAAAGGAAAATGATGAAGAGCTATATAATATTTTTTTTTTTGGTTACAAAGGTAATATATATTAATTTTGCAGGTGAGGCTGGGGTATGCACAAAGGCAACTTAAGAGCACTTTAAGATTGAGTTGGCCTAAAGCAACATTTCTTTTGCTATATGGGATGCACTCAGCTCACCAAGGTTAGCCATAAAATGCAGAGTGGAGATTTTCATCACGAGGCCATTCTAGTCGGAAGCAACATGGTAATCATCCTAATAATCTTTCCACAACTAAGACAAATAAGTGACAGCTCTGTACATGTAAATTGTAATAAATTACTGTCTTCATTCTGAATTATCTACACTTGACTTTTAGTCAGTGCTGTCATGATTCAGCAGATTGGCTGGTGATAAAGAAGTCACTCTCTGGGGAAATTCAGTCTCAGATTCTTTTGGTTTAATATATGACATGCTTTTGGTTTAAATATATATCTATGATAAATGGGGACATGAGGTCATTGTTAAATTCATTGCTTTAGACAGTATTAGACAGTAGAAACAACTCCACCCAGGCCATTGCCCATGTGGCAAAGATGAGTTCAGGCTTTATAGGGACTGGCCTGTATTAAGTACAGATATTTGAACTATGTTAGGAACTCCCGAATATGTATAATTGTAAAGATGTAGACAACACGACTCTCAGTGTAAAGATGCCTATTTGGGTTCAGACTTCAGAGGGTAGTTCTCAAGAGCGTGGGCCTCCTATTTAAGTTAAGCTCACAGCCAATGGCTGAGACATGGTCCAAGATCAGGGCTACATTAAATTTAATTTTTTTGGTGAACAAATGATGGATGCCAATTTACTTGTTCAAAAAAGAAAATTTGTGTATGGTTTTAAACCACATCACCACAATGCCGTCCAAGGTTCTTAGGCGTGTGTTCAGAATAACATCAGTTAACCGTTATAATATAAGGAACAAGAAAATACGTTAAGATTAAGTATTGATTTTGATCAATTAATTTCACTGCTTTATTTAAAAGGCAAGCAAAGAGGAGAAGAAAAACCAGACCAAGCAGGCAGCCATCCCAAAACCAGATCGGCATTTGCTCTACTCTCTGTCAATGCAAAAACCCAAAACTCTAACAAAATTTACATGCTGAAGCTTTGCAGTTAGCACAACCTCATTCTTGAACTCCTCAAATCCCTTGTGTTGATGTATCTGAAAGTTTCTTCACTGCTATAAACAGTCGGATGAAATACTGTCCCAGGGACAGGGCCATATCCACCCTCCCCAAGCTTATTTTTTAACCTTGTTTACTAAATTCATCAGTAACTGCGGAATTTGATAATAACCCTATCGATAATAATAACAATAATAATAATAAATAAATACAAAAACAAAGTAAATTATGAAAAATGAAGAAAAAATTCTGCAGAAAGTGAACAAAGTCTAGTATGTGATTTTGGTTTGCGAAGAGTAAAGCAAGCAAGAGAGGGTAATGTGAACTGTACGCCTCATATGTCAAGTAAAACAAGCCTTTCTCAATGCTACCGAATCTAATTCTCTTTTTCAAATTTCAACATTCTTTGCCTATTAGTCACTTTATTCTGATCAATCCCAAAACTCTAACAAGATTTACATGCTGAAGCTTTGCAGTTGAACCCCTCAAATCCCTTGTGTTGATGTGTCTGAAAGTTTCTTCACTGCTATTTCTCGTCCATCTAGCAATATGCCCTGGAATAAGTTACAATCAACTCATGACTTTGGGTTTGATGCCATATTATTTAAACAGTCGGATGAAATATGTCACAGAGACAGGGCCATATCCACCCTCCCCAAGTTTACTAAATTCATCAGTAACAGCGGAATTTGATACTTTGCTCTTTGTTTCTTTAGCTGAGTCCAATAACCCTATCGATAAAAATAACAATAATAATAATAATAAATAAATAAAAGACACAGAGTCCTGATCAGTAACTTTGTCCCAGAACAGAAACATACAGCATAGCAAACCAGCTGCAGTTGTGGGGCAAGTAAAATTGATTACTGTGTTAACCAGAGGTGGCATAAAGATTTGGATGCAAATCATTTTCAATCTATTACTTTAATAAAATAGATTTTCGTGCTCTGATGTGTCAGATTCTTGCTCTGAGATACTGTAGACTACAACTTTAGCTATGAAACTGCAATTTTTTTCTTTTTTTAATACATCAACCACCTATAGTTCGTGACAAATCTAAAAGAGAATTGAGTATACAACTCTATACTGAAAAGAGAAATTAGAAATTTTGATGGTTCTAGATTTTTAAAAGAGCAGGAGGGAAAATTTAATGAGTTAAATTAATATACCTCTAACTAAATGTCTTCGTTCGGCCTTTTGTTCCTGCTCAATAAAAATCCTCCAAGCAATTAAAAAAGCAATAAACTAACATCATAAAATTAGTGATTAAATGATTAATTTAACTAGCTGCATACAAACTCAGAAATGAACTTGGATTAATCAGCTTTACTTAATAATAGAGGATGCTAAAACAGATTACTTAGAATCATTAATTAAAGCTTTGCTTACCTGGAGTGTATAATTTTATTTTATTTGGTCCCTTATTTATACATCTGCACAATTGACCTCACGTATAGCCGTAAAAGCATCTGTGCTCCTGTGTTATATACAGAATAATATTTATAGGCTACAATTTTCATTTTACAGTAATTAGTTAGTGGTATCAAACGGAGTTTAAAAGATTGAGCTAACACATAGAATGTTGTTGTTTCAGGACTTTTCACAGCATTTTAGATTGAACTAATACCGAAAACTCTACTTAAAACATCAAAATTCGAATGAAATAGCTGGTAACAACATAAGCCTGTCTGATTAACAAACAAAATCAAGTTAATAGAGTGAAGAGCATTTTCATTCTCATTACTTCAGTTTCAAGCCTAAAAGTCTAAAAGCCAGTCAATAGACAATAACTTGGGATCACAAATGCTGAGGAAATTAAAAAAAATAAGTGACCACTGACCAACACAAATTAAAGTTGGGCAAATAACAGTGAAAAAATGCTTGAATCTGTTCAATCCACCAGGCTAATCCATAATATTTCTCATTTCCCAAGTCAATATGCATAAAAATTTTGCTGGGGGAAAAAAGAAATCTGCAACACGAGATTAGAGATAATTTGAAGATTTGAATTACTGAAATACCAATTTCCAATTTCATTAGGCAGGTTGAAGATGTTACAATACCCAAACAATGAAAAGACCCTTAAGCGTGGGAGATTCAACAACCCCTGAAGAACACTCCAAGCCAAATAATCACCCCCGTAATCTGACAACTTTACTGGTAAAAAGGTTCGCAAATGTTCCACATCACAGATGGAACTTCAACCTCTTTTCGCCATCATATTCTCCACAAATATAAGAAAAATGACGAAGACTTTCAGAAAACTTTTGTCCGTTTTCTCCCTCTAACATATCATCCATTCTGAAGCATATCTCCCCTGCAGCCCACCGAGCAAGGTCATTGATTAGGTCATGCATCACAAATCGGGATGCATCTTTACTTGATGGTTGAAATAATGACCTTGAATGTAACTCCCGAAAGAACTCGCGGCCCAAATCTTCCATTTTCCTTCCTCTGCTTTCTTGGTGCAAGAAACCTTCAGCCATCCACAATAAGATTATCTCCTCTTCTTGAAATTCATAATCTTTGGGAAATAATGAGCAGTATGCGAAGCACTATTTCAACTGTGGTAGCCCACTCTTAGGTCTGGTATAATATCACATTTGTCATCTGTGAAATCCCATACTTCAGTATTAAGCACAATTTCCCAGTCTCTAGGGTCATCTTTGCCACGTAAAAGACCGCCAAGAGTTTTTGCGGCCAAAGGCAATCCTCTGCACTTCATCGCTATCTTCTTTCCTACTTCTTCCAAGGATTGGTGCATGCTGAAATCCCTAGCCCCCAAGGAGATTTGAGTGAGAAGACACAAACAATCATTGTTTGACAACTCTTTCAATTGATACGCTGGATCAGTCGTCATATTCTCTGTAACACCTAGATTGCGAGTTGTGACAACAATCTTACTTCCGGGTGCTCCAGCTCCAAAGGGACGGCTCAAAATGCTCCAATTTTCGTAATTCTCGTTCCACACGTCATCCAAAACGACCAAAAATTTCTTTCCCGACAATTGCTTCTTCAGTTTCACTTGAAGCAAATTTAAATCATCATCATCCTTAATCTCATCATCAGCAACGGACCTAAGGATTGATTTTGTTACCCTAGAAACATCAAAATCCTCAGAGACACAAGTCCACGCTCTGATCCCAAAATGATCTTCCACTCGCTTATCGTTATAGACAAGCTGAGCAAGAGTTGTCTTCCCAACGCCGCCCATTCCATTAACAGAAATAACAGAGAATCCATCATCAGCTCTTAAATCATCCCTCAACAACAATTCAACAATCGCCTCCTTATCTTTTTCCCTCCCATAAACTTTGGCTTCATTCACCAAAGACGTTGTGGGTGGTCTTTGTCCCACATTTTTAGACTTCCCATCTGAAATTACATTTTTCAATTTTAACAGGTGTTTTTGCGTTGAAATAATATCCTGCAGCCGAGCAGTCAACTCCTCTATTTTTGACACCATCTGGGATTCAAAATTAAACGAATCAGTGAAACTCGTACTTCCACTGGGTTCACCAGCAGCAGCTGGTTCTTGAAGCAGCAACTCCCTCCGCAGAGCTTCAGTTTCGAACTCATCCAACACGTCATCAACATCATAAGCCAAGTTCTGAAGATTGCGGAGCCAAATCTTAACCGACTTCTCCCTGGTCTGCCTATCCTCAGCATCAGCAAGCACTGCCTGAATCATCTCCAACATTCCCTTCCACCTGATGAAATCAGCCTTCAGCTTCTCATGCTGTCTAAACAGCTCAAGTCCCCGTGAAGCCAGTTTTTCTAACAGCAACTCAACTGACGCACCCAGCACCGCCTCTCCGATGAATGACATTTTTTTTTTTTTTTTTGTGGTTGAAGGGAGTAGAGTAAATTATGAAGAAAGAAGAAGAAAAAATCTGCAGAAATTGAACAAAGTCTGGTATGTGATTTTGATTTGGGAAGGCTGAAGAGTAGAGCAAGAGCGGATAATGTGAAAAGGTTTGCACAAAAACAAAGCTTTAGTTTTTATAATCAGCACCAATAATTCAGCTAGCGACGACCAAAACGCCACGACATCACTACACGCGTTTTTGCCACAAAAGTCAAGCATGAGTAATTGGCTGGGATATTTATCTTTTACCATTTGATTGTGATATAAAATATTTTAAAAGCATTTGGTAAATAATCATTAATCAAATATTTAAATAGTTTTTTATTTTATTTAACACACTAATAAATTCGGTATGTAATAATTTAAATAATTTATATTTATTTGTAGTGATTATGATTGGTCAATACTAATTTTTCATTAGATATCTTTTAAATTAATTTGTATTTTTATTGATAATGAGAGGGTCGCCAGTGAGATTTAGGAATCATTGAAGTTATCCGATTAATTTTTGGCGTACATAATTTTTTTAGTCCAAATTTTGGAGTTTGTTATGAGACGTAGCAATTTTGCTTTTGATGCAGCAACTAATTAACCTTGTTCTCAACTGCTCTTCTATGAGATGTAGCAATTTTTCTTTTAAGTACCATTATTACTTTATCCAGTTAAGTAATAATATTCAATGATAAATGGACACATTTTAAATTAAAGTATTTTTGTAAATTAAAAGAATATTTTGATCTATTTCAACAAATTTGTGAAAATTTAGAGTTTAATAAAATATTAAATCAGAAATATTATAAACGTAGATGGAATATCCCAAAATTGGGTTCTTTGAGCTTTCTTGGGCTGCAAGGTGCGCTGGCTTGTGGAATCTTCGTGGGCTGTGAGGGTGAAACCAGTTGGATTCATGCGGCATGAGGCATGGATGCTTATTTGAAAAATGAGACTAATGCTTTTTGAAAACTTGTTCAATTGAATGTTTAGTTATAGCCAGGACCAAACACGATTTCCACAGCTATAAAAGCACGAGTAATTTGGTTTTGATTATTGATCATATAGATGTCATTTATCATTTGATTATTATGTAAAATATTTTATAAATAATTAATTAAATAGTTTATGCAATCTACTTATTTTATTAAAATCAATTTTAAGCATAGGTAAATTAAGCAGTCGGCCTCATATTTTAGGTAGACTTCATTTTAGTTATTTTTTTAATAATACTCTAATTATTTTTTTTTTTATAAAAAGATATAGATTCTTAAAGTACAAAGTCCATTGTCATATCTTATCAATAATTTATCGTTTCAACAATCTGAGTGCTATCATTCTAAATATTTTATTTAAAATTTGTATTGTTCTTATTTATTTAATTTACAAAAGTTTTGATCGAAATAGAAAAGATATATTCTTGATTACATTTTTAAGGATTTTTACAAATTACTTAGGATGCTCTTAATTATTGTTGAAATTCAAGATATAAATAAATATGGATGAATTTTGATCTCTTTTCTATTTCCTTTGGCTGTTAAAGGATGAATATTAATAAATTTTATTGAAAGTAAGAATGAATCTCAACTAGGGTTTTGGAGCCCCTGTTATAACAAACCTAAATACCTCGAATTTACCAAAATAGGCAAATCTAAAATATAATATGATAATTAAATTCTCCTAGTCAAAATAAGAAAAGGAAAGAAAACGGTGCACGAATCCGAGTCCTAGAAAAAAAGATAAAAATCCTAGAAGAATAAGGAAAAATAGGAAAAAATCTTAAAATTGCAAAATGACCCAGAAAGAAACAGAATTTTTGGTCCAACCACAAGGCAGAACGGCTTGGGTGTTTTGGGTTTTGTTCCTCTTCTCGTAAGCTTCGAAACGGTATATTATACGCCGAAAACGGATACCTGTAGCCCGAGTTATGGCTTCCGGAAAGTACCCTACTCGCGACACGCAACGCCCTACATCAGAGGTCTCCTTAAAAAAAATTTGCCTGAAGCCCTGCAAACTCTAGCTAGAGCCAGTCTTGATTTTATTTAGTAGGCAATAGTGTATCTCATATGCACAATCTCATATGCAATAATGTATAGTTTAAATAATTTACATTTGTTTAAGGTGATTATGAATGAATACTCAATAACTAATTTATTATATATTTAATTCTTTTATTAGTTGTCTTCTTTACTAGAAATCTTGTCATAATTTTTAGGTCGTTGATCAAAATAAAAAGTAACATTTAATTATGTAAAACCATCAAAAGTTAGATTACATGAAATCATCCGCAATTTGATTCCATGAAATCAATGTCGCAAAATATATGTAAAATATTTAAGTTAAAATAATCCTTAATAAGGATTTATACACTTGTATTGGGGATATATAGTTTGAATTCCAAATAATATATCAGGGATAAATCATTACTTACCGTTTGTTAAATAATTGTCTATAGTTGCATGAGATGATTAAGCAATTCACAAAGACGTTCTGCAATTTAACCAATCACTGGATGGTAAAAATAATACTGAGTAAATGACTATTAATTAAATTAAATTATATATAATTTGATCTTAATATCCTGATACGGATTGGCAGATGGAATCAAGAATAACACGATTCTCGCAAACAGAGTAAAGAGACCATTTCCGTTGACCTGCATGCCAATTTCAAGACTATAAATTAACAAGTCAGTCAACCACAAGTTCATTTCATCATATCAAAATATTATGATCAAGAATAATCTAATGGGCAATGGCTATGCATAATTCAATCTAATGGACATGATTCACTGAACTTTACAAAGGACAGTTGTTTTATACAATCCTTGATGCTTAGTCATCCTTTTCCTGAGTTGTCAGTTTCTGTTGAGTCAATTGCCAAGTCAAGACTTGTGGATATTAAGATTCAGGCTGAGGCTGCTCATAGAGGCATTTCATCCAACATCTAATTCATTCCATCAATCATCCGACCTGTTCTAACATTAATAAACTGTTATTTGTAGTATTTGGAATTCACAATTAATACACTAGCTACTTAAAAGATCCTTTTTAAAGTAGTAAATAAATCAAACTTGCGAATAATTATTAAAAAACCATGACATAATATATTGAAACGACCCGTCCCAAACTCTAGGGCGAGTCTATCTAGACTCATCAAAACCGAACTGATAATAAATTTTTGATATAACTTTCTATGAACACATGTAAATCAACTTTTCTTATCTTCAAAATATTATCAGGTTCTATTCAAAGTCGATACAGCAAAATATTTAACCACACACTTTTTAATAACATATCAATATGTGAATCAAATCCATTTTGAGAAAATCATTTAATCCGATCATTTCAAATACTTATTTCACAACATGCTTTATTATCATAATAAACTATGAAAATAGATTTTATATATTCCACTCACAGTGACGATGTTCAGATTCGGCAGTCGTCCATGCCCGCAGACTGATCCTCCCTCGCGCGTCTTCCTAAATCAAGGCAATGACATAATTACTTTCTGTAAATCTAAAATATAACTAAATTTATGCAATACAACTCGAAACGAGTATTTATCCTTAATATACAACTTCCGTGTTAATAAAATTACGAAACTACTCTCGCGTCCGTAACACAATCGTGGATTACCGAATTACCCTCAGAATTCATAATGACTAATCGATCCTATATTTTAAGAATTACAAAAATATCCACAAGGTCTGAAATTATAAAATGGCCCTCAAAATTTGTAAAATTATTAAAATGCCATTGCTGGTCAACGGTGACCGGAATCCAAGCAATGGTGACTGGGAAGCTCAGGTTAGATACTTCAGACCGAGCTGAGTCCAATGGTGTCGGCAGTGAGCTCCCACGCGCGGCGACGGTGCTGGAATCTAGCTCAACAGCCACGAACTCCCAAGTGGTCGGTCAACGGCAAATCGGCTCTCACAGTGGCTGTGGATGGTCGGAAATGGAAGCTAGTGGTGTGTGGAACAAAAATCAGGTGGTGGCGCAGCTGGAAACCGGCTGAATAGTGGCAAATCGCGGCGGCGATTCTGCAGTACTTCATGGTTTCGCTCGACGATGTTCCGGTGGCTTTCGAGTGGCAATGACGGCGGAAAGCTGACCAGCGGCTCAAGGGCTTTCGATCGGTACCTTCCTTGAAATTTACATACTTGATGAGAAAATGTGAGGATGTTAAGCTCGTATTAAGTCCTTATGTTTCCACGTAGCCCCTTCCTTTGTATGATTCTTCCACAACACTTTTACCAGAGGAATAGTCTTAAAGCGTAGGACTTGGTGTTTCCCTTCCCGTATCTCCATTGGTTCCTCTTCGTACGTCATGTCTTCGTTCAAATGAACTGGTTGTGTCGACAACACATGGCTCGGGTCATAGATATACTTACGAAGCATTGAAACATGAAACACATTGTGAATTCTAGATAACTCAGGTGGTAAAGCTAATCGATAAGCTAAAGGACCAATGCGTTCTATGATCTCATATGGCCCTATGTAGCGTGGGCTTAGCTTGCCGCGCTTCCCAAATCGAAGCACTCCCTTCCAAGGAGATATGCGTATGAAGACTTTATAACCAACATCGAATTCAAGTTCTCGCCTCTGCCTGTCTGCATAACTCTTCTGCCTATCAAAAATCCAACTATCTCCACAATTGTCCGCATCCAACTCGATTCCTAAGATCTCAACTGGACCAACAAAAGTACATATGCCACTTGCAAGTGGGCTATAAAGCCGGAAGGCTTTCTACTTAGTGCATCAGCTACCACATTTGCTATGCCTGGGTGATAATCAATAGTGCATTCGTAGTCCTTTATTAGCTCAATCCACCTCCTCTGTCTCAAGTTTAGCTCTTTCTGAGCGAACAAATACTTGAGACTCTTATGATCGGTAAAGATATGACAAGTTGCCCCATATAAATAATGTCTCCATGTCTTGAGTGCAAACACCACTGATGCTAGCTCTAGGTCATGTATTGGATAGTTTTGCTCATGCTTCTTAAGTTGTCTAGAAGCATAAGCCACCACTTTCCCATGCTGCATTAGCACACAACCCAATCCCTACTTGGAGGCATCACTCTATACCACAAACCCTTCATTACTATGGGGAAGTGTAAGAACTGGTGCTGAGGTCAAACGTGTCTTAAGCTCTTGAAAGCTCTTTTCACAGTTATCATCCCACTGAAACTTAGCGTTCTTCCTAGTTAACCGTGTTAGAGGAGTAGCAATCTTGGAGAATCCCTCCACAAATCTACGATAGTAGCCTGCCAACCCCAGGAAACTTCTGACATCTGTAACATTTGTAGGTCGTTCCCATTTCACAACTGCTTCAATCTTTTAGGGATCAATATAAATGCCTTTAGCTGATATTACATGGCCCAGAAATACTCTCTATCCAACCAAAACTCCCACTTGCTGAACCTAGCATACAACTGCTTTTGTCTTAAAGTCTGCAAAACAGTCCGCAAATGCTCGTATGCTCCTTCTCGCTTCGAGAATATACCAAGATATCGTCAATGAATACAATCACAAATCGATCCAGATACAGGCGAAACACCCTATTCATGAGATCCATAAAAGCTGCTGGAGTATTTGTCAATTCGAATGGCATCACTGGGAATTCATAGTGTCCATAACGGATTCTAAATGCTGTTTTAGGAACATCGACCTCTTTAATTCTCAGCTGATGATACCCGAGTGCAAATCAATCTTAGAAAAGACTTTTGCCCCCTGAAGTTGATCGAACAAGTCATCAATACGCAGAAGTGGATACTTATTGCGTACTGTGACTTTGTTCAATTGTTTGTAGTCAATGCAACATCTAAAAGTCCCATCTTTTTTTCTTAACAAACAAGACTGGAGCTCCCCACGGGGACACACTAGGTCGAATAAACCCTTTATCCACCAACTCTTGCAGCTGAACTTTTAGTTCCTTCAATTCTGCTGGAGCCATCCTGTAGGGTGTCATGGATATAGGAGATGTTCTAAGAACTAAATCAATAGAAAATTCAATCTCTCTGTTAGGTGGCATCCTAGGAAGTTCATCTAGAAATATATCTGGAAACTCCTCCACCATCAAGGATTCCTGAACCGGCCGAAAGAACTCACTCCGCTTAATATCTTGATATACAGCTAAAAAATAATGATCGTAGAATTCCTTACGGAAAATGGCCCAAGTAATCGCAGTGTGCCCATCATATCGCCTCTCCACTGTCTGCCACCAATGGTAAGCTCGATCCTTAAGCAAGAAAATGGCAAAGGATAGTCTGTCATCCTCTGAACATTTCATTACGTCAAAAATACGCTCGAGCTTAACAAACCAGGAGTCAGCCTCAGGTGGTTCGCAAGAACCATTAAATCTCTTCGCTCCTAGACTTCTCACACGCTCAATTGTGTTTGTGTTACCGGCATGCACTTGGGTCTAATTCTACACAACCGTAATCATAATTTGAGCTAACCTATCAAATGACTGCTCAATGTTCGGAATATTCCTAGGTGTCTGTTGTGCAGTCTCGTGCACGGGGATTCAACCACCCCTCATGCACGGGTTCACTTCCCCCCGTAGGTATACTACTAGAAGTCAACCCAGTTACTAACCTAGTACATCCACGGTCACGACCACGTCTACTACTACTACGACGCATGATGGTGCCTACAAAATATCAATTTCAAAATACTATCAACTTTAATTTTTATTATTATTATTAATACCATATGTTACATATATCAAACAAAATTATAGATTGAGATCTAAACGCACTCTCTTGTTTTGGTAAACATGTGCAAAATGCATGCTTTCTCGTTCATTTCTGCTTCAATCCCACTTTGCATGGAAGTAACAAGATGATATCTTGATAGATAGAAACAGAGGCATATATGGCCAGGATATTGTGTTAAAAAATAATTAAGATAATAAATAAGATGTTGTGGAAAATAGAATATGGCTTGTAAATAAAATACGTAAAAGACAAGACGTGCTATGCATTGTCTTTAACACTATTTATGCACCTTAAAATAATATTTTTGTGTAAATAGGTTGTTTATATAGATAGTCCTCAGGTTACAATGACTCTAATTTTTGTAAGAGTGCATGCTCAATACAACAATTTGGAACAGCAGAAAATTGAATATAAAGCACGCTGATTTATGCAGTAATATTTGGGATAAGGACGAATTAGAGTTGAAGTAGAAGTAGAGGAGAAATCAGTAGCCTTCCATTTATAAATTAATGATGTTTGTTCTAAGTACCTCTTCAAATAGCTACCATTTAATTTAATTTTCTTTTAACTACTTTTAACTTATTTTAATGTTATTTTCATAACTACCATAGCTTCCTCATCAACGTTTAAGTTTAAATTTGAACTCATGTAATCCAATTCAAGTTCAACTGTGTAGGATTTGGTATTTTAAAATACCCTCGCATACTCACAACATGTTGCAGTCAAAACTAAATTAAGTATTAAATAATGAAAATTCCTTTAGGTAAACTATTGAGTCTACGGAAACATGATAAAAGAAATTTAATGAAAATCAGAAGATAGATACAATGGGGTGATTTAATGAATCTGTCCTTCAAAATTGTAGTTATTCTATGTGGAAAATGATAACATAATAAGAATAATTAAACACCAAATTCTTAGGCTCCTGCCTAGGCCTTATTGTGCCTTTGTTAAAAAAAGATCACTAAAATAATATAAATTGATAAAGAGTACAAATAAAGAGCAGGGCAGTAAGCTATTTCAAAATATAAGGATAAAAACCTGCTAAGAAGCATTACATGCAATAGTTTCATATTTCTGCATGTGATCTGGATCAGCTACCAATTCACTTAACTAGCTGGCTGAATCAAGTATTAAATAATGAAAATTCCTTTAAGTAAACTATTGAGTCTATGACAACATGAAATATATATATATATATATATATATTGATGAAAATCAGAAGATAGATACAATTATTCTATATGGAAAACTAAAATTCAATATTACAATTATCCAGATCAAACAGACTTTTCTTTTCAATTTTCTCTGTTGCCAAACAGCAGCTTTGCTTCCAAATTAGATTTACTTTACTTGGCATGGGTTGAAATACATTGAACAACTCAACAAAAGGATTTGGTCTTATTGGCTTGCGGTTTGGATTAAATATTTGGCCTGGTAATGAACAAATTAAAATCATTAATAGTTGGATTACTTATATGTTTACTAATGCTGTTAACAGCTATTGGATGAACTTACAAAAATTGAAAAAAAAATGTAATTTTGATCAATTAATTTCACCCATTGGTTTAAAAGGCAAGCAAAGAGGAGAAGAAAAGTCGGACCAAGAATTTGCCCTTCTCTCTGTCAATGTTCCCAAAACTCTTAACAAGATTTACATGCTGAAGAATGTGTACTATTCAAATAGAAATTTTTACCGGATAATGGAATTATGAATTTTTATAATCAGACATCTACAGTCTAATGCGCCTATCAAAAGAATGTGCACCATTCAAAGACCATGTAATTGTATAAGCAAAGATATAAAGAAGCTTATTGGACAGGCTTCCCACCAAATGCATCAAAACCACTGACACTGCCTTAGGAAGCCATTTTTGAAGTCGATAATTGGAATCTTATCTATGAATTGCAAAACAGAGATTATTCAATGTCAGATGCCCCATTATAGAACAATAACCTCAAACATGAGAAAATGTCAAAATGCAGTAACAAGGTAAGTGGCAACCTCGCCGTGCATGAAAGCAAAATAATCCAACAATTCCTTTAGACGAGAAACATGTTCCAAATCGGGAAAGGATAATTTTGAACCAGATTGCCAAATCATCCTCCATATCAGATATTAATACCACTGATAACTGAAGTCAAACGGCAAGTTAACAAGTAATGAAGACGCAATGACCTTATGACTGACATGCTCTGTTCTGGCGTTAAAGACAGGACGCGAAATTGGTGAAAGAGTTCTGCAGTCAACAATTATACCAACCTCACTCCTGGCCATATCGTGCACCTCTAATAGAGATTTCAATATCTGACTGCCCAGCAGACCATTTGAGTGACAATATAAAACCAAACTTAACCATGCAGATGTCTGATTATAGGAATCCAGACAATCAACGCATGTTGAAGGTTTGGACTCTAGACTTTGGTTTCCTTACTATATTATTTAAACAGTCAGATGAAATACTACCTCGTAGACAGGGCCACATCCACCCTCCCCAAGCTTATTTTTTAACCTTGTTAGTAAATTCATTAGTAGCTGCAGGTTGGTAACCCTATCGATATTTTTGAACCTTGTTAGTAAATTCACCCACCCTGTTTCGTTTCTTTATTATCATCTTCTTGAGCTGTAAAATTGATTTGTAGTGGTAGCTAGAGGTGGCATAAAGACCTCGACACAAATCATTTTCAATCTGTTATCTCGTAAAATAGGCCATATGCACAGATTTTTGATGGTCTGATTAGTCAGAATCAGCTATGCAATTGCAATTTTTTTCTTTTTTCTTTTTTTTAATATATCAACCACCTATAGTCGTGAAAAATCTAAAAGAGAAATTAGAAATTTTGCTGGTTCTAAATTTTTAAAAAATAAAAAAATGCTACATAAGCTGGAGAGAAAATTTAATGAGTTAAATTAATATAACGATAATTAAATTTCACCATTTGTCCTTTTGTTCCGGCTAAATAAAATCCTGCAAGTGTAAGCAATTAAAAAAGCAACAAACTAATAATTTGGGCAGGCCATTAACGTCATAAAATTATTAGTTAATTTTAATAAAAGCTTTGCTTACCTGCAGCTTGAGAGAGCGCCCAATTATCGCCATTGCCATGCAACATAGCCAAGCAGCTTCCTTTCCTCGGTATGAGAAACCTTGATAATGTCTTCTCAATTTAACTCTTGATGTCTCAAGCATCCATAATTGCTGGCCCTTTTGTTGATGCATCGATGCCATTACCCTCAGGATTCACCAGAATCCAAGCATATATCTGTAGAAAGGCAAAGCCAAAACCAGCTCATCAGCCAATACTCCGCCATCAATCCGAGCCCTTATGCAATAATCTGCGTTTACTCACCATATCAATATTAAAACTCAAACAAGCATTCTTTTCTCTTTCAGGCATTTCAACAAATGGCTTGAAGACTCCATTTCAAAACTTTTACTGCCATAAACAGTCAACCTAAACTCAAGCTGATGAGTTTAATATGTCATATTAGAAAAATCAGTTTAACATCATTAACATGTCGCATTCTTTTAATAGTAATAAAATCTATTTGACAAATTAATAATATTGAAATAATTATACAAAACATTCATAGCAATTTATAAAATTTATTTTTTTATTTATGATAATTTTTTAATTATGTCTATATCAATATGAATTTTAAAGTCAATTTTTGGATTAATATATTTCAATATTAACAAATTTCATCGGATACACTAATAATAGCTTAATATTAAAAATAATTTCCATTATCTACGTAATTTTATTAATTATACTTATTGTAATAGTTTATTTGTATCATATGATATTTATTTATTATTTTCATCCTATTACTATATTTATATTTGATTGGATTGTTATAATTAAATGGTATAGTAGTAACAAAAGGGATTTATTTCACCATTTGTGAAACATAAGCAAACTTAGCGCCGTAAGTAACTTTTTCCCTTTTTAATATGAAAAGTATATATTGAAAAGGACAGGGGAAAGAACATTTTGCTTTATTTTTTATTAAAAAAAAACATGAGCATTTGAAAATTGAAAAATCAATTTTTTTTGTTTAATGTTGGACGAGAATGAGAAATCTCCGCCACTAAATACCAGTCCTTGCCCTCTATTGTTAGTCCACTACATTCACGACCGAATGAGTTGCGTCCTAGGGCCGAATTCAAGTTTAAAAATCAGCATTAATATGAAAGATGAATTTGAACTAAATGAACTAAAATTATTCTTAGTATAAATAATAAAACTGCATTTTCAATATCTTTGTCTTTTTGTACATTTTTTCTTTTCCTTCTTTATTAGCACTCTAGAAGACATTCACTGCTTTTTTTTTCATAAAAAAACAAAAGAAAAAAGTTGTCTATTTTTAAACCTATTTTGAATCTGCCTGAATACTAATCTTACAATTTTTTTTCATTAAAATATACTCAAGTGATTGCGAGTGCAAAGTGCATTCATGGTTAGTTAAGCTATGTCCTGCAGCTAAAAATTCAAGTTAAAAATGTAACATATGGTAAGGGAGGCGGTTTACAAAAAAATTAAAATTAAAATTAAAATGAAATTATTATAAAAGATAAAAAAAAAAGGGAAACGCAGCACACCCACGCGTGAGAGAGAGAGAGAGATTTTTGACCCGAAAACCTGACCAGACCCGCGAACCCGACCTGGCCGTATCTCCGATTTTCGACCACTTCATCGGCCAAGGAAGGTACTGATCGAAAGCCCTTGAGCCGTTGGTCAGCTTTCCACAGTTGTTGTCGCCAGAAAGCCGCCGGAACGTCGTCGGTTGAAGCTCGAAGTGCCGCGGAATCGCCACGGTGATTCGCCGCGATTCATCAGTTTTTCGGCTGCGCCACCACCCGGGTTTTGTTCCTCACATCACCAGCTTCTATTTCCGACCATCCACTGCCACCGAGGAAGCCGATTTGCCGTCAACCGACCACTTGGGAGCTCACGGCTGTTGAGCTAGATTCCGACGCTGTCGCCGTGCGTGGGAGCTCACCGCCGGCACCATTGGATTCAGTTCGGTCCAAAGTATCTAACCTAAGCTTCCCGATCACCGTCACTTGGATTCCGGTCACCGTTGACCGGTAAGGACATTTTGATAATTTCACATTTTTAAGGGTAATTTTATAATTTCAAACTTTATGGATATTTTCGTAATAATTAGAATTGAGGATAAATTGGTAATTACGATTTCAAGGATAATTCAGTAATTCACGATTTTGGAGTTTACGGACGCGAGGGTAGTTTCATAATTTTATTAACACGAAAGTTGTATACTAAGGATAAATACTCGTTTCGAGCTGTATTGCGAAAATTTAGTTATATTTTAGATTTACGGAAAGTGATTATGTCGTTTCCTTGATTTAGAAGGACCTGCGGGGGAGGATCAGTCTGCGGACGTGGACAACCGCCGAATCTGAACATCGTCACTGTGAGAAGAATATATAAAATCTATTTTTATAGTTTATTATGATAATAAAATATATTTGTGAAATAAGTATTTTGAATGATCTAATTAAATGATTTTCTCGGAATGGATTTGATTCACGTATTGGTATGTTATTAAAAAGTGTATGGTTAAATGTTTTGTTGTATCGACTTTGAATAGAACCCGATAGTATTTTGAAGATAAGAAAAGTTGATTTACATATGTTCATGGAAAGAAATGATGATTTCAAGATTTTATTTAAAATTATTGCACAGTATCCTCCCCAGTCATACAGATGAGATATAGGCCTTTAGGACCCGTCTGAACACGCACAGAGGCTTTGGGCTGTGTGTTTCGGCGCTTTTGTTTTTTGGGGGCATATGCATGCAGCATGATGCGTACGCAGCATGATTAGTAAAGATATTGAGATACAGATGAGATACAGACCTTTGGGGCCTGTCTGAATACACACAGAGGTTTTGGGCCATGTGCTTGGGCGCTTTTGTCCTTTGGGGACTTGATGCATGCACAGATATGATGAGATATGAGATGGTACTTCCCTGTCTATCTGGTGGCCGGAACATGACGGTACCCAGATAGTACGTCATTGCACGTTCGTCGAGGGCCAGATATGACGAGATTATTTCCCTTGAGTACTTGTTTTCGTGATAGTTTTGATATTCAGTATTTGCTATGATAAATGTGAATTCCTTGATTTTATGCAGTATTATGTATTATTGTTGTATCAGTGCATGACTTAAATTACATAAGTTTACTAGAACTCTTATGATATTTTGCTAACATTATTTCGCGAACGAGTAAATTATTTTATAGTAAGTTATTTTCGAAAGAAAACTATTATCCACTCACTGAGCTCACTGAGTTTTATACTCACCCCGTTTTATCGTATTTTCTCTCCCATAGGAGGTTGCAGGTACACTAAACCGACCCAGTGATTGTAGATATTTTAAGATTTTGCCCACCTTATACTAGCAGATGTAGATGATTTTGTCATAGCATTTTGATAAGCTCATTATTTTGGGATTGTATAATTTTGGTGTACTATTCTTTTGAAACTAAGAATAAACCAATGTATAGTACTACCAGTGACAATATAATCTTTTGAAACTTTTGAAATATCTTAGATGAAATTCAGTAATATGGCTGAAAATGTTAAGTATTGGAGTTTGTTGTTTATTGGATTATTTGGAAGTGTTTGTTTTACACATGTGCAGGATGGGAGTGTTATATTTATAGGGAAGATTCTGCTGAATTTTTGGTAGAATCCTTATTTATTAATTTATTATCAGTTCGGTTTTGATGAGTCTACATAAATTCGCCCAACAGTTCAGGGCGGGTCGTTTCATAAAAACAGCATAAAAATTAACTAAATTATTCTTCTATTTCACCACTAAATACTAAATTATTCTTTTTTTCTCTTTTCCTTTAATAACAAATATTCTATAAGACATTCACGATTTACCATGTTCATAAAACAAAAATGTTTACTGCTTTAACCCTAATTTGAATCAGGTTGAATACTACTCTTAAATTCTGTTTACATCAGTACAAACTTTGGCTGATTTTCAGGCTGCACTACCAATAGTGAATATATCATATTGTGAAAAAATAGAAGAAATCATAATACAAGTTGGTGAAGAAGTATGAGAGATTTGTACTGTTTTCAACGAAACCAAACATTGGGAACTTAATGCAAGCTAAGAATGTTGGATTCTTGTTGGATTTAGCACCAGATTTGATTTATGTGTTTCAATTATAGCTTATTTGATTAATGTATTTTCAATTATAGCTTATTAATTTGATCAAGGTAATTTGGGTTACTTCTGCCAATGAAACCAATTTGGCAATCAAAGGTTGATCATCAGTCTTGTCTGTTCAATTAAATAAAATACGCTTGGGAGGATTTTTGCAAAGCATAAATATCAAGTTATTATTCATCTTTCTTTTATAATGGCACTTTAGTTTCCCGTTTTGTAAAATTCTCTTTCTGTGATTTTGGGCATCTATTTTTTATAAAAGTATATATTAGTTCTCATTCATTTAAGTTTTTGCTTTATCTTTGTTTACTTTTGTCATCTCTGAAAGACCCAAAGCTTTTTTCCCTACTAATTAAACTCGGCCAAGATTCTATCTATTCACTCACAGAGAACGCAAAATGTACATTTCAAAATTGTTAAAGTAGAAATGACATTTCTTTTCGAAAATTTAATTGTTTCTTAGAATATATGTAAACGTTTTATATAAGTAATGTATTTGCTTTCTTCGACTTCTAAAATATTTTGTCCGATCCATTTCTTGTGCTGCTCTGCATGCTTTATTGAAGCTTCTTTTGGTCTTGATTTTGAATTTCAAAATCTTAAGTTATTTGTCTTTACAAGTTTTGTTTTACATAAATTGAAAAATAAGCTAAAGCTTTACTATATATCAATTCTAAGTGAATGTTTCGTAGGAAGAAATAGTCGTTGAGGAGAGGAATGGAAAGGAAAAATGAGGAGAGAAAATGACTGAAAAATAGGGTTAATTTCATTTTTATTGTTTAGTTGGGCGTGAAATTTTTCTTTTTCCCCTTTTTTTCCTCTCTACTCCTTTCCTCTCGTCTCCTTTCCTTATATTTCTTCAAAGCAAACATGCCGTTATTATATTCTTTCTTCATCCATTCAAATTTTTACTTTATCTTTATTAATTAGGCATCTTAAAAAACTTTTCTTTACTAATTCAGCTCCGTTAAGATTCTTTACAGGATACAAGCAATGTATATACCAAAATTGTTAAAGCAGAGATGACATTTCTTCTCAAAAATTAATTATTTCTTTAGAATAAGTAAATGTTTCATAAAAGCAAATGCTTACTTTCTTCAACTTTAAAATATTTCGTCTGATCCGTTTCTTGCATCACTCTTAATGCTTTATGAAGCTTCTTTTGGTCTTGGTTTTGAATTTCAAAATCTTAATTTGTTGATCATTACATGTTCTTTTCTTCATAAATTGAGCAATAAGCTATGCCACTTAGCTTTACTATATATCAGTTCTATGTATATGCTGTAAAACAAACTTAAGTTAAGATTAGGCAGTAATACAATTGAGAAAATTCAAATCTCATGATTTTCACACCAATAATACATATAATAATATTGTATATTTATGTTTTCCTTAACATATCTCTAGCTTAGTTATCAATTGATTATGTGTTTACAACTAGAGAAATACAAAGATCTTAACATTTGAATTCTAACTGATGTGGTATCCATCAATTGGATGGTAGATAAGTAACTTTATTAGTCACAAAATTTATCGTCTACAAAACGAATGACACATAACATTGGGAGTCAAATTCGAATACTTAGGATTATTATTACATAATACATATTCACGAGGAAAAGTTTACCCCTAGCTATATTTGTGAGAGAGAAAATATCTTGAGTCACGGAGAGTATGAACATCATCCCTTTATTTATTTTTTTTTTTGTGGAAAAAACAGAGTAAATGATGAAAAATGAATAAAAAAAAATCTTTAGAAATCGAACAAGTCTAGTTTGTAATTGTGAATGATTTGCGATTGTGATTTGTGGAGAGTAAAACAAGCAAGAGACTGTACTGTGCACTCAACTAATGTAGTATCTATCCATTGGATGATAGATGAGCAATTTTACTAAATACAAATTTTATCATCCACAAGATGAATGACACTTAACATTAAGACTTAAGTGCAAATATTTAGTATTATTCTTACAAAATACATATTCATGTGGAGATATCAACCCCTAGCCATAATTGTGAGAGGGATAATATTTTGAAACGCGGAGACTACAAGTTATTTTGATGTTTAATATGACACATAGATGTTTAATATTACACATAGATAGAAGCCTTACCGCAGCACTACTAGTTACATTTAGCACAAAATTACCATCACAAGCAACCCTGAGCTCTACACATAACTTCATGCATATAAAAGGCAATAGCAATTACATTACCCTGAAATAGAATATCAAACTTTTTCATTGATCTGTTTATTATTTTGTGTGTTTTTTATTTGATATTTAAGTGAGTGACGCTGTATCTATCTGCAGCTTCTGTCGTTCTTTTGATGCCCAAGCATCCTTTCAGTAGGTCTCGTTGCTTCTAAAGATGGAAGCATGCTCTGATACCAAGCTAAAAATGTAAAACACAAAGCAGTAATGTTAGAAGATCAAATTTACTAGCATAACTTGTACTGTATTCATCATCAAAATTTTATACAGAAATACAGAATACATTTTATTTGCCAAAGAAATGCTCAGTATATACAAATGACAATATACACTTATCTTTTTCAATTCTTTATACTGAGTCATCCTTATCATGAGCTATCAGTTTCTGCTCAGTCAAATGCCATGTAAGGCTTGCTGTACAGAGTTTTGACATTGAAATTCAGGCTGAGGCTGCTCACAGAGGTATTTCATCGAACAACTAATTCATTCCATCAAACACTGGGTCAGCTCTAACATCAATGAACTATTATAATACAATACACTGTGGCTACTTTAGAATATTAACTAAATCAAACTTAAGAATAATAATTTTCTTAGACTCCTCTTGTAATGAGTTGGATACATTAAAAATCTATGGCATACATCACACAGAATTGCAGATTTAGACCAAACATAATCTCTTTTTTGGTAAACACGTGCAAAATTCTCTCTTTCATCTCTGTTTCAATCTCATTTTGCAATAGCATGGAAGTAATAAGAAGATATGTTAGTATACAGAAACAGGGGCATAGCCAGGACTATATTAAATACTAAATACTAAATAATGAAAATTCTTTTAGTAAACCACTAGCCCTCACAGGGTTGATTTTCCTAAATTTTAATATGGAAGGATTCGTATATTTGAGCAAGTAGATTTCTAAGTTAATTGTCGCCAGACCTTTGAGTTGTATTAGAAAGTCTATATAAGTTATATATCTGTAGATTGTAAAAATTATTTTAAAAAAAAAATCCACACATAGTTTGTATATAGATTCATAGTGGATGTCAAATTGTAATGTGTCTAAAGAGTGTAACAATTTAAAAAGAGAAAAGAGAAGCTCGAGGGAACAGTTGCAGAAGGAAAATGATGAAGAGCTATATAATTTTTTTTTTTTGGATACAAAGGTAATATATATTAATTTTGCAGGTGAGGCTGGGGTATGCACAAAGGCAACTTAAGAGCACTTTAGGCTGTAGGGGAGCAACTGGATTTTCTCTGTGGAAATTCATTGTCAGATTCAAAAACAGTATCAGAGCTACAAGGACTATTCTACTAGTATATGATATGCTTTTTGTTTAAATACCTGGGATAAGTACCTATCACATAATGATTGCCGTCTCCAGGAATTAAGACAGAGTTGGCCTAAAGCAATATTTCTTTCGCTATATGGGATGCACTCAGCTCACCAAGGTTAGCCATAGAATGCAGAGTGGAGATTTTCATCCCGAGGCCATTCTAGTGGGAAGCAACATGGTAATCACCCTATCGGAATTTGATAGGAAATTCATCAGTAACTGCGGAATTTGATACTTTGCTCTTTGTTTCTTTAGCTGAGTCCAATAACCCTATCGATAAAAATAACAATAATAATAATAATAAATAAATAAATAAAGAGCAATGGTCAAGAAGTACCAAAAACAAGCTACAGGGTAATGTGAACTGTACGCCTCACATGTCAAGTAAAACAAGCCTTTCTCAATGCTACCGAATCTAATTCTCTTTTTCAAATTTCAACATTCTTTGCCTGTTAGTCACTTTATTCTGATCAATCCCTAACACTAGCATACATGATAGATAACAATAATCTATTAATGAAATTTATTTACACTTATAGGGAAAAAGGCATCCACATCCTCAAAATTTAGAAAATAATCACAAAAATCCTTAAGTATTTATAAATGGGCATCAACACCCCTTCGTAATCATAATACAACTCTATTAATCCAAAAAATTCACTTCAGTGTTTTATAATAAATAGAAATATAATATTAAAATAAATGCAATAACATATACATTTTAAAATAATTTTAATTTTAGAAAATAGTATTGGTACATGAGAATTTTTTTTTTAATTGTAAAACAAAATTTACCCAAATATTTATTTAAAATCTCCACAATAAATACAAATATATTATTAAAATAAATATAACTACTAAATAGATTACATTATTTATATTATATTTTTATTAAAATTTTTTCTTTTTTTTTTTAGTTCCTATATTCAAAAAGTATTACAATTGAAAAAGGAGTTTTGGTGTTCTTTATAAAACTTCTTGAATCTATATGACCACTTAACCAAACTTTGTGGTGTAGATATCCTTTTTTCCTATTTTATAGTCAAATTGAAGACTAACTGTCATGTGGAACTTATAACATATAATAATAGCCTACATAGATCCACGGCTAAAGAAAGAAAATTTTTAAGTCACTGATCTAAAGTGAGAAATTATCCAAATTAATTGAAGATCAAAGTGGAAACCGTTTTATTGTTATTAGAATTAATTAGAAAGAATCGTTCCACATAAATTGAAATGTAACATCAATGATTGAGCACAAATTCAGTAGAAAAAACTTAATATTAATTTGTCTACCATTAACTGAGAATTAAGCACAAATTCACGATCATTTAAAATCAATCTCTACTAAAGTCTGGGAATGCTCAACGAATTTCCACAGCAATGTCATTTTCATGGCCCGTTGGATATTAATTATTTTTCAAAAATATTGTTTTCCAATTTCTAAATATAAGAAAATATACAAAAATAACAAGGAAAAAAGGCTTTTTTTTTCTTTTTTCCAAAAATAGGAAGGTTGGAAAATTAAAAATTCATTTTTTCTTTTTCTTTTTTAATCAAAAATCTCACCCATTAAATACCAACTCCTACCCTGTATTGTTGGAACTTAGGTGACCGCACTTGCAAAGTGCATTCACGGCAAGCTAGCTAAGACAACGTTTGGGGCCGAAAATTCAATTTTAAAAACCAGCATTAAGATGAAAAATAAATCTGAAATATTTGAAAATTAAATAAATTATTCATCTATTTTCCTAATACTAAATAGTGGAAATGCTTTTCCATTATCTTTATTTTTCTGGATATTCTTTTTCCATTTTTCCTTTAATAACAAGTACTCTAGAAGACATTCACAGTTTTACTATGTTCACAAAACAAAAGAAAACGTCTGATTTAAACCTAATTTGAATTAGTTTGATATAAACAAAAGAAATTTCAGGTTGGACTCCCAGTAGTCTAGTGAATGTATCATACTGTGAAAATATAGAAGAAATCATAAGACAATTTGGAAAACATGTAAAGGAGAAATGTACTGCTTTCAACGAATTAAAACCTTGGGAACCTAATTATTTACCAAGGTTTACAATCTTTTGTTAGAAGAATCACACTCTTGAATGGAATGAGAACTTTTTCTCAGTCGGTCTTATGCACACCAAAGCCGTATAAAATGCAAGCTAAGTGATTGAAAAATTTTAGATTCTTATTGGATTTAGCACCAAGATCTGATTTGGTGTTTCAATTATAGCTTATTTGATTAAGGTGCTTTTGGGTTACTTCTGCAAATGAAACCGATTTGGAAATAAAATGTTGTGATCATCAATGTTGTCCATTAAATTAAATATGCTTCGGAGGATTGTGGAGATTAGATATTTTAATTTAATAGATAATTCTGGTTGATTTAATTTTCAATTTTCAATATGCCTGACGAGATCACTCTAGAGTCAGAGCCAACAATAAGATTCTAGGATGAGGCTTGCATTTAGGTAATTGAACTTGTTCTGTTCCTGCTATTTACTTCTAGTCATGTGCTTGGCCATGTGGAACTTATAATTACCAAGCATTATTTGTTGAAAGACAAGTGAATCAACAAAAATGCATAAATCATGCTATTATTTATCTTTCTTTTATGATGGCACTTTAGTTTCTCTGTTATGTGAAATTCTCTTTTTGCGATTTTGGGCATCTGCTTTTTATAAAAGTATGTACTAGTCTCCACTCCAATTCTGTCTATTCACTCTCACACAGGATATGAAATGTTAATTCCAAAATTATTAAAGCAGAAATGACATTTTATATAAGCAATGTATGTGCTTTCTTCGACTTTTAACTATTTTGTCCAATCCATTTCTTGTAACACTCTGCATGCTTTATCGAAGCGTCTTGTGGTCTTGATTTTGAATTTCAAAATCTTAATTTTGTTGATCATTACGAGATTTTTCTTCCATAAATTGAAAAATAAGCTACTTAGCCACTTAGCTTTACTATCTATCAATTCTATGCATATGCTGTAAAATAAACCCTAATATAATAAGAAAATACAAAAATACAATTGAGAAAATTTGAATCTCAGGATTTTCACACCAACAATACATGTACTCATTTTTCTTTTCCTTGAACATATCTCTAGTTTAGTTATCAATTGATTATGTGTTTACAACTAGAATAATTCTACAATCCTAATATTTGAGTCTCAATTGATATGGTATCTACTCATTGGATGGTAGATAAACAGCTTTGCTAGGTAGTTATAAAATTTAGTGTCCACAAGATGAATGACACATAACACTAAAACTTAAGTTCAAATACTTAGCGTTATTGTTATGAAATACATTTTCATGTGGAGGTATCAACCCCTAGCCATAATTGTGAAAGGAAAAAGACTTTGAGTCGAGAGACTATAAACATTTTCGAGGGAATTGCGTGGGATATACCCCAATCCCTCTAAAATATCCAAAATATACCTTAAATCATTGAAATCTTTTATTTTACATATATATATGTTAAAAAATGGATGAAAGTAAAAAAATAACCTCAATAAAATCACTCTCTATAACTAAACTAATCCCCTAAATCACAAAGTTGACGTTTGCTTGACTTGTTTAAAAAATTACTCAATTTAACACCGGACGCTTTCAATATACTTACTCGACTTCTTACTCAAATAGATACTCAATCTCAACTCCCTTACTTTATTTCTTACTTGACTAATTACTCGATTTACCTGACTTTATACTTGACTTCTTTAAAAAATTATCTGACTCTTATTCGACTTGTTTAAAAAATTTACTCGATTTTAACTTGATTTTGTCTTAAATATTACTCGACTTGACTTAATACTCGACTCATTCAATCTTCTTACTTAACACCCTACTCAACTATATACTAAACTTACTCAACTCACTTCACTTGACTGAACATTTAACTTACCCGACTTCGTACTTGACTTCTTTAACAAAGTACAAAACTTTTACTCGACTTTTCAAAACATTTACTCAACTTTTATTCAATTTTTTCAAAAATTATTAGTACTCAACTCATTCAATGGACTTACTCAACCTGATACTCGACTTATGTTCTTCACTTTTCACTCGACTAAATATTAGATTTACCTGACTTCGTACTCAATCTCTTTAAAAATTACATAATTCTTACTCGACTTATTCAAAAAATTTACTCAATTTTTACAAAATTAATGTGATTAGTTTCTCCATTTAATACTTGACCCATTCAATATACTTACTCGACTTTTTACTCGACTAGATACTCAACTTGCTCATCTCTTTCACTTTTTACTCGATTAAATTCTTGACTTACTTGACTTCGTCCTAGACTGATTTTTCAATCACTCATAACTTAAATTGAGGTCTTAAATCCCTACATTTTATGCAATAGTATATGTGCAAGCACAAAAATGAATAATGTACTATTAAAACTCGCTAATCATTAGCAAATATACTTATAATGAAATCAAATCAAACCCAAAGTATACAAAAAGGTTGCATGTAACATATGGTATAAAAAAATAAAATAAATAAAGGAAGGCGGTTTAAAAAAATTAAAATTAAAATTAAATTATTATAAAAAAAAAGGAAACGCAACACACACACGCATGAGAGAGAGAGAGATTTTTGACCCAAAAACCTGACTCGACCCGACCGTATCTCCGATTTCCGGCCACTTCACTGGCCAAGGAAGGTACCGATCGAAAGTCCTTGAGCTGCTAGTCAGCTTCCCGCCGTCATTGCCACCCGAAAGCCACCGGAACATCGCCAATCGAAGCGTTGAAGTGCCGCGGAACCGCCGCCACGATTTGCCACGATTCAGCCGGTTTCCGGCTGCGACACCACCTAGATTTTTTTCCATAGGTACTTGTTTTCGTGATAGTTTCGATATTCAATATTTGCTATGATAAATGTGAATTCCTTAATTTTATACAGTATGATGTGTTATTGTTGTATCAGTGCATGATTGAAATTATAAGTTTATTGGAACTCTTATGATATTTTGCTGACATTATTTTGCGAACAAGTAAATTATTTTATAGTTAGCTATTTTCAAAAAGAAAACTATTATCTACTCACTGAGCTCACTAAGTTTTATACTCATCCCGTTTTATCGTATCCCCCCCATAGGAGGTTGCAGGTACACTAAACCGACTCAGCGATTATAGATATTTTGTGATTTTAGTCACCTTATACTAGCAGATGTAGATGATTTTGTCAGAGCATTCTGATAAGCTCATTATTTTGGGAATATATAATTTTGGTGTATTATTCTTTTGAGACTGAGAATAAACCAATGTATAATACTACCAGTGACAATATAATCTTTTGAAACTTTTGAGATATCTTAGATGAAATTCAGTAATATGGCTGAGAATGTTGAGTATTGGAGTTTGCGTTTATTGGATTATTTAGAAGTGTTTGTTTCACACATGTGCAGGATGGGAGTGTTATATTTATAGGGGAGATTCTGTCGAATTTTTCGTAAAATCCTTATTTATTAGTTTATTATCAGTTCGGTTTTGATGAGTCTAGATAGATTCGCCCTGGAGTTTGGGGTGGGTCGTTTCATTGCATTTCAAACATACCTAATCCATCACTTGGCAATGCAGATTTTGAATAGTCTATTTTTATCAAAAACCTTATATTGGTGGAGGTAAGATATTAAATGGTGAGAAAGAAGGAAACCATTATAGAGGCAAAAATGGTGACAAGAGAACCCGTAAGATAGGAATGGTGAGATAAAGAAGAAGAAGAAGAAATGGTGTAAATTCATAGTTTTTTTAAGGGCATTTTTGACTTTTTCCACCTTGATGTGGCATATGTATGTAATGAGGTATAGGTTTGGTATTTCGGGGCAAATATGGTATATTAAATAAAAAACCCAACATTTTCCTTCTTTTTTTTTTCTTTTTGTGGATTGAAATAACTAGAGAAAATGATGAAAAATGAATAAGAGAAAAAATCTTCAGAAATTGAACAAGCCTATTTTGTAGTTGTGAATTATTTGTGATTGTGACTTGCGATGAGTAAAGGAAGCAAGAGCGAGTAATAATATGCAGCTGAGAAAACAAGCTTTGCTATCCAAAATTTATGCTTTTCACTTGTCTTTTTATTTTCCATCATTGCTATCCAATATTTGAATTTATTTTAAAATTGAATATTACACATAGATAGAAAGAAGCCTTACCGCAGCACTACTAGTTACATTGAGCACAAAATTATCATCACAAGCAACCCTGAGCTCTACACATAACTTCATACATATAAAAGTCAATAGCAATTATTTTACCCTGAAAATTGCAATTACACAAAACATACAATTCGTTTTTTGGTAGACCTGTGCAAAATTCTTTCTCTTTCATCACGGTTTCAATCTCACTTTTGCAATAGCATGGAAGTAACAAGAAGATATGTTAGTGTATAGAAACGGGGGCATACCCAGGATGTCGCAGGAAGGACTAAATTCAATACTAAATAGTGAAAATTCTTTTGGAAAATTAACATAAGGTACCCCTCAGGGCTGATTTTTCTAAATTTTAATATGGATATATCTTCTTCTATATTCGTGCAAGTAAATTTTTAAGTTAATTGTTGGCAAATCCCTGAGTTGTATTAAAAAGTCTATATATGTAATATATCCGTATATTGTAAACATTAAAAAAAATTACAAAAAAAATAGCGTAACTATTTCAAAAAAAAAAAGAAAAAAGAGAAACTCAAGGGAACAGTTGCAAAAGGAAAATGATGAAGAGCTGCATAATTTTTATTTCTTTACAAAGATAACATATAATTAATTGGCAGGGGGGGTTGGGGTATGCACAAAGGCAACTTAAGAGCACTTTAGGCTGCAGGCCAGCAACCAGAATCTCTCTGTGGAAATTCAGTCTCAGATTCAAAAATAATTTCATAGCTACAATGACTATTCTGCTAATACATACCTGCAACACAAAGATTAAAGAAAATTTAAAGATTTGAAAGCTAACATTATTAATACCTATCACATAATGATTGCCGTCTCTAGGAGTTCAGACGGAGTTGGCCTAAAGCAATATTTCTTTTACTATATGGGATGCACTCAGCTCACCAAGGTTCGCCATATACTGCAGAGCGAGATTTTCATCATGAATTATATATACTTGACTTTTAGTCTCAGATGCTGCTGTAATGAATCAGCGGCTTGGCTGGAGATAAAAGAAGGCTGTCGCTGGGAGCTCAGATTCTGCTGCCAAGTCTCATAGCTACAAGGACTAGCTACTAATATATTATATGCCGTTGGTTTAAATATACACCTAGGATAAATGAGGTCATTGCTAAATTCATTGCTTTAGACATTAGAAACAACTCATCACCTAGGCCATTGCCCAAGTGGCAAAGACGTACTCGAGGTTTTATGGGGACTCATCTGGCCATTTGAACCATGTCTGGAACTCTCGACTGTGTATAATTGCACAGATATAGACTCCGCGACCCTTAGTGTACTTATCTTAACAAAAGACTTAGAACAGTGCAAGCTTAAGTACTGATGTAACTAGTACCCACCTCACTGACGTCAGTAGGCCTTAGAAATGCCTATTTGGGTTCAGACTTCAAAGGGTAATTCTCAAGAGCTTAGGCCTCCAATTGAATTGGGTTGTTCTCGTAAATGTAGTTTGGGTTATGCTCACAATCAATGTGCTGAGACTTGGTTCAAGATCAGGGGTATCCTAAATTTCATTTTTTTTCCTTTTTAAGTGAACAAATGATGGATGCCCATTTACCTGTTTGAAAAGGAAAATTTGTGTGTGGTTCTGTTGTGTGTGATCAAAGTGTGATCCTTTCCAAGATTGTGCATGAGTTGTTGATAATTATGGGTGCCCTTTGGTGGTTTTGAGTAAATGCGTTGGATCCTAGATTCTCTTTGTTGATATATAAAAGTATATATGACTCTCTGTTTGTTCCATAAGTTAATGAATTTAAAATAAGAGTGCTTAAGATGGAAACTTGGGGTTTCTGGTTTATAAATATTTGCTTCCTGTCTTTGCCATTTCCATATGCTAATATCTGTAGGAATTGCATAATGTTGTTGTTTCAAGACTTTTCACTTCATTTTAGAACGTGTCATGCAAAATGCTCTAGAAATTGCATAATAGATGATATGCTACATTTTACATTTCACGGTAGATGTGACTTTTAAACCACAATGCCACAATACCGAACAGAGAATGATTGATTCGAGAACAAAAGCCTGTCTGGTTACCAAATGCAATCAAGTTAACAAATAGCATTTCATTCTCATCACTGCAATTTCAAGACAAAAAGCCAGTCAATAGACAATTAGTCTCGTTTCATTTTCACAAAATTTATGCTCCCTCAGGCCTGTTACATTAGACAAAAGTAAACTTCTCAAAAAATGAAGGGAAAAAAATTTGACCAATACAGAATAAAGCAGAGCAAATAAAAGAGTAAAATGGAATTTACATGCAAGTATGCTTGAATCTGTTCAATCCGCCAGTTACAATTATCTCCAACCAAATGAATAAGCATAAAACCCTGCAAGATAGGATTAAAGATAATTTCAAGATTTGAATTACTGAATATTTCTCCTTTCATAGGTCAATAAGCATAAAACCCTGCAACACAGGATAAAACTGAAATTACAATTACACAATTTAGTTTAGTTTACAAATTGAAATCTAGCGTCAAATGGAATCACTAGATAAGTCTTCTCCAAAAGCCAAGCTGTAACCAATTTTGACATAAGGTATGTGGGTAAATCATAGGCCAATGTTTTCCTTCATAATTTCTGCACCTTTTCTCTATCAACGGGCAATCATGGATAATTAGTTGCAAAAGTGATTTAGGCAAGCCTTTCTCTAGAAAGTATTTGAGCTTTACGCTGCAGTTTAGCGTTGTGTTTGAGGCTTGAATTGTCATTAATAAGTGTACTTAAGGATCAAATTCTTATTGATTTTAAAGAGATTTCTAAGTATATATTTGAGTTGCAGTTAGATTCACCCTGCGGAATTCAGGGCAGATCATTATATGAGATGACTAGCAATTCATAGACTTTTTGCATTTTAACAAATTTACCTGATAGAAACAATGATACTGAGTAAATTATACTATTAATTAAATTAAATTGTTATATATATTTGATCTCAATGTCCTGAGATGGATTGTCAGATGGACTCAAGAATAATCTGATTCCCGCAAGCAGAGTAAAGAGATCATTTTCATTGGCCTGCACTACAGTTTCAAGACTACAAACTAACAAGTCAGTCAACTACAAGTTCATTTCATCTCTTTCAAATATTATGAAGAAGAGTAATCTAATGGCTATGCATAGTTCAATCTAATGGACATGATTCCCTGAACTTTACGAAGGACAATTTACACTTGTTTTATGCAATACTTTTTGCTGAATCATCCTTATCATTAGTCATCAATTTTTGCTGAGTCAATTGCCATGTCAGGACTTGCAGATGGTGAGATCTAGACTGAGGCTGCTCACAAAAGCATTTCATCGAACATCAAATTCATTCCATCAAACACCTAACCTGTTCTAACATGAATGACTGTTATTTGTAATATTCGGGATTCATAATTGATACAATGGCTACTTAAAAGACACTATTTAAAGTAGTAAATTAAATAACTCAAACTCAAGAACAATTATTTTTAAAGTAGTAAATAAAGTAATTTGGTCTTGTCCGTGTGTTTTGGATTGAATATTTGGCCTGATAATGAACAAATTAAAATCATCAATGGTTGGATTAATTATATGCTTACTAATGCTATTAAGAGCTATCGGATGAACATACAAAAATTTAAAAAAATTATAATAATTTTGATCAATTAATTTGACTCATTTATTTAAAAGGCAAGCAAAGAGGAGAAGATAAATCAAACCAAGAAGGCAGCTGTCCAAGCTTCTTAGGCATGTGCTCATTAATCAGCATTTGCTCTCTTCTCACTGTCAATGCAAAATCCCAAAACTCTAACAAGATTTACATGCTGAAGCTTTGCAGTTAGCACAGCCTCATTCTTGAACTACTCAAATCCCTTGTGTTAATGTATTTGAAAGTTGCTTCGCTGTTGTTTCTTATCTATCTAGCAATAAGCCTGGAATAAACTCACATGTTGAAGGTTTGAACTCGAGAATTTTTGCTTTCGGTGCCATATATTTAAACAGTCGGATGAAATAATATCTCATAACCAGGGCCATATCCACCCTCCCCAAGCTTATTTTTTAACGTTATTATTAAATTCATCAGTAGCTGCAGAATTTGATACTTTGCTCTTTGCTTCTTCAGCTCAGTCCAATAACCCTATCAATCCAAAAAAAAAAAGAAAATGAAATTCAGAAAAAGCTTTAAATTTACATCTTCTTCTTTCAAATAAAAATTTAAAGAATCCTGATCAATAGCTATGTTGCCAGTTTGTTTGGAGCTTTTTCATCCAGCAGAAATATGCAACATAGCATGGTAGAAGAAAACCAGATGCAGTTGTAAGGCGACTGATTGTTTTATTTCTTTTTATCATCTTCCTAAGCTGTAAAATTGATTTACTGTGGTAACCAGAGGTAGCATAAAGATCTTGATACAAATCATTTTCAATCTGTAAAATTGATTTACAGTAGTGACTAGAAAGTAATAAACTAACATCAGTAAGAGAGAATATGTTACATCAACAAGAGAGAATGTTTGATGAGTTCAATTAATGTAACCATAACTAAATTTCATCATTTGTCCTTTTTTTTGGGCCAAATAAAAATCCTGCAACCAACTAAAAAAGCAATAAACTAACAATTTTGGCAGACCATTAAAAAGCGATAAACGAACATCATAAAATCCTTAATTAATTCAATTACCTGTATACAACCTCAGAAGTGAACTTGGATTAACCAGCTTTACCTAATAATAAAGGATGATAAAACAGCTTACTTAGAATAATTAATTAAAGCTTTGCTTACCTGCAGCTTGAGAGAGCGCCCAATTATCGTTATTGGCACGCAACATTGCCAAGCAGCTTCCTTTCCTTGGCATGAGAAACCTCGATAATGTCTTCTCGATGTAAATCTTGATGTCTTATAGATCATGTCTCAAGCATCCATAATTGCCGGCTCTTTTGTTGGAGCATCAATGCCATTATCCTCAGTATTCATCAGAAATCCAAGCATATATCCATAGAAAGGCAAAGCCAAAACCAGCTCATCAGCCGATACTCCGCCATCAATTCAAGCCCTCATACCTTAATCTGTATGAACTCTACTACTTGGATCATACAAAGCTGCATGATGTCCTGTAGAATCTACTCTCTAAGGCACGTGGCAGCCAAACGCCATAACGTGAATCCAATTCAAGTACTTTCTTATTGAATCTAAAAGAAAACTTGTTGAGTCTGAAGCCAGTGTCATTTAAACAGCTCCACTCAGAATCAGCTGAGCCTGGCTTTTATATTTTTGGGATTCTTCAAAGAGAATCCCTGTATATAATATATTAGAGCTTGTGTTTGCAGAAACCCAAGAAGGATGCAGGCCCTGGAAGCCATAACCCATAAAGCTTGGCCGTCTTTGTTGAGGGGTCAATGAAAGATTTCCTAAAAGAAGAATTGTTCACCATTAAACAAAATGTTAAGGACTTGCATTTCCTCCTCGAATGGAAAGCAGAGTAGTGATTGCTCTCCATTTCGATATTAAAACTAATACAAACATTCTTTTTTTCTTTCAGGCATTTCATACACATAGGCCATTCAATTCATGGTGTGTTTACAAAATAAGAATCGGAATTGGTAGGAATCGGAATCGGATGTAATCGAAATGAGAAATTGGAATCAGAATAAATTGTTTACTTGAGTTGAATACTATATTCCCATTTATGTGTTTACTATATCCTGAAATTAGAATAAATTGTTACAAATTATTAAAATATCCTTTGTTAATTGTTGTTTCTAGTATTTTTGTGTTATAATAATAATAATAATAATAATAATAATAATAATAATAATAATAATAATAATAATAATAATAATAATAATAATAATAATAATAACAATAATAATAATAATGATAATAATGATAATCATCAAATTAATGACAATAATAATAATTAAAATAATAAAAATAATAAATTTTAATAACTGTACTATTAATATAATAATAATGACAATAACAACAACAACAACAATAATAATAATAATAACGACGACGACGATAACAATATTAGTGTTATTATTATTATAATTATTACAAATAATAATAATAATAATAATAAAAGACCTATCGACAAATAATACAAAATTTTTAGGTATTTTCATAAATTCTGCATGGACCAAAATGTAAAAATGACAGAACTTGATTGAGGGTAATTTGAGGATTAGAAAGTTTAATAGGTACAAAATTGATAGTTTTAGGAATCATAGTTTGATTTTTAACCCCCCCTCTCCCGGAAATGAAATCAATAGGAATGATTCCCAAATTAATATGAGTCCCATGATTTCAATTCTGATTCTCGTGTCTATTTTATTTCATAAACACTGTCAACAATTTAAATTCTCCAATCCAAGAAAAATGCGCATGATCAATTCAAATGGCGAACATAGAGCCAGAGAAGCAAACCCTTCTTAACTAGCACAAAGAGAAACACTTCATCGCGGGCGAACTCATGCGTGAAATCATCACTGGGGTATTGGATGTTCTCATCGTGCCCTTTGCCCTCGCTGCTGGCATCGTTGAGGTGGCTACTAGCGCCATCATTATATGTTGTCTGCTATGGCCATCACTATTATGCTTTTGTTGTTATTATTATTATTATTTCTTTTACATAAAACAAAAAATTAAAAACATATAACTAACAGTAGTTATAACTTTTAACTAAGAGTCAAATTATAATATTTGATGCATACCAATATTTGTTATAAGATCTATGACGAGATATCAAATATCAAAATAGAGTTGAGATTTATAACATCAAGATATGAATTTGAAAAATAATTATGCATATTTTATCTTGCGAATTTTGCTATGTTATTATAAATTGTAAAGCCGGCCGAATGTGGAAACTTGTTTCGTCAATTAACTTTTAAAAAATACTTTTATTTAATATGTATGTATGTATGGAGTAGTTTTCGAGTCAGGAATGTCTGATTGAAAAACTACTATGTATGCATGTATGTAATATTTATATTTATGTATGTATGACATAGGTGGTAAATGTTAATATTATGGGTGAGTATGACTCATAACTATGCATTTATTTTAATTAAAGTAATATGGATAAATTTATAAAGAATAGTTGTCAACAAATGATTAATGGAAAATTAATCACACTAATTCACAAATGATTACGATATGGATGAATTTTATAAATAAAACAAAAGAATTCGTCATTTTTTTTATGGATTTGCAATTTATGAATGCAAATAGGCCTCTTGAAATTGGTTGACTTAGAATTTGATTTGGATCTGAAGTTGGAATCACTAGTAATCATGGATCAGCATGCTGTGGTGAATATGTATTCGGGTGCTGTATACACTGTCTGTCACACCCTAAGAGTTTGGGCATTTGATCAGAACAAATAAACAATACAAAAGTTTATTTTTTTAGTGCGATAGTTTATCTAATAATTATAAATACTTATTTAATTACATAACTTTTTTTTGTTGGTTATTTTTTTATAAAGCTTTTGAAAATTAAATAAGTTATTTTTGTGTTCAATTACTAGCAAAAACTCAAATTTTGGACTTTTATAAGTAGAGTTGAAATGCTTTTTAAAAATATTAAAATGCTAAAAATATTATTTACTTATTTGATAATCTTATTTCATTCTTTTCATAATATATTCTTAAAGAGCTTGTCTATTAAACTGCTTTTATAATTTTTAATAAAAACCTCTCACGGACACCCTAAAATTTTTATAATAAAAACTCTATTTATGATAACTCTACTAATAAAACTCTATTTAAATAAGTTTTATTTTTAAAAACTATAAAAAACGGAGCGTTAGCACTGTATAAAAAAATAAAATAAAAAATATCCTAATTGTTGTGAGACTCTTATCTCCATGACTCCACCATAACAAAATTCATGAGTGCTCCAATTGTCATCTAATGTTGCATGCTCTTAAGTTTTGCGTCTTGCCACTTATAAGAAAATGAAAAGACGGTTTGACACTTTGAGTTGAATTTCCCACAGATTTAAAATAAAATTGTACCCACTTTAAATTAAGTAATGCTATGCTTATTATTTCTAGAAGTTCAAGAGTTTGAATTTTGAAATTGTAAGAATTTTAATTTTTTTATTAATTTAATTTACATTTAATGGATTAATTCATTTTTAATTTATTAAATTAGTAAAATACAATGAATTTTTAATTGATTAAAATGTATATTTATCGAATTGTATATACACTTTGTAAAATGACAAATTATTAATATATCGATTAATTAACACTTCTTTTAAATTAATAAATTTTATATCATAGGGAATTATTAATTTATAAAAATTTTACAGTACTTTAAATTTTTTATCACCAAGCTAAATTGTTAACCTCCAGACAGACAAAACCATTTTTACTACAGCAGTATGCAAGGAAGTCAAGCATCGGCATCAGCACAGCCTTTTGGGCGCCGTTGATTTTACATAATAAAACAAAGTCAGCTATCATCATCCACCGTCGAAACCCACATCAACTTCAATCACTTCAAGTAACTGAACATTCTTCTTCGTGTATTTTTTAATTCCTATAGTTATCAAAAACCTTATACATGGGATTGTCTATTTATTTCTTTATTTTTGTTTTTGATTGAAAAAAGTTTTGTATGTTTGATGAATTTTGTTGAAATGGTATACGGGTTGTTTGGTTTCTTGCAAATGATGATAGGAAACTATAGTTTGTAGAGGATTTTAAAGAACTGTACTGCACGAAATTAGTGGTGTGACTCTTTTTGCTGAAAATAAAAGATCTTAACTAAATGCATTTCATTGGGATTCTTCGGCAATTAAAATTTGTTTTTGCTTCTTCCAATGAGTTTGTGTCCAATTACATATTGAAACACTTCAATTTGTGTCATAGGATTTGAAAGCACTTTGTGAATGCGATTATTATATAAGTTGACATGTTCACTTTTGTTACTGTTATTACATGGGTAAACTTGGTACCTTGCTTTACTAATTTGTCGGATAACAGCTATTGCATCTTTGGCGTGATAGAGGCTTACAAATGGGGAGTGCAGCCATTTTTGCTAAATTTCTAGTATAATAGAGTCATACATTAGTTATGCGAATGTACAATTTTCAATTAGAATGACAAGGTTCAGTCTCTCAAGTAACTGGTGATTGTTTTGTGGTCTATGGAGGTTCTGCCACTGTATACCGAAGGTTTTGAGGCTTAAAGCTATGGTTACTTGAGAGACTGAACCTTGGGCATTGCAATAAAAAGCATGGACTACTGAGTAAGTACCAGATTATAAAGAATCAAGACAAGGATCGGTTAGATAGTCATCTAGAAAGTAGTTCATCAAATGACGGACAAGATTCTGAATGAGTTTCAACATTATCTGTGCCTAATGGTCAGTAAGGACTATTGTAAGTTAACCTCTTTATTAAGATCAGTTGTTATGTCTATCAATGTGAATTTATATTGGTATATTCATTTTCTCATATTTTGCAATTGAAAACTTAAAATCTCTAGATTGTTGAACTGACAGTTCTGTTGGAGAAATGAAAAGAACAACTTCACAATTACAAGCACATTCCTCAAATTTGCCAGTTCAGAGCGATGAAGCACCTTCACTTCGCATTGCTGCTAGAGGAGCCACTGGTGAGCTAGCAAAAAGGAAGATATTCCCAGCATTATTTGCTCTCTATTACAGTGGCTTTCTTCCGGAGGTAGTACCACAATTTCGTTATGTTGTTAGACCTCTTTGCCTTTTTTCTAGAATTGCTACAGATAGAGTTCTTTTTTCACCAAGCCTGTTGTTTTTATTGTTGCGGATTCTATGCATTTACTTTTCCGAATCATTAATCCAATTATGTTGTTATGTGCATCAAAACATATTCCACTTGCTTCTAATAGCAAGGAAAACGGGAATGTGTCTATTAATTGAATGAAAGACATTGTTTTCATCAATATTTTACAATTTTCCAAATGTATTTGGTGAATTTCCGGTTTTTATTATTTTTATCATTCCTGCCTGTAGAATGTCGGAATTGTTGGTTATTCAAGCAAGAATTTGACAGATGAAGACCTGAGGTCCATCATAGATTGAACTTTGACTTGCCGCATTGATCGTCGGTGAGGTTCTTATACAGCCATACAAATTCTCTTTGCTGCCATTCGGTTTCTTGTTCTAAACCCTTGAGTGAGTCAAATTACTGCCCCTTATAATTTTCTGATGCAACGTGCACAAATGCTAGACGCTGCCTCAATGATTGTAATTCATGGCTGTCAGTTATTTACATGCCGATGGGGTTTCATCGATTTATAACTTTGGGATCCTTTTGGCTACATTCACCAAAGTTTTCAACGAGGAAAAAAGGAAAAAAGAGAGGAGAGGGTGGGTTAGCTACGTATCACATTCTGTTAGCTAGTTGCTAAGGCAGGATTTCTATTGATTTAAAGGAATTATGAGTGTGTTTTTGGAAGGACCCTCTCAAGTACGTCAACATGCAACCATTGCTTATGGAAAGGGCTTTGCATCTAGACAAGCTTTACGCTTTGAAAATGTGTTAAGTTGAAGTAAATGCAACCAGGGTTTACGATGTAGTCCATCAACTTAGTTAACTTAGTTTGATTGCTATAAAATTAGAGTAGAATGAATTGAAGAAGTTTAATATGGCATTTGTTTCTCATGATTTTAACATCTTTTCAGAGAACATATTAACTTAATGGCGGTTATGACAACCGAGAAGGTATGTAAAGCTCAGCGCTTTGATGAAGCATATCGAGGTGGGGTTGGTAAATCACAAATCAGTGCTGTTTACAAGTCTCTAGCTTTATCGTGCTTCCTATGTTATGCAACTTAATGGTATTACCTGGAGCCTCAAAAAAGAAAAAAAAAAAGTATTATAATGAAACTATTTGGCATGATCTTAATATTATTTTTCTCAAATTGTTGGGCTATTAGCTGCTTACCTCATATCTTAAGTTTTTGCATCTAGTGATTTATCTTATGGCACCTGATGAAAAATTAATTTTTCACGTGACACCCTTAATAAATAATACCATTTCACACACTTAAAACCAAATAATGAAGGGAGAGAAACAATTTAAAACCTAACCCACCAAATAATAAAAGACTTAAAGACATAGCCTGAAGTCCTCAACTATGTGCATCGAAGACTTTTAATTTTTAATCACAAGATAATCGACGCATAAGAGAAATGTAAGCTTCAGCTTATTAAAAAAAAAAAAAAAAACAACAACAACAACAATTTAAAACGTAACTCACCAAATAATAGAAGACTCAAAAACAAAAGCCTTATTCCATATCGAAGACTTTAATTTTTAATCACGAGACAATTAAATTCAATAGCACGTAAGTCAGTTACATAATTTTCTTCTTTTATTGATAAAACTGAAATTACGATTACACAATCTAGTTTAGTTTACAAACTGAAATTCAAAAACCGATCTGTAATTAATTTTGACATAAGGTATATGGGTAATCACGGGCCAATATTTTCCTTCATCCTTTCTGCACCTTTTTTCCATCAACGGGCAATCACGGATAATTAGTTGCAAAAGCGATTTAGGCAGGCCCTGCTTTGAAAAGTATTTGAGCTTCGGACAATTATCGAGATCCAGAATTTCTAATGAAGTGAGGTTTTCGCCAATTGAAGACAGGCGTTCCAGATTTGGCATATCTGAAATCTTCAGTTCGGTTAGAGAGGCGGGAAACCGTGGAGATGACAACAGGTCTGGACATCCTCCTCTGATTTCTAATTTCCTGAGAGAGGTGAATCTGTTCAACCCCCACTCGAACAATGGCTTTGATATCTTCAGATCTGCAAACTCAAGTGATTGGAGATTGGGGGGAAAACCATCCTCTGGGAATGATTCCAAGCTGGGACACCAGCCTATTCCTAAACGTAGAAGAGAGGTGAGATTGTGCATGCAGTTGGGTAAGGCCTTCAGATTCTCACAACTCCGGACCACGAGCTCAGTCAGTTTCGTAGAAGGCAATCCTTCTTCGGGAAATGACTCAAGATTTGGACATCCATCTACCCTAATCTTTTGAAGATGGTGGAGATTATGCAAACCGGCAGGTAATGATTTAAGATTTTCAAGGCCTGAAATAGTGATTTCTTCAAGGGATGTGTTGTCCAACCTTTCTGCCAACGACTCCAGCTTTGAACAGTGACTGACCTCAAGGAACTTAAGAGCCTGAGGTAGATTTCCATTCTGTGACAATAAAGCAAGTTTCGAGCAACAACTGACCTCAAGATGCTCCAGCGTGGCAGGTAACTCATTTACTGAAGAAGAGGATGTGAGGGAGGTGCATCCACTGCTGCTACTGCGGATGTCCTGCTCCCCTGTCAAAGTCCTTAAATTATCACATTCGTCAATAATCAGCCGCTTCAAGCTCCGAGGTAGCTGGATTCTAGCAATATATGTCAAAGAATTACAGTTATAAATGTTCAGGCTTTCGAGAGATGCACTGCTATTTTGCATCCATGCCTCAGGTAAGGATTCCAAAGCATCGCATTGTTCAATTTCAATTGTTCTCAATCGCGAAGGCAGAGCAACCTCGGGAAAGGAAATGCCTGTCCGGATTAAGGTAGAATTAAGATAATGTTTCTCTTCTTACTTAGGAGTGTATGAAATACTCCCAACTCCCAACAGAGCAGATGGTGTGTAAATTTGCTTTTGCTTTGTAAAGGAGTGTGGCGGTCCACTTTGTACCAATCACTTGCTCAATAGGTTCAATTAGCGAGCGTGGTGCTGGAGTGGAGAAGAAGAGCTAGTAAAGCCATGCATTTGCGTGGGGATCAGCGCTTGCCATCAACTACGGCAAACGTGGTCTTATATCGTATAATCCCCTCGTGTTTCCATATCTTCATCGTTATTTAATTATGTTACTAAATACGTCCTACCAAAATTCATCAGTATTACAGCAGCTTTTGCATTTTTTTTCTTTTTTTTATTTTCTATTTGGGATTCCATCACAAATGGCAAAAAGAGAAGGGAAAAAAAAAAAAAAAGGACGTACCACGTAGCACCTGGTGAATGGTTTAGTTATGGATTACGATAATATTGGTATTAATTTTATTGGCTCTGTCGTCCTCACGGATATTTGAACTAGCAACAAAACGACAACCATAAAATGTTTTAAACTGGACCAAAAAATTAAACCATTGAGAAATGCCTGTCCGGATTCAGAGGGTAATTCTCAAGAGCATAAATCCCTTATTGAAATTGGATTTTCCTTGTGGGTGATTTGGGTTATGCTAAAAAACGATCCGCTGAGACTTGGTTCAAGATAACGGGTAACATGCATGCAAGTCAAAAAGTACCTTAAATTTCATTTTCTAGTGAACGAATGATGGATGCCCATTTGCTTATTTTAATATGAAGATTTGTGTATGGTTATTTGTGATCAAAGAGTAAGTTTTTGCTAGATTGTACATAAATTGTTGATGATGATGGATATCCATTGGTGGTTTCGAGTAAATGTGTCTGATCCTAGATTCTCTTTCACTATTAACGAAGGGGTGGATATGAAAAAGAAAAGTTATCAAAATAAATTTACACTTTTCAATTTTTTTATTGACTTATGAAATGAGAAATATTATCGATTAATCCGGTGGATTGAACAGGAGTACCAATTCGAGAGATCTGACATTGTTAGCAGCTATCACATGATCAATCAACATTACCATATTAAAAGAAAAAAAAATTCCTATCATGTGACCCTTCAATGAATAAAACAATTTCACATACTCAAATGAATATAATCAAGGAAAGAAACAATTTAAGACCCACCAAATAATAGAAGACTTAAAATCACAAGCCTCAAATCCTTAACTGTTGGACCCAAACCAGTAAACAATATCAGTTTGGTTTCCTTCCAAAGATCCTCTTTAATGAATCGATTTCTTGATGTTTAAAATCTGTTGAATGAACTTGAAACAATTGATGATTGAGCACTGAATGTAGTTAGCCAAGAAGCAGATCTGAAAGAACAAACAGTATCGCACAAGATGAACACAAAGGATTATAGTGGTTCGGTTAATATAACCTACATCCACTGTGAAAATATGGGCAAGTTTTCACTGATCTTTCAAAGCATTACAAGATACAAGAATGAAGATGTGGTTCCTCACGCACACACTTTTTCATATCATGATCCTATATATTTATATAGCTACAAGGAATTTTCCAGAAGATTGCCCCCAAAGATAAGCTTATGCTTCTTGTTCCTCTGCACCAGAACCAGAAACCCAGCAGCTTCTCTTAGGCATAACGAACTTTAACGACTTTTCCCACCTCTGGATGACACTTGTCCAGCAGCTGTATACTCTGCTGAATCTAAACGCAAATGTGGCTGCCGTTTAGATTAGTGGATCACGTGCTGATTCATGTGCAGAGCTTTACTCCATCCATACGACATGTCATGCATGTTACCAAGCTCCCTGAATTCAAGTAGCTGACATGTCACTCCTTTCTCACTCACAAGTCTGACATGTCAGCCACATATCCCAGAATCAGATTTGAGCTTCATTCCTTCAACATTCTCCACCTTGAACTCAAATCAGTTACTCCTTAGCCTCTGTTTTCACATCACATCTGTAGCTCATACTTTACAGATTCCAGCTGAGTCCATACAGAACTCAAGCTTTGCAATTGGTACTGCCTTAGTCAATATATCAGCAACATTATCATCAGTGTGGATCTTCATCAGTTTCACCACTCCTTTTGACACTTCTAGCCTGATAAAGTGGAGTTTGATGTCAATGTGCTTTGTTTTTTCATGATGCACCTGATTCTTGCTTAGGCATATAGCACTTTGACTATCACAGTGGACAATCACATGCTTCTGTTCATGCCCCAACTCTGTCATCATCCCTCTAAGCCAAATTGCCTCTTTGATTGCTTCTGCAGCTGCAGTGTATTCTGCTTCAGTTGTCGATAAGGCAACAACATTTTGTAATGAGGCCTTCCAGTTTATGGTACAGTGACTGAGGGTAAACAAGTAGCCTGTTAGAGACCTTCTTTTATCTAGATCCCCTGCATAATCAGCATCCACAAAACCTTCAACCTTCACATCAGCACTCCCTTTTGCCCCATATATCAACCCATAATCAGCAGTGCCATTCAGGTATCTTAAAATCCACATAACAGCCTTCCAATGTTCTTTGCCTGGATTTGCCATATATCTGCTCACCATGCTTACTGCATAGGAGATATCTGGCCTGGTTAGAACCATTGCATACATCAAACATCCTACAGCACTTGAATATGGAATTGAGCTCATTTCACTTTTCTCATCTTCAGTTTCTGGGCACTGTTGGTAAGATAACCTGAAATGTGCTGGAAATGGAGTCTTAACTGGTTTAGAGTTCTCCATTCTGAATTTTTCAAGCACCCTTTTGATGTATTTATGCTGAGATAATCTTAAGGTACCTTTACTTCTATCCCTTATCAATTCTACTCCAAGGATCTTCTTGGCTGCACCAAGATCCTTCATTTCAAATGAACTCCTCAGTTTCTGCTTTAACTCATTTACCTTATCCATATTTCTGCAGGCTATCAGTATATCATCAACATATAGCAACAGGTAAATCTTAGTGCCCTCTTCTATGTCTTTATGATACACACAACAATCAAAAGAACATCTTTGAAACCTGTTTTCTGCCATAAACCTGTCAAATCTCAAGTACCATTGTCTTGGAGATTGTTTTAATCCATATAGGGATTTCTTAAGATGACAGACATAATCAGCCTTCTCTGGATCTTCATAACCCTCTGGTTGAGCCATTAAAATCATCTCATCTAGTTCACCATTTTCAATGTCATGTGCTGCTGTTAATGCAAATGCAATTAGGTCTGCATATGCATATCTCTTTGGTGGTCTTATTTCCCTCTTCTTCCTGTCTCTGACCAACTGATAATCTCTGATTTCATTATCAGTCTCTGACTCTTCTTCTACCTCAGACATATTCCTTCCAGATACAGGTTCAGGTCCTGAGTTTGAGTCACACTCTGTGCTTGTGTTTGATAGCTCCACCTCAAAGGAGGTCTTCTGATTTTTCTCATCTGACTGGCTCTCTGTTGGTTTTATTGAGACTGAATTTGGAGATGTATCAGACTCATTAAACACTACATCCCTGCTGATTATAGCTTTTGGTGGCTTCAAATCAGTACACCAAAGCTTATAGCCCTTCACCCCATCAGGATAGCCAAGAAATACACACCTTAAAGCCCTGGGCTCTAACTTCCCTTTCTTGATATGAGCATAAGCAGGGCAACCAAAAATTCTCATATGTGAGTAGTCTGCTGGTTTACCAGACCAAAGTTCATATGGAGTTTTGAATTCAATTGCAGATGAGGGACTTCTATTTACTATATAGCAGGCAGTAGATAGAGCCTCTGCCCATAGGCTCACAGGTAGCTTTGAATGAATAAGCATGCACCTAACTTTCTCAATTAAGGTTCTGTTCATCCTCTCAGCTAGTCCATTTTGCTGTGGAGTGTATCTTACTGTCTTGTGTCTGACAATACCATGTTTGGTGCAGAAATCATCAAATTTCTTGTTACAAAACTCCAACCCATTGTCAGTTCTCAGCCTCCTAACCTTCCTGTTTGTTTGTGTTTCAACAAGTGTTTTCCAGGCTTTAAACTGTTCAAACACATTGTCTTTACTTCTTAACACAAATGTCCATACCATCCGAGAGTAGTCATCAATTAGAGATAGAAAGAATCTAGCCCCACCTAAAGAAACTGTTTGTGCTGGTCCCCACAAATCAGCATGGATATAATCTAGAGTCCCCTTTGATACATGAATACCAGTACTGAACTTAACTCTTGAAGACTTGCCTAGGACACATTCTTCACAAAAACTCAAAGGCTCTAGCTTATCCTGACCTAAAACCCCCTGCTTTGACAGTTCTATTAACCCCCTTTCACTCATATGACCTAACCTTAGGTGTCACAACATTGTCTTATTTAGATTCTGGCTTGAGACCCCAACTTCCCCTGTAACTGCTGATCCTTGAAGGACATACAGGCCATTGCTCATGTTTCCCTTCATTAACACCATTGATCCCTTCATTACTTTTAAGGTACCTGATTCAAGCTTAACTAGACACCCCATTTTGTCAAGCATGCCAAGGGAAATAAGATTTCTCTTCAATTCAGGTACATGCTTAACATCCTTTAATTCTCTAATCATGCCATCATACATTTTCAGTCTAACTGTGCCTCTGCCAACTACCTTACAGCATGCATCATTTCCCATAACAACTATGCCCCCATTATAATGTTCATAATTCATGAATAGATTTTTGTTAGGACACATATGAAATGAACAACCAGAATCCAATACCCAATTACCTCTGGTTTGGCCATCAGTGGCAATTAGAACTCCAGCAGAATCGTATCCATCAGAATCTTGAATCTCTGACGCAACAGCAGCATCTCCACTCTTCTCCCTTGTATCTCTCTGTTTGTTTTTTCTCTCTGGGCAGTCTTTCTTGAAATGTCCTTCCTTGTGGCATTGAAAACATTTCAGATTCTTTGGCCTAGATTTGGATCTCTTCTTCTTTCCTTTACCATTTTCTTTCCTTTCTGTTCTCCCTCTTACAGTCAAACCTTCTCCCTCTCTAGCTTCTTTCTTGGTTGCAGCCTTGGAACTCAAGGTTTCCTTAACATCCACCATGGTGAGGGTTTGTCTCCCATACATTAGTGTATCCACAAGATTTTCAAAGGAGCTTGGCAGTGAGCAGAGTAGTATCATGGCTTTATCTTCATCCTCAATTTTTACATTAATGTCTTCTAGATCTAGAATAATCTTGTTGAAGGCATCAATGTGGTCTGAGATTGAGGATCCTTCTTCCATTTGCAAGGTGTACAACTTCTTTTTAGTGGCTAATCTTTTAGCCATCGACTTCTTTGTATATAAATCTTCAAGTTTTTTCCACAACCATGCTGCTGTCTTCTCACCACCAACTTCTCTGAGTACACCATCCCCAAGACTTAGAATGATTGCACTGTGTGCTCTATCCAGCAGATCAGATAATTCTTCATCAGTCACCTTTCTTGGTTTCTTGGATGATGAGGGTTCATCAAGTGCAGCATCTAATCCTTGATGCACCAGCAATGCTCTCATCTTGAGTCTCCACAGGTGAAAGTCATTTTCCCCTGTAAACTTTTCCACCTCAAGCTTGGTTGAAGCCATTTTCAGAAATCAAGAACCTAAAGATTAAGCTCTGATACCAATTTGTTGGACCCAAACCAGTAAACAATATCAGTTTGGTTTCCTTCCAAAGATCCTCTTTAATGAATCGATTTCTTGATGTTTAAAATCTGTTAAATGAACTTGAAACAATTGATGATTGAGCACTGAATATAGTTAGCCAAGAAGCAGATCTGAAAGAACAAACAGTATCGCACAAGATGAACACAAAGGATTATAGTGGTTCGGTTAATATAACCTACATCCACTGTGAAAATATGGGCAAGTTTTCACTGATCTTTCAAAGCATTACAAGATACAAGAATGAAGATGTGGTTCCTCACACACACACCTTTTCATATCATGATCCTATATATTTATATAGCTACAAGGAATTTTCCAGAAGTTTGCGCCCAAAGATAAGCTTATGCTTCTTGTTCCTCTGCACCAGAACCAGAAACCCAGCAGCTTCTCTTAGGCATAACGAACTTTAACGACTTTTCCCACCTCTGGATGACACTTGTCCAGCAGCTGTATACTCTGCTGAATCTAAACGCAAATGTGGCTGCCGTTTAGATTAGTGGATCACGTGCTGATTCATGTGCAGAGCTTTACTCCATCCATACGACATGTCATGCATGTTACCAAGCTCCCTGAATTCAAGTAGCTGACATGTCACTCCTTTCTCACTCACAAGTCTGACATGTCAGCCACATATCCCAGAATCAGATTTGAGCTTCATTCCTTCAACATTAACTATACGGAAGACTTTTAATTTTGAATCACAAGATAATTAATATCCATCACATAATCGACAAATAAGAGAAATGTAAGCTTAAGACTAAAAAAATAAAAATAAAAATAAAAACAACTTAAAACGTAACACACCAAATAATAGAAGACCTAAGAACAAAAGCCATGAGCCATCCGGCCTTTAGCCGGATGGTCAGGGCTGCTGCCCTCCAAATTGGAGGGCAGCGGTTCGAACCCCCACAACCGCATTGTGGGGGTAATTCCTTCCTCAATTAAATTGAGTGAAGGTAGTCTCTCCCTTACCCATGTGTGAGTGGAGTAGACAGTCCTCGAATATTATAGAGGATTTAAAGTCTGGGCAGGGCTTCATATGAATTGATATCTAGTCCCAGTAATAGTCTGATTGTAAATATCAGTTATAGTCTCATGTCATATGAGTTGTAATTTGAGCAATAGTCTCATGTAATCAAAAAAAAAAAAAAAAAGAACAACAGCCATGATCTATGTAGAACCCGTTAATTTTTAATCTGAAGACAATTAATTCAGCAGCAGAAAAGTCAGTTATAATAAAGCGCATCATGGGATCCCAAACATAATTTTCTTCTTTTATTGATAAAGTGGGTTGATACTACAGTTAAATTACAGGTAATTGAAAAAAAAAATGAAATTACGATTACAAAATCTAGTTTAGTTTACAAATTGAAATTCAAGACCACCTAGAATCACTAATCAGTAAGTCTTCTTCAAAAACCGATCTGTAATTAATATTGACATTAGGTATATGGGTAATCATGGGCCAATATTTTCCTTCATCCTTTCTGCACCTTTTCTCTATCAACGGGCAACCACCGATAAATAGTTGCAGAAGTGATTTAGGCAGGCCCTGCTTTGAAAAGTGTTTGAGCTTCGGACAATTAAAGAGACGCAGAATTTCCAATGAAGTGAGGTTTTCACCAATTGAAGACAGGCGTTTCAAATTTGGCATATTTGCAATCAACAGTAAGGTTAGAGAGGGAGGAAACCGTGGAGATGACACCAGGTCTGGACATCCTCCTACGATTTCTAATTTCCTGAGAGAGGTGAATCTGTTCAATCCCCACTCGAACAATGGCTTTGATATCTTCAGATCTACAAACTCAAGTGATTGGAGGTTGGGGGGAAAACCATCCTCTGGGAATGATTCCAAGCTGGGACACGAACCTATTTTTAAATCAAGAAGAGAGGTGAGACTGTGCATGCAGTTGGGTAAGGCCTTCAGATTCTTACAACTCCCGATCAGGAGCTCAATCAGTTTCGTAGAAGGCAATCCTTCTTCGGGAAATGACTCAATATTTGGACATTCACCTACCCTAATCTCTTGAAGATGGTGGAGATTATGCAAACCGGCAGGTAATGATTTAAGATTTTCAAGCCTTGAAATAGTGATTTCTGCAAGGGATGTGTTGTCCAACCTTTCTGCCAACGCCGCCAGCTTTGAACAGCGACTGACCACGAGGAACTTAAGGGCCTGAGGTAGATTTCCATTCCGTGACAATAAAGCAAGTTTCGAGCAATCTCTAACCTCAAGGTGCTCCAGCGTGGCAGGTAACTCATTTTCTGAAGAAGAGGATGTGAGGGAGATGCACCCACTGCTGCTACTGCGGATGTCCTGCTCCCCTGTCAAAGTCCTTAAATTATGACATTCGTCAATAATCAGCTGCTTCAAGCTCGGAGGTAGCTGGATTCTACCAATATATGTCAAAGAATTACAGTTACAAATCTTCAGGCTTTCGAGAGATGCACTGCTATTTTGCATCCATGCCTCAGGTAAGGATTCCAAAGCATCACATTCTCTAATTACAATTGATCTCAACTGGGAAGGCAGAGCAGCCTGAGGAAAGGAGACAAGGGAAGAGCAGCCATTTATCCACATCTTTGTAAGGGAACTAAGGGTGAGCAATGCTTGTGGGAGCTTTGTAAGGCCTTCACAATTTCTCAATTCCAAAAATTGAAGCCTGCACGGCAACTCTGGCTGTTGTTGGTCATGATCTTCCTCTGTGACCAAGGAAAGAAGTTGGGGACATTTTGAAATCTTTAGCCTATTAAGGGAGCTAATGTCTTCCAATAACCGTGTTTCACTCTGCCACAAATATGTTTGCTCTCGGACACTTCGAATCTTTAAAATTTCCAATTTAGGTAGCCCTTGCTCGAATAGACCAGCTAAAACCATTTCATTCGCCATATCACCTAAAAGCACTGATTTCAATGAGCTGAGGTCGATTGGGCTGCCGAACGCCATCCTTTTACATCCATCGATTTCTAATTCACTGAGAGCTGGAAGACATTGAATTGTCACTAGCAACTGTTCACAACTTCTGATGACGAGCCTCTCCAATAAAGGAAGACGTTTCGGCAATGTACCTTGCAGTTTAGAACAACTCACAAGAGAAAGCATTCGCAGCTTAGGAAACACCTCGAATTCTCGACCAGATCCACAAGGAATCCACGCTACCCATTCTTGCATTTCCGCAAAGGAAAGAGCCTCCAGCGATTGAAAGGGCACTGAACAACGGTTTCCATAAAACTCTAGACCCACTCTCTTTACTCTATCCAGTCTGCTTATCGAAAGATGCTTTAGAAGCGGTAGTTGCCCAACTGACGGCAAATATGTACACAGGCCACAACATTCAAATTTTAGACTCACTAATTTTGAGAAAGAGAAATCTCCTAACCAAATTGGCAATTTTGTACCACCGTAGCCTGTGATGGTGAGCTCCTCTAGATCTTGATGTGGTCTTAGCATGTTAAGAACAAGTGTCTCAAATTCATGCCGGTCAAGGTTCCGAACGTGCCGTGCACTCCATTTGAGCAATAAAGCTTTAAGATTTACCTTGTTGTTTAACTGAGCCTCACTGGCATCGACAACATCTTTCACATTCTCCAACCTCGAAATTTCTAGGGTACCTTGAAAATGCACCAAGGACTTCAACTCTCGTAACCCAGAACCACCGTCTTTTCCCACAACAAAACTACTCAACGTCAAGAGAGAAGTTAATTTACCAATTCCCTTCGGCATTTCCTCCAATGACTCAACATTAGAATTGTTCAGATGATTGCAACTTCGTCAGGTTTCCCATGTCCTTGCACAGCTTCTTAAGCCGATCACAATCTACCAATAAAAGTGTATGCAAGTTGCACAGAGTGTTAATTGATTCAGGCAAAATTTTAATTGTAGTTCCAGTTAAGTCAAGAAACCGTAAATGCTTCAAGTTTCCAATTTCATTTGGTAGGTCGAAGACGTCATACCCACGCAAAGAAAAGACCCTTAAGCGTGGGAGATTCAACAGCCGCTGAAGAACACTCCAAGCCAAATAATTATCCCTGGGATCCGACAACTTTACTGGTAAAAAGGTTCGCAACTGTTCCACATCACAGATGGACTTCAACCTCTTTTCACCATCACATTCTCCACGAATGTACGAAAAATGACGAAGACTTTCAGAAAACTTTTGTCCGTTTTCTCCCTCTAACGTATCATCCATTCTGAAGCATATCTCCCCTGCAGCCCACCGAGCAAGGTCATTGATTAGGTCATGCATCACAAATCGAGATGCATCTTCACTTGAGTGTTGAAATAATGACCTTGAATGTAACTCCCGAACGAACTCGCGGCCCAAATCTTCCATTTTCCTTCCATTGTATTCTTGATCCAAGAAACCTTCAGCCGTCCACAACAAAATTATCTGCTCTTCTTGAAATTCAGAATCTTTAGGAACCAATGAGCAGTATGCGAAGCACTGTTTCAACTGTGGAGGAAGAAAATGGTAGCTCACTCTTAGGGCTGGTAAAATATTACAATTTTTCTCTCGTAAATTCCATATGTCGGTATTGAGCACAGATTCCCAATCTCTTGGGTCATATCTGCCGCGTAAAAGGCCGCCAAGAGCCTTTGCGGCCAAAGGCAATCCTCCACACTTCATCGCTATCTTCTCTCCAACTTCTTTCAAGGATTGGTGCTTGCTGAAATCCCTAGCCCCCAAGGAGATTTGAGTGAGCAGACGCAAACAATCATCGTTTGACAACTCTTTCAATTGATACGCTGGATCAGTCGTCATATTCTCTGTAACACCTAGATTGCGAGTTGTGACAACAATCTTACTTCCGGGTGCACCAGCTTCAAAGGGACCGCTAAAAATGCTCCAATTTTCGTAATTCTCGTTCCACACGTCATCCAAAACGAGCAAAAATTTCTTTCGCGACAATTGCTTCTTCAGTTTCACTTGAAGCAAATTTAAATCATCTCTGTCCTTGCACTGGTCACTAGCAATGGAATTTAGGATAGATTCTGTTACCCTGAAAACATCAAAATCCTCAGAGACACAAGTCCATGCTCTGATCTCGAAATGACCTTGCACTCGATCATCATTATACACAAGCTGAGCAAGAGTTGTCTTTCCAACGCCGCCCATTCCATTAATAGAAATAACAGAGAATCCATCATCAGCTGTTAAATCATCACTCAACAACAAATCAACAATCTCCTCCTTATCTTTTTCCCTGCCATAAACTTTGGCTTCATTCACCAAAGACGTTGTGGGTAGTCTTTGTCCTACATCCCGAGGCTTGCCAACTGGAATTACATTTTTTAATTTTAACAGGTCTTTTTGCGTTGAAATAATATCCTGCAGCCGAGCAGTTAACTCCTCTATTTTTGACACCATCTTGGATTCAAAATTAAGCGAGTCAGTGAAACTCGTACTTGCACTGGGTTCACCAGCAGCTGGTTCTTGAAGCAGCAACTCCCTCCGCAGAGCTTCAGTTTCGAACTCATCCAACACGTCTTCAGCATCATAAGCCAAGTTCTGAAGATTGTTGAGCCACATCTTAACCGACTTCTCCCTGGTCTGCCTATCCTCAGCATCAGCAAGCACTGCCTGAATCATCTCCAACATTCCCCTCCACCTGATGAAACCAGCCTTCAACTTCTCATGCCGTCCAAACAGCTCAAGTCCCTTGGAAGCCAGCTTTTCGATCAGCTTTTCAACTGACACACCGACCACCATCTGTCCGAAGGATAACATTTTTTTTTCTTTTTTTTCTTTTTCTTTTTGTAAATTACAAAAAATGAAGGGAAAAAAACCAGCAGAATGAAGGGAATAGAGTAAATTATGAAGAAAGAAGAAGAAAAAATCTGCAGAAATTGAACAAAGTCTAGTATGTGATTTTGATTTGGGAAGGCTGAACAGTGGAGCAAGCAAGAGCGGATAATGTGAAAAGGCTTGCACAAAAACAAAGCTTTATTTTTTATAATCAGCACCAATAATTCAGCTAGCGACGACCAAAACACCACGACGCCACTCTACGCGTTTTTGGCCACTAAAGTCAAGCATGAGTAAGGTCTTAAGAGATAAGGTTGGGCAGTGGGCAGTGGATAGTAATGAGCTGGCTGGGATATTTATCTTTTACCATTTGATTGCTACATAAAATATTTTAAAAGCATTTGATAAATAATCATTAATCAAATATTTAAATAGTTTTTTATTTTATTTAACACACTAATAAATTTGATATGTAATAATTTAAATAATTTATATTTATTTATAATAATTATGATTGGTCAATACTAATTGATCATTAACTGTTTTTTAAATTAATTTTAATTTTTATTGATAGTGAGAGGTCCACCAATAAAATTTGTCTCTGAATTGGAATCATTAAAATTTATTATCCTCATATTTTAGGTAGATATTATTTTAATTTTTTTTCAATAATACTCTAATTAATATTTTTGAAAAAAGATATAATTTTTTAAAATACAAAATCCATCATCAAATCTTATCAATAATTCATTGTCTCAACTATTTAAGTACTATCATTATAAATATTATATTTAACATTAAATTAAAATAATACTGAGTAAATAACTATTTATTAAATTAATTTATATATAATTTGATCTCAATGTCCTGAGATGGATCGACAGATGGAATCAAGAATAATCTGATTCTTGCAAACAGAGTAAAAACCATGACATAATACATCATACAGAATTACATGTTGAGATCAAAACATGCTCTCTTGTTTTGATAAGCATCTGCAAACTTTTTGGGGGTAATTGTGAACTGTATGCCACAAAAGTCAATAAAAACAAGCGTTGCTGATCCACCTTGCAAAGTTGCACCAATAATTAAGCGACAAAATGATCAAGTTTTTGGCTTTTAAGTGTTCGCATTTAATTGCTCTAATGACACTGTATGATTACAATATTACATATTGATAAATGAGCACTTGCATCTAATTATATATCTGCAAGTTGTGAAGGGTACTCACTAATCACACCAAACTTTTGCATTGGTATTTTGGTCCTTTATTTATACTTCTGCCCAAATGCCCCCAGATTTCTTGCTTGTGCTGTACAAACTTATGTGTCCATGCATAATATGCTATATAATACGTTAATTACTTTCAAGTATATAGGAAGTGTATAATAATGTTGTTTGAAGAGCTTTCACTGCGTTTTCGATAGTGCTATACATGAAAGATGCTCATGAAAATTGCTTGTTGCGTTCATGCAACTTTATTCAAATGTTGGCAAAATTCCCATCAATTGGCGATTTGTTTGACCTCCAACAATGCAATGCAAAGTGTTACGGGCTTACAGCTTACCCATTAATGCTGATATTGTTCCGATGGTATGAACAATAAGAGAAAAATTAGAAGTAGCTAGAAGAATCTAGAGCAAGCCTTATTTATTACTTTCATCAAATTACCCCGTTAATTTAAATGTTGCGATTATAGTCTATTGTAGGATATCCACGACGATATCAGTCAATTCCAAAATTTGATAAAGCACTACTAGTTACATTGAGCACAAAATTACCGTCACAAGCAACCCTGAGCTCTACACATAACTTCATACATATAAAAGTCAATAGCAATTACATTACCCTGAAAATTGCAATTACACAAAATATACAATTCATTTTCGATAGACATGTAAAATTTTTTCTCTTTCATCACGCTTTCAATCTCACTTTTGCAATAACATGGAAGTAACAAGAAGATATGTTAATATATAGAAACAAGGGCATACCCAGGATGTACATGCAAACTGGGCAGGGTCTTCATTCTGTGTTTTCCGGGTTCCATACACCCTGCCTCCTTAAGTTGTAGGATTTGGCATTGGAACGGCTGATAATCATGTGTTCAGTTTTAATGACAAGTGCTTAAGTTCGGAATTATATATGCTTGACTTTTAGTCTTAGATGCTGCTGTAATACAAATGACAATATACACTTATCTTTTACAATTCTTTATGCTGAGTCATCCTTATCATGAGTTATCAATTTCTGCTTAGTCAGATGCCATGTAAGGCTTGCTGTACAGAGTTCTGATATTGAGATTCAGGCTAAGGCTGCTCACAGAGGCATTTCATCGAACGACTAATTCATTCCATCAAACACCAAGCCAGTTCTAACATCAATGAACTGTTATAATACAATAATACATTGTGGCTGTTTAATTATCCTTTTTTTGAAATAGTAACTAAATCAAACTTGGGAATAATAATTTTCTTAGACTCCTCTTGTACTGAGTTGTATACATTAAAAATCGATGGCATGCATCACACAGAATTACATATTTAGACCAAAACATAATCTGTTTTTTCCTAAACATGCGCAAAATTCTCTCTTTCATCTTTGTTTCAATCTCACTTTGCGAGAGCATGGAAGTAACAAGAAGATATGTTAACATACAGAAACGGAGGCATAGCCTGGACTATATTAAATACTAAATACTAAATAATCAAAATTCTTTTAGTAAACCATGAGCCCCTCACAGGGATGATTTTCCTAAATTTTAATATGGATGGATATCATCTCGTATATTTGAGCCTGTAGATTTCTAAGTTAATTTTGCAGGTGAGGTTGGGGTATGCACAGAGGCAACTTAAGAGCACTTTAGGCCGTAGGCGAGCAACCAGAATATCTCTGTGGAAATTCATTGTCAGATTCAAAAACAATATCAGCGCTACAAGGACTATTCTGCTAATATATGATATGCTTTTTGTTTAACACAGAGATTAAAGAAAATTTAAAGATTTGAAAGCTAACATTATTAATACCTATCACATAATGATTGCCGTCTCTAGGAGTTAAGACGGAGTTGGCCTAAAGCAACATTTCTTTTGCCATATGGGATGCACTCAGCTCACCAAGGTTAGCCATAAAATGCGGAGTGGGGATTTTCATCACGAGGCCATTCTAGTCGGGAGCAACATGGTAATCATCCTAATAATCTTTACACAATTAAGACAAATAAATGACAGCTTTGTACATGTAAATTACAATAAATTACTGTCTTCATTCTGAATTATCTACACTTGACTTTTAGTCACTGCTGTCATGATTCAGCAGATTGGACTGGTAATAAAGAAGTCATTCTCTGGGGAAATTCAGTCTTAGATTCTTTTGGTTTAATATATGACATACTTTTGGTTTAAATATATATCCATGATAAATGGGGACATGAGGTCATTGTTAAATTCATTGCTTTAGACAGTAGAAACAACTCCACCCAGGCCATTGCCCATGTGGCAAAGATGAGTTCAGGCTTTATAGGGACTCATCTGGCCTGTATTAAGTACAGATATTTGAACTATGTCAGGAACTCCCGAATATGTATAATTGTAAAGATGTAGACAAGACGACTCTCAGCATAATCTATTTATATTGACCAAAGAATTAGAAAAGTGCAAGCTTAAGTACAGCTGTAACTAGTACCCACTTCACTGACCTCGGTAGGCCTTAGAAATGCCGATTTGGGTTCAGACTTCACAGGGGAGTTCTCAAGAGCGTGGGCCTCCTATTTAAGTTATGCTCACAGACAATGCGCTGAGACGTGGTCCAAGATTAGGGGTCCATTAAATTTCATTTTTTTGGTGAACAAATGGTGGATGCCAATTTGCTTGTTCGAAAAAGAAAATTTGTGTATGGTTGTGCTTCGCGTGATCAAACCAAAGTTTCATTTTACAGTAGTCATGGTTTTAAACCACATCACCACGATGCCAAACAAAGTTTGATTCCAGAACAAAAAATTTCTACCTAACAAATCGAAATTCGATGAAAGGTTAGCTACAAAATAAAATCAAGTTAACAGAGTAAAGAGCTTTTTCATTCTCATTACTTCAATTTCAAGCCCAAAATCCTAAAAGCCGGTCAACAGACAATAATTTGAGATCATAAAAGCTGGGGAAGTAAAAAAGAAAAAAACAAGTGATCAACACACATTAAAGCAGAGCAAATAACAGTGGAAAATGGAATATGGAAACATACTCTTGTGAAAAATGATTGAATCTGTTCAATCCACCAGATTAATTGATAATATTTCTCATTTCATCATTCATCTAACTCATTCCATCAAATAGCAGACCAATTCTAACATCAGTTAACCGTTATAATATAAGGAACAAGAAGATACGTTAAGATATAGAAACAAAGGATGCTGCAGCAATGGACAGATTAAGTATTGATTTTGATCAATTAACTTCACTCATTTATTTAAAAGGCAAGCAAAGAGGAGAAGAAAAACCAGACCAAGCAGGCAGCCGTCCAAGGTTCTTAGGCGTGTGCCCAGAAATCGGCATTTGCTCTACTCTCTGTCAATGCAAAATCCCAAAACTCTAAAAAGATTTACATGCCGAAGCTTTGCAGTTAGCACAACCTCATTCTTGAACCCCTCAAATCCCTTGTGTTGATGTGTCTGAAAGTTTCTTCACTGCTACCGAAGAGTAAAGCAAGCAAGAGAGGGTAACGTGAACTGTACGCCTCATATGTCAAGTAAAACAAGCCTTTCTCAATGCTACCGAATCTAATTCTCTTTTTCAAATTTCAACATTCTTTGCTTATTGGTCACTTTATTCTGACCAATCCCTAACACTAACATACATGATAGATAACAATAATCTATTAATATAATTTATTTACATTTTATAGGGAAATAGGGCATCTACATCCTCAAAATTTAGAAAATAATCACAAAAATCCTTATATATTTATAAATAGGCATCAACACCCCTTCTTAACCATAATATCATTTAACTCTATTAATCCAAAAAATTCACTTCAGTGTTTTATAAGAAATAGAAATATAATATTAAAATAAATGCAATAACATATACATTTTAAAATAATTTTAATTTTAGAAAATATTATTGGTACATGAGATTTTTTTTATTGTAAAATAAATTTTACCCAAATATTTATTTAAAATCTCCACAATAAATACAAATATATTATTAAAATAAATATAACTACTAGACATATTACATTATTTATATTATATTTTTTTATTTATTAAAAATTTTAAAATTAAATTTTTAGTTACTATATTCAAATAGTATTATAATTAAAAAAAGGAGCATTGATATTCTTTATAAAACCTTTTGCGTCTATATGACTACTTAACCGAACTTTGGGGTGTAAATATCCTTTTTTCCTATTTTATAGTCAAATTGAAGACTAATTGGCATGTGGAATTTATAACATATAATAATAGCCTACATGGATCCACGGCTAAAGAAAGAAAATTTTTAAGTCACCGATCTAAAGCGAGAAATTATCCAAATTAATTGAAGATCAAAGTGGAAACCGTTTTATTCATTAGAATTAATTAGAACAAATATTTCCACTATAAGAAAGAATCGTTCCAAATAAATTGAAATGCAACATCAATGATTGAGCAGAAATTCAGTAGAAAAAACTTAATATTAATTTGTCTACCATTAACTGAGAATTAAGCACAAATTCACGATCATTTAAAATCAATCTCTACTAAAGTCTGGGAATGCTCAACGAATATCCACAGCAATGTCATTTTCATGGCCCGTTGGATATTAATTATTTTTCAAAAATGTTGTTTTCCAATTTCTAAATATAAGAAAATATACAAAAAGAACAAGGGAAAAAGGCTTTTTTTTTTCTTTTTTCCAAAAATAGGAAGGTTGGAAAATTAAAAATTCATTTTTTCTTTTTTTTTTCAATCAGAAATTTCACCCATTAAATACCAATTCCTACCCTGTATTGTTACTCGAACTTAGGTGACCGCACTTGCAAAGTGCATTCACGGCTTGCTAAACTACGTCTGGGGCCAAAAATTCAATTTTAAAAACCAGCATTAAGATGAAAAATAAATCTGAAATATTTAAAAATTAAATAAATTATTCATCTATTTTCCTAATACTAAATAGTGGAAATGCTTTTCCATTATCTTTATTTTTCCGGATATTCTTTTTCCATTTTTCCTTAAATAACAAGTACTCTAGAAGACATTCACAGTTTACTATGTTCACAAAACAAAAGAAAATGTCTGATTTAAACCTAATTTGAATAAGTTTGATATAAACAAAAGAAATTTCAGGTTGGACTCCCAGTAGTCTAGTGAATGTATCATACTGTGAAAATATAGAAGAAATCATAAGACAATTTGGAAAACAAGTAAAGGAGAAATGTACTGCTTTCAACGAATTAAAACCTTGGGAACTTAATTATTTACCAAGGTTTACGATCTTTTGTTAGAAGAATCACACTCTTAAATGGAATGAGATTATATGGCACATTGCCTGAGTATGAGAACTTTTTCTCAGTCAGTCTTATGCACACCAAAGCCGTATAAAAATAAAATGCAAGCTAAGTGACTCAAAAATGTTAGATTCTTTTTGGATTTAGCACCAAGATCTGATTTGGTGTTTCAATTATAGCTTATTTGATTAAGGTATTTAATTTCAATTATAGCTTATTTGATTAAGGTACTTTTGGGCTACTTCTGCAAAAGAAACCGATTTGGAAATAAAATGTTGTGATCATCAATCTTGTCCATTAAATTAAATATGCTTCAAGGATTGTGGAGATTAGATATTTTAATTTAATAGGTAATTCTGGTTAATTTAATTTTCAATTTTCAATATGCCTGATGAGACCATTCTAGAGTCAGAGTCAACAATAAGATTCTAGGATTAGGCTTGCACTTAGGTAATTGAACTTGTTCTGTTCCTGCTATTTACTTCTTGTCATGTGCTTGGCCATGTGGAACTTATAATTACCAATCATTATTTGTTGAAAGACAAGTGAATCAACAAAAAATGCATAAATCATGCTATTATTTATCTTTCTTTTATGATGGCACTTTAGTTTCTCTGTTCTGTGAAATTCTCTTTTGTGATTTTGGTCGTCTGCTTTTTATAAAAGTATGAAAAATGGATATCAACAGCTCCCAGTAATTTTTATTAATTTTAGCCATCTCTCAAAGCTTTTCCCCACCAACATTCCATCTATTCACTCTCACAGGATACGAAATGTTAATTCCAAAATTGTTAAAGCAGAAATGACATTTGTTCTCGAAAAATTAAATCTTTCCTTAGAATATATGTAAACGTTTTATATAAGCAATGTATGTGCTTTCTTCGACTTTTAACTATTTTGTCCAATCCATTTCTTGTACCACTCTGCATGCTTTATTGAAGCGTCTTGTGGTCTTGATTTTGAATTTCAAAATCTTAATTTTGTTGATCATTACGAGATTCTTCTTCCATAAATTGAAAAATAAGCTACTTAGCCACTTAGCTTTACTATATATCAATTCTATGTATATGCTGTAAAATAAACCCTAATATAATAAGAAAATGAAAAAATACAATTGAGAAAATTTGAATCTCAAGATTTTCACACCAACAATACATATACTCATATTTCTTTTCCTTGAACATATCTCTAGTTTAGTTATCAATTGATTATGTGTTTACAACTAGAATAATTCTAAAATCCTAACATTTGAGTCTCAACTGATGTGATATCTATTCATTGGATGGTAGATAAGTAGCTTTGCTAGGTAGTTATAAAATTTATTGTCCACAAGATAAATGACACATAACACTAAAACGTAAGTTCAAATACTTAGTGTTATTGTTACGAAATACATTTTCATGTGGAGGTATCAACCCCTAGCCATAATTGTGAAAGGAAAAAGACGTTGAGTCGAGAGACTATAAACATTTTCGAGGGAATTGCGTGGGATATACCCCAATCCCTCCAAAATATCCAAAATATACCTTAAATCATTGAAATCTTTTATTTTACATATATATGTTAAAAAATGGATGAAAGTACAAAAATAACCTCAATAAAATCACTCTCTATAACTAAACTAATCCCCTAAATCACAAAGTCAACGTTTGCTTGACTTGTTTAAAAAATTACTCGACTTAACACTGGACGCTTTCAATATACTTACTCGACTTCTTACTCAAATAGATACTCAATCTCAACTCCCTTACTTCATTTCTTATTTGACTAATTACTTGATTTACCTGACTTTATACTTGACTTCTTTAAAAAATTACCTGACTCTTACTCGACTTGTTTAAAAAATTTACTCGATTTTAACTTGATTTTGTCTTAAATATTACTCGACTTGACTTAATACTCGACTCATTCAATCTTCTTACTCATCACCCTACTCAACTATATACTAAACTTACTCAACTCACTTCACTTGACTGAACATTTAACTTACCCGACTTGACTGAACATTTAACTTGACTAAACTTACTCAACTCACTTCACTTGACTGAACATTTAACTTCTTTAACAAATTACATAACTTTTACTCGACTTTTCAAAACATTTACTCAACTTTTATTCAATTTTTTCAAAAATTATTAGTATTCAACTCATTCAATGGACTTACTCAACCTGATACTCGACTTATGTTCTTCACTTTTCACTCAACTAAATATTAGATTTACCCGACTTCGTACTCAATCTCTTTAAAAATTACATTATTCTTACTCGATTTATTCAAAAAATTTACTCAATTTTTACAAAATTAATATGATTAGTTTCTCCATTTAATACTTGACCCGTTCAATATACTTACTAGACTAGATACTCAACTTGCTCATCTCTTTCACTTTTTACTCGATTAAATTCTTGACTTACTTGACTTCATCCTGGACTGATTTTTCAATCACTCATAACTTAAATTGAGGTCTTAAATCCTTACATTTTATGCAATCGTATATGTGCAAGCACAAAAATGAATAATGTACTATTAAAACTCGCTAATCATTAGCAAATATACTTATAATGAAATCAAATCAAACCCAAAGTATACAAAAAGGTTGCATGTAACATATGGTATAAAAAATTAAATAAATAAAAAGGAGGCGGTTTTAAAAAATTAAAATTAAAATTAAATTATTATAAAAAAAAGGGAAACGCAACACACACACACGCGTGAGAGAGAGAGAGATTTTTGACCCAATAACCGACTCGACCTGGCCGTATCTCCGATTTCCGGCCACTTCACTGGCCAAGGAAGGTACCGATCGAAAGTCTTTGAGCCGCTAGTCAGCTTCTCACTGTCGTTGCCACCCGAAAGCCACCGGAACGTCTCCAATCGAAGCGTTGAAGTGCCGCGGAACCGCCGCCACGATTTGCCACGATTCAGCCGGTTTCCGGCTGCGCCACCACCTGGATTTTTTTCCATGGGTACTTGTTTTCGTGATAGTTTCGATATTCAGTATTTGCTATGATAAATGTGAATTCCTTGATTTTATATAGTATGATGTGTTATTGTTGTATCAGTGCATGATTGAAATTATAAGTTTATTGGAACTCTTATGATATTTTGCTGACATTATTTTGCGAACAAGTAAATTATTTTATAGTAAGCTATTTTCAAAAAGAAAACTATTATCTACTCACTGAGCTCACTGAGTTTTATACTCACCCCGTTTTATCGTATCTCCCCCCCACAGGAGGTTGCAGGTACACTAAACTGACTCGGCGATTATAGATATTTTGAGATTTTGGCCACCTTATACTAGCAGATGTAGATGATTTTGTCAGAGCATTCTGATAAGCTCATTATTTTGGGAATATATAATTTTGGTATATTATTCTTTTGAGACTGAGAATAAACCAATGTATAATACTACCAGTGACAATATAATCTTTTGAAACTTTTGAGATATCTTAGATGAAATTCAGTAATATGGCTGAGAATGTTGAGTATTAGAGTTTTTGTTTATTGGATTATTTGGAAGTGTTTGCTTTACACATGTGCAGGATGGGAGTGTTATATTTGTAGGGGAGATTCTGCCGAATTTTTTGTAGAATCCTTATTTATTCGTTTATTATCAGTTCGGTTTTGATGAGTCTAGATAGATTCGCCCTGGAGTTCGGGCCGAGTCGTTTCATTGCATTTCAAACATACCTAATCCATTACTTGGCAATGCAGCTTTTGAATAGTCTATTTTTATCAAAAACCTTATATTGGTGGAGGTAAGATATTAAATGGTGAGAAAGAAAGAAACCATTATAAAGGAAAAAATGGTGACAAGAGAACCCGTAAGATAGGAATGGTGAGATAAAGAAGAAGAAGAAGAAGAAATGGTGTAAATTCATAGTTTTTTTAAGGGCATTTTTGACTTTTTCACCTTGATGAGGCATGTGTATGTAATGAGGTATAAATTTGGTATTTAGGGGCAAATATGGTATATTTAAATAAAAAACCCAACATTTTCCTTCTTTTTTTTTTCTTTTTTTGTTGTGGATTGAAAGAAATAGAGAAAATAATGAAAAATGAATAAGAGAAAAAATCTTCAGAAATTGAACAAGCCTATTTTGCAGTTGTGAATTATTTGCGATTGTGACTTGCGATGAGTAAAGGAAGCAAGAGCGAGTAATAATGTGCAGCAGAAAAAACAAGCTTTGCTATACAAAATTTATACTTTTCACTTGTCTTTTAATTCTCCATTATTGCTATCCAATATTTGAATTTATTTTAAAATTGAATATTACACATAGATAGAAAGAAGCCTTACCGCAGCACTACGAGTTACATTGAGCACAAAATAATCATCACAAGCAACCCTGAGCTCTACACATAACTTCATACATATAAAAGTCAATAGCAATTACATTATCCTGAAAATTGCAATTTCACAAAATATACAATTTATTTTTGGTAGACCTGTGCAAAATTCTTTCTCTTTCATCACGGTTTCAATCTCACTTTTGCAATAACATGGAAGTAACAAGAAGATATGTTAATACATATAAACAGGGGCATACCCAGGATGTCGCAGTAAGGACTAAATTAAATACTAAATAATGAAAATTCTTTTGGAAAATTAAACCCCCAGCCCCTTGGGGCTGATTTTTCTAAATTTTAATATGGATATTTATATATCTTCTTCTATATTTGTGCAAGTAGATTTTTAAGTTAATTGTTGGCAGATCCCTGAGTTGTATTAAAAAATCTATATATGTAATATATCCGTATATTGTAAACATTAAAAAAAAATTACAAAAAAAATAGCGTAACAATTTCAAAAAAAAAAAGAAAAAAGAGAAACTCAAGGGAACAGTTGCAAAAGGAAAATGATGAAGAGCTGCATAATTTTTATTTCGTTACAAAGATAACATATAATTAATTTGCAGGGGGGGTTGGGGCATGCACAAAGGCAACTTAAGAGCACTTTAGGCTGCAGGCCAGCAACCAGAATCTCTCTGTGGAAATTCAGTCTCAGATTCAACAATAATTTCATAGCTACAATGACTATTCTGCTAATACAAAGATTAAAGAAAATTTAAAGATTTGAAAGCTAACATTATTAATACCTATCACATAATGATTGCCGTCTCTAGGAGTTCAGACGGAGTTGGCCTAAAGCAATATTTCTTTTACTATATGGGATGCACTCACTCACCAAGGTTCGCCATTTACTGCAGAGCGAGATTTTCATCATGAATTATATATACTTGACTTTTAGTCTCAGATGCTGCTGTAATGAATCAGCGGCTTGGCTGGAGATAAAAGAAGGCTGTCGCTGGGAGCTCAGATTCTACTGCCAAGTCTCATAGCTACAAGGACTAGCTACTAATATATTATATGCCGTTGGTTTAAATATACACCTATGATAAATGAGGTCATTGCTAAATTCATTGCTTTAGACAGTAGAAACAACTCATCACCTAGGCCATTGCCCAAGTGGCAAAGACGTACTCGAGGTTTTATGGGGACTCATCTGGCCGTTTGAACCATGTCTGGAACTCTCGACTGTGTATAATTGCACAGATATAGACTCCGCGACCCTTAGTGTACTTATCTTAACAAAAGACTTAGAACAGTGCAAGCTTAAGTACTGATGTAACTAGTACCCACCTCACTGACGTCAGTAGGCCTTAGAAATGCCTATTTGGGTTCAGACTTCAAAGGGTAATTCTCAAGAGCTTAGGCCTCCAACTGAATTGGGTTGTTCTCGTAAATGTAGTTTGGGTTATGCTCACAATCAATGTGCTGAGACTTGGTTCAAGATCAGGGGTATCCTAAATTTCATTTTTTTCCTTTTTAAGCGAACAAATGATGGATGCCCATTTACCTGTTTGAAAAGGAAAATTTGTGTGTGGTTCTGTTGTGTGTGATCAAAGTGTGATCCTTTCCAAGATTGTGCATGAGTTGTTGATAATTATGGGTGCCCTTTGGTGGTTTTGAGTAAATGCGTTGGATCCTAGATTCTCTTTGTTGATATATAAAAGTATATATGACTCTTCGTTTGTTCCATAAGTTAATGAATTTAAAATAAGAGTGCTTAAGATGGAAACTTGGGGTTCCTGGTTTATAAATATTTGCTTTCTGTCTTTGCCGTTTCCATATGCTAATATCTGTAGGAATTGCATAATGTTGTTGTTTCAAGACTTTTCACTTCATTTTAGAACGTGCCATGCAAAATGCTCTAGAAATTGCATAATAGATGATATGCTACATTTTACATTTCACGGTAGATGTGACTTTTAAACCACAATGCCACAATACCGAACAGAGAATGATTGATTCGAGAACAAAAGATTCTCCTTAGCTAGCACATAGAAGGTTAGCAACAATACAGGCCTGTCTGGTTACCAAATGCAATCAAGTTAACAAAGAGCATTTCATTCTCATCACTGCAATTTCAAGACAAAAAGCCAGTCAATAGACAATTAGTCTCGTTTCATTTTCACAAAATTTATGCTCCCTCAGGCCTGTTACATTAGACAAAAGTAAACTTCTCAAAAAATGAAGGGAAAAAAATTTGACCAATACAGAATAAAGCAGAGCAAATAAAAGAGTAAAATGGGATTTACATGCAAATATGCCCTCCTAAACTTTGTGAGACTTGAATCTATTCAATCCACCAGTTACAGTTATCTCCAACCAAATGAATAAGCATAAAACCCTGCAAGACAGGATTAAAGATAATTTCAAGATTTGAATTACTGAATATTTCTCCTTTCGTAGGTCAATAAGCATAAAACCCTGCGACACAGGATAAAACTGAAATTACAATTACACAATTTAGTTTAGTTTACAAATTGAAATCTAGCGTCAAATGGAATCACTAGATAAGTCTTCTCCAAAAGCCAATCTGTAATCAATTTTGACACAAGGTATGTGGGTAAATCATAGGCCAATGGTTTCCTTTATAATTTCTGCACCTTTTCTCCATCAACGGGCAATCATGGATAATTAGTTGCAAAAGTGATTTAGGCAAGCCTTTCTCTAGAAAGTATTTGAGCTTTACGCTGCAGTTTAGCGTTGTGTTTGAGGCTTGAATTGTCATTAATAACTGTACTTAAAGATCAAATTCTTATTGATTTTATGGAGATTTCTAAGTATATATTTGAGTTGCAGTTAGATTCACCCTGTGGAGTTCAGGGCAGATCATTATATGAGATGACTAGCAATTCATAGACTTTTTGCATTTTAACAAATTTACTTGATAGAAAAAATGATACTGAGTAAATTATACTATTAATTAAATTAAATTGTTATATTTATTTTATCTCAATGTCCTGAGATGGATTGTCAGATGGACTCAAGAATAATCTGATTCCCGCAAGCAGAGTAAAGAGATCATTTTCATTGGCCTGCACTACAGTTTCAAGACTACAAACTAACAAGTCAGTCAACTACAAGTTCATTTCATCTCTTTCAAATATTATGAAGAAGAGTAATCTAATGGCTATGCATAGTTCAATCTAATGGACATGATTCCCTGAACTTTACGAAGGACAATTTACATTTGTTTTGTACAATACTTTTTGCTGAATCATCCTTATCATTAGTCATCAATCTTTGCTGAGTCAATTGCCATGTCAAGACTTGCAGATGGTGAGATCTAGACTGAGGCTGCTCACAAAAGCATTTCATCGAACATCAAATTCATTCCATCAAACACCTAACCTGTTCTAACATGAATGAACTGTTATTTGTAATATTCGGGATTCATAATTGATACAATGGCTACTTAAAAGACACTATTTAAAGTAGTAAATTAAATAACTCAAACTCAAGAACAATTATTTTTAAAGTAGTAAATAAAGTAATTTGGTCTTGTCCGTGTGTTTTGGATTGAATATTTGGCCTGATAATGAACAAATTAAAATCATCAATGGTTGGATTAATTATATGCTTACTAATGCTATTAAGAGCTATCGGATGAACATACAAAAATTTAAAAAAATAATAATAATTTTGATCAATTAATTTGACTCATTTATTTAAAAGGCAAGCAAAGAGGAGAAGATAAATCAAACCAAGAAGGCAGCTGTCCAAGCTTCTTAGGCATGTGCTCATTAATCAGCATTTTGTCACGGGGTGAGTTTGATGCGCAGCAACCCGTGCGGCACTTAGGCAACTTTCAAGCGCAAAGTTGCTAAGTAAGCCTTTGAGCTTCTCAACCTAGCTAAGTGGAAATGCTTAAGAGCAAAGCTAGAGAGAGAGAGAGAGAGCAATATAGCCAATGAGAGATTTTATTACTCAAAGAGGACTTTACAATTGAGAGCTTTACAATTGTGGTGGGTGATCCCCAAATGCTAAGTGCCTTCCCCTATTTATAGAAATGGGAGGAGCATTCTAGAGGCTTTACAAGTTGGCCACTTGCACAAGTGGGCAAGTTGTGCAAGTGGCTTATCTACAAGAAGGGTGTAGAGAATTCTAGAAGATGGGCCAAGCAAACAAGCCTTGGTGGAGCTTGGCCCGTTGGGCTCCGATGACTTGGCGCTCGAGCGATGACTAGGCGACGACTAGGCGGCGACTAGGCGCTCGGGCAATGACTTGGCGCTTGGGCTTGCGGTGCGGGCTTTATCACGGGCCGACAAATGTGTGCGAGGAAGCCCGGCGCTAAACGCACTCCACCATTCGCGAGGATTGTTGCGAAGTGTGGCGGTGCGCGCGCCAAATTAGCCTTCACTCGTAGTTGGTGCGAGCGGCCCGTGACAATTTGCTCTCTTCTCACTGTCAATGCAAAATCCCAAAACTCTAACAAGATTTACATGCTGAAGCTTTGCAGTTAGCACAGCCTCATTCTTGAACTACTCAAATCCCTTGTGTTAATGTATTTGAAAGTTGCTTCGCTGTTGTTTCTTATCTATCTAGCAATATGCCTGGAATAAACTCACATGTTGAAGGTTTGAACTCGACAATTTTTGCTTTCGGTGCCATATATTTAAACAGTCGGATGAAATAATATCTCATAACCAGGGCCATATCCACCCTCCCCAAGCTTATTTTTTAACGTTATTATTAAATTCATCAGTAGCTGCAGAATTTGATACTTTGCTCTTTGCTTCTTCAGCTCAGTCCAATAACCCTATCAATCCAAAAAAAAAAAGAAAATGAAATTCAGAAAAAGCTTTAAATTTACATCTTCTTCTTTCAAATAAAAATTTAAAGAATCCTGATCAATAGCTATGTTGCCAGTTTGTTTGGAGCTTTTTCATCCAGCAGAAATATGCAACATAGCATGGTAGAAGAAAACCAGATGCAGTTGTAAGGCGACTGATTGTTTTATTTCTTTTTATCATCTTCCTAAGCTGTAAAATTGATTTACTGTGGTAACCAGAGGTAGCATAAAGATCTTGATACAAATCATTTTCAATCTGTAAAATTGATTTACAGTAGTGACTAGAAAGTAATAAACTAACATCAGTAAGAGAGAATATGTTACATCAACAAGAGAGAATGTTTGATGAGTTCAATTAATGTAACCATAACTAAATTTCATCATTTGTCCTTTTTTTTGGGCCAAATAAAAATCCTGCAACCAACTAAAAAAGCAATAAACTAACAATTTTGGCAGGCCATTAAAAAGCAATAAACGAACATCATAAAATCCTTAATTAATTTAATTACCTGCATACAAACTCAGAGGTGAACTTGGATTAACCAGCTTTACCTAATAATAAAGGATGATAAAACAGCTTACTTAGAATAATTAATTAAAGCTTTGCTTACCTGCAGCTTGAGAGAGCGCCCAATTATCGTTATTGGCACGCAACATTGCCAAGCAGCTTCCTTTCCTTGGCATGAGAAACCTCGATAATGTCTTCTCGATGTAAATCTTGATGTCTTATAGATCATGTCTCAAGCATCCATAATTGCCGGCTCTTTTGTTGGAGCATCAATGCCATTATCCTCAGTATTCATCAGAAATCCAAGCATATATCCATAGAAAGGCAAAGCCAAAACCAGCTCATCAGCCGATACTCCGCCATCAATTCAAGCCCTCATACCTTAATCTGTATGAACTCTACTACTTGGATCATACAAAGCTGCATGATGTCCTGTAGAATCTACTCTCTAAGGCACGTGGTAGCCAAATGTCATAACATGAATCCAATTCAAGTACTTTTTTGTTGAATCTAAATGAAAACTTTTTGAGTCTGAAGCCAGTGTCATTTGAACAGCTCCAGTCAGAATCAGCTGAGCCTGGCTTGTATATTTTTGGGATTCTTCAAAGGGAATCCCTCATATATAATACATCAGAGCTTGTGTTCAAGAAAGATGCAGGCCCTGGAAGCCATAACCCATAAAGCCTGGCTGTCTTTGTTGAGGGTCAATGAAAGATTTCCTAAAAGAAGAATCGGAATTCGTAAGAATCGAAATTGGCTAAAACTGAAATGAGGATTGAAATTTAAGTTATTTACTTGAGCTACAGGAATCGAAATAAAATACACCCCATTGATTTGTTTATTATATTTTGGAATAAGAATTGACTGTTACAAGTTACTAAAATGTCATTTGTTAATTGTTATTCCTAATATATTTTGTATATATTATAATAATAAGAATAATAATAATGACGACAATAATATTAATCAAAACAATAAAATTAATAAATTCTAATAATAATAATAATAATGAAATTAAAGACAATAATGATGATGACGACGACGACGACATTAATGACAATAATAATAACAAATATTAATAAATTTTGATGATATTAATATTAATAAAAATGACATTAATGACTGTAATAACAATTAAAATAATAAAATTATGAAATCTTAACAATAATAATAATCAAATTAATGATAATAATAATAATAATAATAAATTTTAATAACAATAATATTAATATAATAATATTACAATAATAATAATAATAAAATGATGATGACGACGACGACGACAATGGCATTAATGCTGTTGTTATTTTAATTTTCCCTACTACTAACAATAATAATAATAAATAATAAATGACTTATTTGTATATAACACAAAATTTTTAGATATTTTCATAAATTCTATAGGGATTAAAATGTAAAAATGACAAAACTTGTTTGAGGATAATTTGAAGATTATAAAAGTTTAATGGGTATAAAATGGGTTGTTTTAGGAATCAAAGTTTGATTCTTAACCCATGAATGAAATTAATGGGAATGATTTCTAAATAAAGGTGGGTCTCGCGATTTCGATTCTAATTCTTGTCTCTATTTTATAAAATAAATACAGTCAACAATTTAAATTCCCTAATTCGGGAAGTAAATGCGCTATCAATTGAAATGGCAAACATTGAGCAATAGAAGCATACCCTTCTTAACCAGCACAAAGAGAGCACTTCAACAACGGCGGAATCGTGCGTGACATCATCACCAGGGCATCCGATGGTCTCATCGTGCCCTTTGCCCTCGCTGCCGAGTTATCCGGAGCCAATATCACGTCATCCGTTCTCCCCGCTGCTGGCATCGCTGAGGTGGCTGCTGGTGCCATCACTATATGCTGTGTGCTATAGCCATTACTATTATGTTTTTGTTATTATTGTTATTATTATTTTATTTGCATAAAACAAAAAATTAAAAACATATAATTAAGAGTAGTCATAAACTTTTAACTAAGAGTCAAATTATAATATTTGATGTATACCAATGCCTATTATAAGATCTATGATGAGATATCAAATATCAATATAGAGTCGAGATTTATATCATCAAGATACAAATTTGAAAAATAATTATGCTTATTTTATCTTGCAAATTTCGGTATGTTATTATAAATTGTAAAGTCGGTCGAATGTAAAACCTTATTTCATCAATTAGCTTTTAAAAAATATTTTTGTTTATTTTATGTAATATTATGGGTGAGTATGACTCATGACTATGTGTTTATTTAAGTAATATGGATAAATTGATAAAGAATAGTTGTCGACAAATGATTAATGGAAAATTAATCACACTAATTAACAAATGATTACGATATCACAAACGATTACGATATGGATGTATCATGATGGATTTTATAAATAAAACAAAAAGAATTCGTCATATATTTTTTTAAGGATTTGCAATTTATGAATGCAAAATGGGCCTCCGGAAACTGGTTTGATTTGGGCATGAAGTTCAAATCGGTAGTAACCGCGATGAGCACCCTGAGAATTTGGGCCTTTGATTAGAATAAATAAACAATATAAAAGCTCATTTTTTATGATGATAGTTTATCTAATAAATAACTATAAGTACTTATTTAATAATTATAAGTATTTATTTAATTATATAATTTTATTATTATTATTATTATTATTTTTGTTGTTAGTTGTTCTTTTAGCAAAACTTTTGAAAATTAAACAAATTGTTTTGTCTTTAATTACGAGTAAAAACTCAAATTTTAGACATTTGATAATAGAATTCAAATACTTTTTAAAAATATTAAATGTCAAAAATATCATCAACTTATTTGATAATTTTATTTTATTCATTTGATAATATAACTTTAAAAAACTTGTTTAATAAACTACTTATATAATTTTTAATATAAATTTTCATGGACACCCAAATAATTAAAATTTTTGTAGTAAAAACTCTATTTATAATAGCTCTACTAATAAAATCTCTACTTAAAAAAGTTTTATTTTTTAAAAATTATAAGAAACGGAGCGTTAGCATTGTATAAAAAAATGAAATAAAAAATATCCTAATTGTTGTGAGATTCTTATCTCCATGACTCCATCACAACAAAATTCATGAGCGCTCCAATTGTCATGTGATGTTCCATGCTATTAAGTTTTGCGTTTTGCCACTTTGAGTTGAATCTCCCACAAATTTAAAATAAAATTGCACCCACTTTAACTTGATTAATGGTATGCTTATTATTTTCAGAAGTTTAAGGCTTGATATCTGAAATTGTACGAATTTTAAATTTTTTTGTTAATTTAATTTATATTTAGTGAATTAATTCACTTTTAATTTATTAGATTAATCAAATACAATGAATTTTTAATTAATTAAAATGTATGTTTGTCGACCTTCTAAATTGACAAACTATTAATATATCGATTAATTAACACTTCTTTTAAATTAATAAATTTTATATCATAGGGAATTATTAATTTATAAAAATTTTACAGTACTTCAATTTTTTTATCACCAAGCTAAATTGTTAACCTCCAGACAGACAAAACCATTTTTACTACAGCAGTATGCAAGGAAGTCAAGCATCGGCATCAGCACAGCCTTTTGGGCGCCGTTGATTTTACATAATAAAACAAAGTCAGCTATCATCATCCACCGTCGAAACGCACATCAACTTCAATCACTTCGAGTAACTGATCATTCTTCTTCATGTATTTTTTAATTCCTATAGTTATCAAAAACCTTAAACACCTGAAGTAGCTAAATAGAGAAACGGAGGATGTCGGTGTCGTTTTCTCATTTTTCAGCACCATTCCCGGTTAGCTTTTTATACATGGGATTGTCTATTTATTTCTTTATTTTTGTTTTTGATTGAAAAAAGTTTTGTATGTTTGATGAATTTTGTTGAAATGGTATATGGGTTGTTTGGTTTCTTGCAAATGACGATAGGAAACTATAGTTTGTAGAGGATTTTAAAGAACTGAAGTGCACGAAATTAGTACTGCACTTGATTTTCAACCTGGTATGATTCTTTTTGCCGAAAGTAAAAGATCTTAACTCAATGCATTTCATTGGGATTCTTCGGCAATTAAAATTTGTTTTTGCTTCTTCCAATGAGTTATTGAAACACTTCAATTTGTGTCACAGTTTTTGAAAGCACTCCATGAATGCTATTGTTATATACGGTGACATTTTCACTTTTGTTACTGTTATTACATGGGTAAACTTGGTACCTTGCTTTACTAATTTGTCGGATAACAGCTGTTGCATATTTGGCGTGATAGAGGCTTACAAATGGGGAGTGCAACCATTTTTGCTAAATTTCTAGTATAATAGAGTCATACATTAGTTATGCGAATGTACAATTTTCTTGTTTTTGTTGTATCTAGGTGGCAGAAAAAAATATTCACACGGTAACTGGTGATTGTTTTGCGGTCTATGGAGGTTCTGCCACTGTATACCGAAGGTTTTGAGGCTTAAAGCTATAGTTACTTGAGAGACTGAACCTTGGGCATTGCAATAAAAAGCATGGACTACTGAGTAAGTACCAGATCATAAAGAATCAAGACAAGGATCGGTTAGATAGTCATCTAGAAAGTGTTTCATCAAATGACGGACAAGATTCTGAACGAGTTTCAACATTATCTTTGCCTAATGGTCAGTAAGGACTATTGTAAGTTAACCTCTTTATTAAGATCAGTTGTTATGTCTATCAATGTGAATTTATATTGGTATATTCATTTTCTCATATTTTGCAATTGAAAACTTAAAATCTCTAGATTGTTGAACTGACAGTTCTGTTGGAGAAATGAAAAGAACAACTTCACAATTACAAGCACATTCCTCAAATTTGCCCATTCAGAGCGATGAAGCACCTTCACTTCGCATTGCTGCTAGAGGAGCCATTGGTGAGCTAGCAAAAAGGAAGATATTCCCAGCATTATTTGCTCTCTATTACAGTGGCTTTCTTCCGGAGGTAGTACCGCAATTTCTTTATGTTGTTAGACCTCTTTGCCTTTTGTCTAGAATTGCTACGATAGAGTTCTTTTTTCACCCAGCCTGTTGTTTTTATTGTTGCGGATTCTATGCATTTACTTTTCCGAATCATTAATCCAATTATGTTGTTATGTGCATCAAAACATATTCAACTTGCTTCTAATGTAGCAAGGAAAATGGGAATGTTTCTATTAATTGAATGAAAGACATTGTTTTCATCAATATTTTACAATTTTCCAAATGTGTTTGGTGAATTTCCGGTTTTTATTATTTTTATCATTCCTGCCTGTAGAATGTCGGAATTGTTGGTTATTCAAGCAAGAATTTGACAGATGAAGACCTGAGGTCCATCATAGATTGAACTTTGACTTGCCGCATTGATCGTCAGTGAGGTTCTTATACAGCCATACAAATTCTCTTTGCTGCCATTCGGTTTCTTGTTCTAAATCGTTGAGTGAGTCAAATTACTGCCCCTTATAATTTTCGGATGCAACGTGCACAAATGCTAGACACTGCCTCAATGATTGTAATTCATGGCTGTCAGTTATTTACATGCCGATGGGGTTTCATCGATTTATAACTTTGGGATCCTTTTGGCTACATTCACCAAAGTTTTCAAAGAGGAAAAAAGAGAGGAGAGGGTGGGTTAGCTACGTATCACATTCTGTTAGCTAGTTGTTAAGGCAGGATTTCTATTGATTTAAAGGAATTATGAGTGTGTTTTTGGAAGGACCCTCTCAAGTACGTCAACATGCAACCGTTGCTTATGGAAAGGGCTTTGCATCTAGACAAGCTTTAGGCTTTGAAAATGTGTTAAGTTGAAATAAATGCAACCAGGGTTTATGATGTAGTCCATCAACTTAGTTTGATTGCTATAAAATTAGAGTAGAATGAATTGAAGAAGTTTAATATGGCATTTGTTTCTCATGATTTTAACATCTTTTCAGAGAACATATTAACTTAATGGCGGTTATGACAACCGAGAAGGGATGTAAAGCTCCGCGCTTTGATGAAGCATATCGAGGTGGGGTTGGTAAATCACAAATCAGTGCTGTTTACAAGTCTCTAGCTTTATCGTGCTTCCTATGTTATGCAACTTAATGGTATTATCTGGAGCCTGAAAAAAAAAAAATTATAATGAAACTATTTGGCATTAATGTAATATTATTTTTCTCAAATTGTTGGGCTATTAGCTGCTTACCTCATATCTTAAGTTTTTGCATCTAGTGATTTATCTTATGGCACCTGATGAAAAATTAATTTTTTTCTATTTTCTTAATCATAATTATAAAAAATCAACTTATTATTTCTTTTTCCTCTAAAGATTTGTTAAAAACATCGGAAAAAATAGATTTAAATAGTAGTAATATGTGATAGTTTATACTATTCAGTCACATTCGTATCCTAGCGTGCAAATCACCCTATTCCAATTTAGTTTTATTTGTTGTATCATTAGCTGTTACAACTAATACATTTATATGGAAGTATAATATGACAAAACTTATTATTGAATGACTTTATAGTAAGATTGTGTATAGGTTGGTTTTCTAGATTAAATTCTTAAAATATAATAGATAATATATTTTTCGTCATTGAAGCACTTCTCAATTATTACTTTGTTAAAAACAAGGAACAAGAGAGAAGTTCTGGTGAAGGTAGTATATGAGATAATGTCGCAAGACTCAATTCACTTGTGTACGTTCTAGTTTAACCATGCCAACTTTCTTTCTGTAATAATTAATATTTTGCCTACCGCAGGGGGGATCTGGGGCAAACAGGATATTTTTACCTATCTGTGCTACAAGAAGCACTTCTGGATGTTGCATCCACTCTTGCCATTAGTGCCCAAACCCAGAAGGCTGGACTTGTATAATAAGTGAGAAACCTTTCGGGTTTGATGCACTGTCTTCTCCCCGGCTAAGAAAAGCCCTTCTTTCCAAGTCCCAGGAAAAGCAACTATACAGGTGAGTAAGCACATTAGGTATACTAATTTATTTGTGTGCATACATTCAATTTTAACTTTCTTCTTCAATTTTGTAGGATAGATCATCTTCTGGGGAGGAATCGCATTGAGAATCTTACAGTATTAATGTTCTCAAATCTAATTTTTGAGCCGTTATGGGGCCGAGCATACATATGCAGTTTACAGGTAATTTTGTTTTTTCTCTAAAGCAATGACATTCACTTGTGCTTTTTATTAGCCAATGATAGCCACTACCTGTTTGCATTTTCATGCAGGTCATTTTGCCAGAAGAGATGGGTGTGCGGTCTGGAAGGTACTAAATACAAATAATTCATTGTATCTTCATTAACAAAGCCAATTATCTTATCCTCATGTCATTATATGGTAAAATATTGTGTAATTTTCTCGGCTGTATGCAGATATTTTGATGGTCATGGGATCATCTGAGACATAGTGCATGCTCATATACTACAAACCATAGCATTGCTGGCAATGGAAACCTGTACAAGTCTTGATGGTGAAGATATCCAGAATGAAGAGGTACCTTCTCTTCTGCGAGATGATCTATTTTATTCAAAATTAATTCAGCTGATAAAAACAAAAGAGACATGCAAACATAAATTTGGTTAATTTTTTGTGTGTAATGCGCAAGCAAGATTATACCTGATTCTAGCCTTATGTAGGGTTGATTGGGTATACTTTTGTATGGCTCAAATAGTGCTCTTTTTTTTTCATTTTTTTCCCTCTTAGTGGATGGCTGGTCCACTATCTGTTTTAGATCTTCTTTATTAATACACTTTTGAGTTTCTTATCCCAAAAAAAAAAATGTGCAAGCAAGATTAGAAAGCGCTGGTAATCTGTTTCTAATACGGCAGTGAAGTTGAGGAATATACTTGTTAAAATTGCTAGCTTTTTGTGGATGTCCCTAACTTCATATGTCTTATTGAATCTGGAGAAAGCTAGAAAGGCATCAGTTTTATCAAGTTGTGGGTTTATCAACTATATTGCAGGTTATGTGAATGTGATTGTAAAAACAAAAAATGAGTTTTGAAAATCCTTAGGAAGAATGTATTAATTTCTAATGAGGTAAATCTCAAATTCTTGTATCCTTGTCAGCATCATTTTGATAGAACTTACACAGTTTTTCGACCAAAAAGGTTGTGGGGAAGCATGCGAATGATTTTGCTTTTTCAGAGGCTATTCTGTATTGCCTAATTTCTTATGAAAGTTCTGTAGAAGGTTTTATATTTGTTTTGCGAGGAAGGACATCTACTCCACCTTTCTCTGTACTAATAAATATTCTGTTTCTATCCCTTGCCTCCTCGAAAGTAAAAAAATGAATACAACAAAATTTGATTGCATGTGGTCTTATCGATAAGAAGCTCATCCATTTCAGGTCAAAGTTTTGAGGTCAGTTTGCAGATTGGAACCAAGCAATGTCTTTCTTGGCCAACATAAAGCTACCTCCGGAGACGAGGTTGATGTTAAATTGAACAGCTTGAGCCCCACGTATTTTGCTGCTGCATACATTGACAATGCAAGTTGGGATGGTGTGCCTTTTCTAATAAAAGCTGGCAGGGGACTAATCAAACACAGGTAATAGTAATTTCAGTTTTGCTGTTTATGCCTTGATCACTTATTTTCATCAAAGATAGACATTGTCATGGTTTGTACATGATTATGATAGGAACCTAGAACGTACCCCTATAAAGCTGGCTTGTAAGGGAAGGGTAGCCATTAGCTTATATTCCGATTTAGATTTACGGCTGACCATATTTCTAAAACATAAAAATTAAGAAACAAATTGTTATCATTAACATAGTCCGCTTCAGTTTTTTCATGACAGTTCAGTTCAATGCTTGTGTGTACATATATATCTGTTATCTCATAATTCACATGGTCTAGTTCAATGCTTCGTAACTTTTGTAATTGTTGTCCTCACTTCAATGATCAAGATGGTGCACTAACTATGGAAGTAAAAAGGCTGCACTAACTATGGAAGTAAAAAGGCTATAGTCTTGCATAATGAAACACTTGTCATTCATAGATTTTTGTATAAAGAGCTAAAAATAATGATTATCATCTCTAGGGGTTAAGACAGAGTTGGCTTAAACCAACATTTCTTTTGCAATACGGGATGTGCTCACCAATGCTAGCCATATAATGCTGAGTGGAGATACGTATACAGTTGCATCATGTTCTGGGGAACATCTATCATGAACGTTTTGGGCATAATATCGACGTTGCCACAAATGAACTAATATTGCTCGATGTGCCTGATGAGGCCGTTCTAGTCAGATTCAACAATAAAGTTCCTGGATTAGGCTTGCAATTTGATGCTTTGGAGCTCAATTTATTCTCTTAAGGATAAGTAAGCACTTCAGTTTATAGAAATGGTTCTGTTTCTGCTACTGACTTGTCATCACCTTTGATATCCTTCATGTGCTTGTCTTTTGTGTTAAAACTGTAGATACAACGAGAAGGTGCCTGATTCATACGAGAACATCTTCTTCTTGAAATAAATGGTAACTTTGTACATGTAAATTGTGTGAAATTAGGCTTGAGAAATGCCTGTCCGGATTCGGAGGGTAATTCTCAAGAGCTTAAACCCCTTATTGAAATTAGATTTTTCTTGTAAATGTGACTTGGGTTATGCTTACAAACGATGTGCTGAGAGTTGGTTCAAGATCATGAGCAGCGTGCATGTGACTATGTGAGTCAAAAAGTACCTTGAATTTCATTTTCTAATGAACAATTGATGGATGCCCATTTGCTTGGTGTTAGTATTAAGATGTGTGTATAGTTATTTGTTATGTGTGATCAAAGAGTAATCTTTTGCGATATTGTGCATAAATTGTTGATGATGATGGATACCTGTTGGTGGTTTTGAATAAATGTGTTTGATCCTAGATTCTCTCTGTCTATTGACAAAGAGGGGGATACCACAATACCAAACGGAGTTTGAAAGATTGATTCGAGAAGGCCTAACACGTCGAAATTCGAATGAGCCTGTTCGATTACCAAATAAAATCAAGTTAATAGACTAAAGAGCATTTTCATTCTCATCACTTCAATTTCAAGCCTAAAAGCCAGTCAATAGACAATAATTTGATTTCACAAGTGCAGGGGAAATTAAAAAAACAAGTGACCGCTCACCGACAGACATTAAAGCAGAGTAAATAACACTGAAAAATGTTGAGTCAGAGCAATTCACCGGATTATTCCATAACAGCAAGCATAAAACGTTTGTTGGGGAAAAAAAATATCTGCATCACGAGATTAGAGATAATTTGAAGGTTTGAAATACCAATTCAAGAAAGCTACACATTGTTACCAGCTATCGCATAATCGAACATTATCATAAAACAAGGAAAAAAGAAAAATCCTATCGTGTGACCTTTAATAAATAAAACAATTTCACATATTGAAAACCAAATAAATGAAGGAAAAAAAAAATTTAAAACGTAACCACCAAATAATAAAAGACTTAAAAACAATAACCTGAAGTTCTTAACTATGTAGATGGAAGACTTTTAATTTTTAATCACAAGATAATTAATACCCATCACATAATCGACGCACAAGAGAAATGTAAGCTTTAGATTATTAAAAAAAAAAAAACAACAACAATTTAAACGTAACTCACCAAATAATAGAAGACTTAAAAACAAAAGCCTTATTCCATATTCAAGACTTCAATTTTCAATGATTTAAGATTTTCAAGCCTTGAAATAGTGATTTCTTCAAGGGATGTGTTGTCCAACCTTTCTGCTAACGACTCCAGCTTTGAACAGCCACTGACCACGAGGAACTTAAGGGCCTGAGGTAGATTTCCATTCCGTGACAATAAAGCAAGATTCGAGCAATCTCTAACCTCGAGGTGCTCCAGCGTGGCAAGTAACTCATTTACTGAAGAAGAGGATGTGAGGGAGGTGCACCCACTGCTGCTACTGCAGATGTCCTGTTCCCCTGTCAAAGTCCTTAAATTATGACATCCAAAGATAATCAGCTGCTTCAAGCTCGGAGGTAGCTGGATTCTACCAATATATGTCAAAGAATCACAATAACAAATCTTCAGACTTTCAAGAGATGTATTGCTATCTTGCATCCATGCCTCGGGTAAGGATTCCAAAGCATCGCATTCTTCAATTTTAATTGTTCTCAATCGGGAAGGCAGAGCAACCTCGGGAAAGGAAACAAGTGACTTACAACCCCGAATCTTCAAACTCTGAAGAGATGAATTGGAGTTGCGCATCCATGCCTCAGATAAGGATTCCAAAGCATCGCATTCTTCAATTTTAACTGATCTCAACTGGGAAGGCAGAGCAACCTCGGGAAAGGAAACAAGTGACATACAACCCCGAATCTTCAAACTCTGAAGAGATGAATTGGAGTTGCGCATCCATGCCTCAGGTAAGGATTCCAAAGCATCGCATTCTTCAATTTTAACTGATCTCAACTGGGAAGGCAAAGCAGCCTGAGGAAAGGAAACAAGGGAAGCGCAGTTATATATTCCCATCTCTGTAAGGGAACTAAGGGTGAGCAATGCTTGTGGTAGCTTTATAAGGCCCTCACATTCACTCAATTCCAGATACTGAAGCCTGCACGGCAACTGTGGCTGTTGTTGGTCCTGATCTTCCTCTGTGACCAGGGAAAGAAGATGGGGACATCCTGAAATCTGCAGCCGATTAAGGGAGCTAATGTCTTCCAATAACCGAGTTTCACTCTGCCACAAATATGTTCCCTCTCGGACATTTTGAATCTCTAAATTTTCCAATTGACGCAGCCCTTGCTCAAATGGAACTGCTAAGACTACTTCATTTGTCATATACCCTAAATGCACTGATTTCAATGAGTGTAGGTCAATTGGGCTGCTGAACACCAGCGTTTTACATCCATCGATTTCTAACTCACTGAGAGCTGGCAAGCATTGAATTGTCACTAGCAACTGTTCACAACTTTCGATGACAAGCGTCTCCAATAAAGGAAGACGTTTTGGCAATGTACCTTGCAGTTTAGAACAACTCTCAAGAGAAAGCATTCGCAGCTTAGGAAACACCTCATCAAATTCACGACCAGATCCATGGGGAATCCACTCTTCCCATTGTTGCATATTCGCAAAGGAAAGAGTCTCCAGCGATTGAAAGGGCACTGAACAACTGTTTCCATAAAACTCTAGACCCACGCTCTTTACTCTATCCATTTTGCTTATCGAAAGATGCTTTAGAACCGGTAGTTGCCCAACTGACGGCAAATATGTACACATGCCACAACATTCAAATTTTAGACTCACTAATTTTGAGAAAGAGAAATCTCCTAACCAAATTGGAAATTTTGTACCACCATAGCCGCTGATGGTGAGCTCTTCTAGTTTTTTATGAGGTTTTAGCATGTCCAGCACCAGTATTTCAATCATAGAGTCCACCTCCGGTATTGGCTCCATCGTATCACTACTGTTCCAATCACGCCGCCATTCAAGCAATAAAGCTTTAAGATTCACCTTGCTGCTTAACTGAGCCTCACTGGCATCGCCAACATCTTTCACATTCTCCAACTTCGAGATTTGTAGTCTCCCCTGAAGATGCGTCAAAGACTTTAACTCTCGCAGCCCAGAACCAGTGTCTTTTCCCACAACAAATCTACACAAGGTCAAGAGACAATTTAATTTACCGAATCCCTTCGGCATTTCTTCCAATGAACGAACATATGAATTTTTCAGATGACGCAACTTCTTCAAATTTCCCATGTCATTACACAACTTCTTGAGCCGTCGACAATCTTCCAACAAAATTGTATGCAAGTTGTACAGTGAATTAATTGACTCGGGCAGAATTTGAATTTGAGTTCCGGATAAGTTTAGAAAGCGTAAATGCTTCAAGTTTCCAATTTCATTAGGCAGGTTGAAGATGTTACAATACCCAAACAATGAAAAGACCCTTAAGCGTGGGAGATTCAACAACCCCTGAAGAACACTCCAAGCCAAATAATCATCCCTGTAATCTGACAATTTTATTGGTAAAAAGGTTCGCAAATGTTCCACATAACAAATGGACTTCAACCTCTTTTCGCCATCATATTCTCCACGAACATAAGAAAAATGGCGAAGACTTTTTCTTTTTTGGTTTTCACCTTTTAAGCTACCCTCCATTCTAAAGCATATCTCCCCTGCAGCCCACTGAGCAAGGTCATTGATTAGGTCATGCATCACAAATGCAACATTACTTGACTTTTGAAATAATGACCTTGAATGTAACTCTCGAACGAAGAGACGGCCCAAATCTTCCATTTTCCTTCCATTGTATTCTTGATCCAAGAAACCTTCAGCCGTCCACAACAAAATTATCTCCTCTTCTCGAAATTCATAATCTTTGGGAACCAATGAGCAGTATGCGAAGCACTGTTTCAACTGTGCAGGAAGAAAATGGTAGCTTACTCTTAAGGCTGGCATAATATCACATTTGTCATCTGCAAAATCCCATACTTCAGTATTGAGCACAATTTCCCAGTCTGCAGGGTCATCTTTGCCGCGTAAAAGACCGCCAAGAGTTTTTGCGGCCAACGGTAATCCTTTGCATTTCATGGCTATCTTCTCTCCGACTTCCTTCAACGATTGATGCATGTTGAAATCCCTAGCCCCCAGTGAGTGTTGAGTGAGCACGCGCAAACAGTCGTCCTCTGATAACACTCGCAGTGCATATGGTCGAACACTTCCCACCTTTGATGAGACATCTTGATTGCGAGTGGTGACAATAATCTTACTTCCAGGCGTGCCAGCTTTAAACGGCCGGCTCAGGAGCTCCCAATCATTGTAATTGTCGTTCCACATGTCATCCAAAACAAACAAAAATTTCTTTTTGAGCAGCTCCTTCTCCAGCTTCTCTTGAAGTGAATTTAAATCATTGTCATTAACAGTCGCGTTAGAAATGGACATGAGAACTGATTTTGTTACCCTGAAAACATCAAAATCCTCAGAGACACAAGTCCACGCTCTGATCTCAAAACGACGTCGCACTCGATCATCTTTATAGACAAGCTGAGCAAGGGTTGTCTTCCCAACGCCGCCCATTCCAATTATAGAAATAACAGAGAATCCATCATCAGCTCTTAAATCATCCCTCAACAACAATTCAACGATCTCCTCCTTATCTTTTTCCCTGCCATATACTTTGGCTTCATTCACCAAAGACGTTGTGGGTGGTATTTGTCTCACATTTCTAGACTTGCCATCTGAAATTATATTTTTCAATTTTAACAGGTCTTTTTGCGTTGAAATAATATCCTGCAGCCGAGCAGTTAACTCCTCTATTTTTGACACCATCTTGGATTCAAAATTAAATGATGATCGAGGACTATCAGAGGTAAACAACTTCCGGATTTTTCTGGTTATAGCAGCATCAGTGAACTTCCTCTTCAACGAATTAGTGAAACTCGTACTTGCACTGGGTTCACCAGCAGCAGCTGGTTCTTGAAGCAGCAACTCCCTCCGCAGAGCTTCAGTTTCGAACTCATCCAACACGTCATCAACATCATAAGCCAAGTTCTGAAGATTGTGGAGCCACATCTTAACCGACTTCTCCCTGGTCTGCCTATCCTCAGCATCGGCAAGCACTGCCTGAATCATCTCCAACATTCCCTTCCACTTGATGAAATCAGCCTTCAGCTTCTCATGCTGTCTAAACAGCTCAAGTCCCCGTGAAGCCAGTTTTTCTAACAGCATCTGAACTGACGCACCCAGCACCGCCTCTCCGATGAATGACATTTTTTTATTTTTATTTTTATTTTTTTTGTGGTTGAAGGGAATAGAGTAAATTATGAAGAAAGAAGAAGAAAAAATCTGCAGAAATTGAACAAAGTCTAGTATGTGATTTTGATTTGGGAAGGCTGAAGAGTAGAGCAAGCAAGAATAAAGTCACTAGCGTTTTTGCTACTAAAGTCAAGCATGAGTGATTGGCTGGATTATTTATCTTTTACCATTTGATTGTGATATAAAATATTTTAAAAGCCTTTGATAAATAATCATTAATCAAATATTTAAATATTTTTTTATTTTATTTAACACACTAATAAATCCGGTATGTAATAATTTAAATAATTTATATTTATTTATAGTAATTATGACTGGTCAATACTAATTTATCATTAACTATCTTTTAAATTAATTTTAATTTTTATTGATAGTGAGAGGTTTAGACTTGTTTTTTGACAATACTTTATACCGAATCATCCTTATCATGAGTCATCAGATTCTGCTGTGTTGGTTGCCATGTCAAGACTTGAGGCTTAGGGCGAGACATTTCATCAAATATCTAGTTCATTCCATCACATGACCTGCTCTAACGTCAATGAACTATTATTTATATTATTTTGGAGGATTTTGCTACCTTGCAGCTGCTGTAACTTACAGCAGCTGCAAGGTAGGGGGTTCCTTATTTGGAATTCATAGTGATAATAAATGTTCAAGTCATTTTACAATATTTGCAGGCTTTGTCAAATCTTGTCTTCACTAGCATTCAGTGGCTGTCTTGAGTAATTCATGTCTTATGTTGATATAAGAAAAATGTACAAGGTAACTAACTGGCTGTGCACACATCTCATATGTACTCTTCTTCTTCTACGCTTATTTTTGTTACTATTGCGAGGCATGTAAGTGTTCCAGCCATGCTAATTGCGCATGGATTTTTAATTTTTCTTCGTAGTATCAATGGAGGAATCAGTACTGAAGTTGCTGAATAATAACAGAAGATCTTGTCTTCGCAAGCATCTCGAGTAATTCATGTCTGATGTGATGTTGCAAAAGGCAACTGGCCTTTTTTTTTCAAAAAAAAAAAAAAAAATCTTATGTAGTCTTTTATGAATACCATTTTAATTTCTTTTTTATCATTTCAAATGGTCTAGCTAAATATCAAGAATTAACATAACATGGGCAGCAAGATACGTGATTTCAGATGCCATAGAATCAGTAGTATCAAATTAAATACTCGCTTGTTTTGGTGAGCATGTGCAAACTGCAAACTTTTTGAGTTTAATTATGAACTGCATGCCACAAAAGTCAATAAAAACAAGGGTTGCTGTCTTGCTGATCCACCTTGCAAAGTTGCACCAATAATTAAGCGACAAAATGATAAAAGTTTTTTGCAAAGCAAAATGCAAGTGGAAAGACAAAACAATGTAGACGCCGATTGAAATTAAAGCAAAATAAACAAAACGATTGAGCTTCCCAGTAAAAAGAATGTCTCCTTGATACTCATTACTCTCAAAAGTATTCAATTTTGGTAATCGAAAAAAGCCGAAAGTGGGAACGTCTAATAATGAGTCCATTTACCTTTTAAGTGCATGCATTTAATTGCTCCAATGATATTGTATGATTACAATATTACATGTTGATAAATGAGCACTTGCATCTAATTATGTATCTGCAAGTTGTGAAGGGTACTTGCTAATCACACCAAACTTTTGCATTGGTATTTTTGGTCCCTTATTTATACTTCCGCCCGAATGCCCCCAGATTTCTTGCTTGCGCTGTACAAGCCCATGTGTCCGTGTATAATATGCTATATAATACCTTAATTACTTTCAAGCATATAGGAAGTGTATAATGATTTTGTTTGAAGAGCTTTCACTGCGTTTTATATAGTGCTAAAGAAATTGTTTTGCTTCAACTTGAGATCTGGCATAGCTCTAAATCGAGAAGATTCATCGGAAGACATCATTCCCACATTGAATATGTGACATCATGATTAAGCACAAATTCAGTTGAAAAAACTTAATATTAATTAGCTAGCCGCCTATTGAGAATTAAGCACAAATTCATAATCATTTAAAATAAATCTCTATTGAGGTCTGGGAATACTCAACAAACATCCACAGCAATCCCATTTTGATGGCCTGTAGGACATTGTTTTACAAAAGTATTGTTTTCCAATTTTTCATTAGGGAAAACCACCTATACCTTCAAGATTTGCTTAAATGGTCACTTTTAGTACAGCAACTCAACAACTGACTATAGATAAACTTCTTTAGTAAAACATTATACTATTTAATGGCACCAAAAGGTGTTTGTTTGACCATTTATGAAACTAATGTGATCTGTATGATCATTTAAGTAAACTCTGGGAATGTTAGTAGTTTTTTCTCTTTTTAATATGAAAAGTATATATTGAAAAGGATAGGGGAAAAGAACATTTTGCTTTAGTTCTTTTTTTTTTAAAAGAAAACTCATGTATTTGAAAATTTAATGCTATGATGAGAATGAGAAATCTCCGCCAATAAATACCAGTCCTTGCCCTCTATTGTTAGCCCAACTCATGTGACCCGGGTGCAAAGTACATTCACGACCAAATGAGTTCCGCTCTACGGCCGAATTCAAGTTTAAAACCCAACTAGAAAATGAAAAATGAATTTGAACTAAATTAGCTAAAATTATTCTTCTACTTTCTTAATACTAACTAGTAAAACTGCATTTTCAATATCTTTGCCTTTCTGTACATTTCTTCCTTCTTTCTTTATTGGCAAGTACTTTAGAAGACATTCACGGTTTTCTTTATTTATTGAAAAAAAATTTTGTATGTTTTTAATCCTATTTTGAATCTGGTGGAATACTATTCTTACAATTTTTTTCATCAAAATATAATTAATCAGGTGACTGCGTGTGCAAAGTGCATTCATGGTTAGTTAAGTTATGTCCTGCAGCTGAAAATTCAAGTTTTGAAATAGCATTGACATGAAAAATGAATATGCAATATTTAAAAATTAACTAAATATTCTTCTATTTCACTACTAAATACTAAATTATTCTTTTTCCTTTTTTCCTTTAATAACAAATATTCTATAAGACATTCACGATTTACCATGTTCATAAAACAAAAAAGTTGACTGCTTTAACCCTATATACTTTGGCTGATTTTCAGGCTGCACTACCAATAGTCTAGTGAATATATCATACTCTGAAAAAATAGAAGAAATCATAATACAAGTTGATGATGAAGTATTGATTTGATCAAGGTCTGCCGATGAAACCAATTTGGCAATCAAAGGTTGATCATCAATCTTGTCCGTTAAATTAAATACGCTTGGGAGGACTATTGCAAAGCATAAATATCAAGTTATTATTCATCTTTCTTTTACGATGGCACTTTAGTTTCCCGTTCTGTAAAATTCTTTTTTTTTTTTTGGGCATCCGTTTTTTATAAAAATATATATTAGTCCTCGTTCATTTAAGTTTTTGCTTTATCTTTGTTTACTTTTGCCATCTTTCGAAGACCCAAAGCATTTTTCCCTACTAATTAAACTCGGCCAAGATTCTATCTATTCACTCATAGAGAACGCAAAATGTACATTTCAAAATTGTTAAAGTAGAAATGACATTTCTTTTCGAAAAATTAATTGTTTCTTAGAATATATGTAAACGTTTTATATAAGTAATGTATTTGCTTTCTTCGACTTCCAAAATATTTTGTCCGATCCATTTCTTGTGCTGCTCTGCATGCTTTGTTGAAGCTTCTTTTGGTCTTGATTTTGAATTTCAAAATCTTAAGTTATTCGTCTTTACAAGTTTTGTTTTACATAAATTGAAAAATAAGCTAAAGCTTCACTATATATCAACTCTAAGTGAATGTTTCGTTGGAAGAAAGAGTAGGAGAGGAAAGGAATGAAAAGGAAGAAGGAGGAGAGAAAATGATTGAAAAAGAGAGTTAATATCATTTTCATTGTTTGGTTGGACATGAAATTTTACTTTTTCCCCTTTTTTTCCTCTCTCCTCCTTTCCTTTCGTCTCCTCTCCTTTTATTTCTTCAAACCAAACATGCCATAAGTATATTCTTTCTTCATCCATTCAAGTTTTACTTTATCTTTATTAATTAGGCATCTTACAAAGCTTTTCTTGACTAATTGAGCTCTATCAAGATTCTTTACAGGATACAAGCAATGTATATGCCAAAATTGTTAAAGCAGAGATGACATTTCTTCTCGAAAATTAATTATTTCTTTAGAATATAAGTAAACGTTTCATAAAGGCAAATGTTTACTTTCTTCTTAAAATATTTCGTCCGATCCGTTTCTTGCATCACTCTTAATGCTTTATGAAGCTTCTTTTGGTCTTGGTTTTGAATTTCAAAATCTTAATTTGTTGATCATTACATGTTCTTTTCTTCATAAATTGAGCCATAAGCTATGCCACTTAGCTTTACTATATATCAATTCTATGTATATGCTGTAAAACAACCCTAAGTTAAGATCAAGCAGTAATACAATTGAGAAAATTCACATTTCATGATTTTCACACCAATAATAAATATAATAATATTGTATATTTATGTTTTCCTTAACATATCTCTAGTTTAGTTATCAATTAATTATGTATTTACAACTAGAGTAATACAAAGATCTTAACATTTGAATTCTAACTAATGTTGTATCCATCCATTGGATGGTAGATAAGTAACTTTATTAGTCACAAAATTTATCATCTACAAAACGAATCACACATAATATTGAGACTCAAGTTCGAATATCTAGAATTATTATTACATTATACATATTCACGAGGAAAATTTTACCCCTAGCTATATTTGTGAGAGGGAAAATATCTTAAGTCACGGAGAGTATGAACATCATCCCTTTATTATTATTATTATTTTGGAAAAACATAGTAAATGATGAAAAATGAAGAAGAAAAAAAAATCTTCAGAAATTGAACAAGTCTAGTTTGTAATTGTGAATGATTTGCGATTGTGATTTGTGGAGAGTAAAGCAAGCAAGAGACTGTACTGTGCACTCAACTAATGTAGTATCTATTTTGGATGATAGATAAGTAATTTTATTAAATATAAAATTTATCATCCACAAGATGAATGACACTTAACATTAAGACTTGAGTGCAAATATTTAGTATTATTCTTACGAAATACATATTCATGTGGAGATATCAACCCCTAGCCATAATTTTGAGAGGGATAATATTTTGAAACGCAGAGACTACTAGTTATTTTGATGTTTAAATTTACACATAGATAGAAGCCTTACCGCAGCACTACTAGTTATATTTAGCACAAAATTACCATCACAAGCAACCCTGAGCTCTGCACATAACTTCATGCATATAAAAGGCAATAACAATTACATTACCCTGAAATAGAATATAGAAGGATTTGTATATTTGAGCGAGTAGATTTCTAAGTTAATTGTCGGCAGACCTTTGAGTTGTATTAGAAAGTCTATATAAGTTATATATCTGTAGATTGTAAAAATTATTTTTTAAAAAAAATCCACACATAGTTTGTATATAGATTCATAGTGGATGTCAAATTGTAATGTGTCTAAAGAGTGTAACAATTTAAAAAGAGAAAAGAGAAGCTCGAGGGAACAGTTGCAGAAGGAAAATGATGAAGAGCTATATAATATATTTTTTTTTGGATACAAAGGTAATATATATTAATTTTGCAGGTGAGGCTGGGGTATGCACAAAGGCAACTTAAGAGCACTTTAGGCTGTAGGCGAGCAACCAGAATATCTCTGTGGAAATTCATTGTCAGATTCAAAAACAATATCAGAGCTACAAGGAGTATTCTGCTAATACATGATATGCTTTTTGTTTAAATACCTGGGATAAGTACCTGCAACACAGTGATTGAAGAAAATTTAAAGATTTGAAAGCTAACATTATTAATACCTATCACATAATGATTGCCGTCTCTAGGAGTTAAGATTGAGTTGGCCTACAGCAACATTTCTTTTGCTATATGGGATGCACTCAGCTCACCAAGGTTAGCCATAAAATGCAGAGTGGAGATTTTCATCACGAGGCCATTCTAGTCGGGAGCAACATGGTAATCATCCTAATAATCTTTACACAACCAAGACAAATAACAAAGGAATTGTACAGTACAAAATAACATAAAAGCAGACTCGTTAAAAAAAATAGACCGATCCGTTGATTCGTTCCAACTCATTGAGTAAATCAGGTAGAAATATCAGAAAAAAAAAAGGAGCGTTGTACATATAAATTGCAATAAATTACTGTCTTCATTCTGAATTATCTACACTTGACTTTTAGTCACTGCTGTCATGATTCAGCAGATTGGCTGGTGATAAAGAAGTCATTCTCTAGGGAAATTCAGTCTCAGATTCTTTTGGTTTAATATATGACATGCTTTTGGTTTAAATATATATCTATGATAAATGGGGACATGAGGTCATTGTTAAATTCATTGCTTTAGACAATAGAAACAACTCCCCCCAGGCCATTGCCTATGTGGCAAAGATGAGTTCAGGCTTTATTGGGACTCATCTGGCCTGTATTAAGTACAGATATTTGAACTATGTCTGGAACTCCCGAATAGGTATAATTGTAAAGATGTAGACAACTAGACTCTCAATGTAATCTACTTATATGGACCTAAGAATTAGAAAAGTGCAAGCTTAAGTACAGCTGTAACTAGTACCCACTTCACTGACCTTGGTAGGCCTTAGAAATGCCGATTTGGGTTCAGACTTCAGAGGGGAGTTCTCAAGAGCGTGGGCCTCCTATTTAAGTTAAGCTCACAGACAATGCGCTGAGACATGGTCCAAATGGTGGATGCCAATTTACTTGTTCAAAAAAGAACATTTGTGTATGGTTGTGCTTCACGTGATCAAACCAAAGTTTCATTTTACAGTAGTCATGGTTTTAAACCACATCACCACAATGCCAAACAAAGTTTGATTCGAGAACAAAAAATTTCTACCTAACAAATCGAAATTCGATGAAAGGTTAGCTACTAAATAAAATCAAGTTAACAGAGTAAAGAGCATTTTCATTCTCATTACTTCAATTTCAAGCCTAAAATCCTAAAAGCCAGTCAACAGACAATAATTTGAGATCATAAAAGCTGGGGAAGTAAAAAAGAAAAAAAACAAGTGATCAACACACATTAAAGCAGAGCAAATAACAGTGGAAAATGGAATATGCAAACATACTCTTGTGAAAAATGATTGAATCTGTTCAATCCACCAGATTAATCAATAATATTTCTCATTTCATAAGTCAATAAGCATAAAACAATTTAACAGAGGCATTTCGTCGGACATCTAACTCATTCCATTGGACATCTAACTCATTCCATCGAATAGCAGACCAATTCTAACATCAGTTAACCGTTATAATATAAGGAACAAGAAGATACGTTAAGATATAGAAACAAAGGATGTTGCAGCAATGGATAGATTAAGTATTGATTTTGATCAATTAACTTCACTCATTTATTTAAAAGGCAAGCAAAGAGGAGCAGAAAAACCAGACCAAGCAGGCAGCCGTCCAAGGTTCTTAGGCGTGCGCTCGGAAATAGGCATTTGCTCTACTCTCTGTCAATGCAAAATCCCAAAACTCTAACAAGATTTACATGCTGAAGCTTGGCAGTTAGCACAACCTCATTCTTGAACCCCTCAAATCCCTTGTGTTGATGTGTCTGAAAGTTTCTTCACTGTTATTTCTCGTCCATCTAGCAATATGCCATGGACTAAAAGTACAATCAACACGTGTTCAAGGTTTGAACTCAAGACTTTGGGTTTGATGCCATATTATTTAAACAGTCGGATGAAATACTGTCACAGAGACAGGGCCATATCCACCCTCCCCAAGCTTATTTTTGAACCTTGTTTACTAAATTCATCAGTAACTGCGGAATTTGATACTTTGCTCTTTGTTTCTTTAGCTGAGTCCAATAACCCTATCGATAAAAATAACAATAATAATAATAAAATAATAAATAAAAGACACAGAGTCCTGATCCAGTAACTTTTTCCCAGAACAGAAATATACAGCATAGCAAACCAGCTGCAGTTGTAGGGCAAGTGATTGATAATAAACCAACCTCGTTTTGTTTCTTTTCATCATCTGCCTGGGCTGTAAAATTGATTACTGTGGTAACCAGAGGTGGCATAAAGATTTGGATGCAAATCATTTTCAATCTATTACTTTAATAAAATAGATTTCCGTGTTCTGATCTGTCAGATAAGAGAATTGAGTACGTAACTCTATACTGAAAAGAGAAATTAGAAATTTGGATGGCTCTAGATTTTTAAAATAGCGAGAGGGAAAATTTAATGAGTTAAATTAATGTAACTCTAACTAAATTTCATCGTTCGTCCTTTTGTTCCGGCTAAATAAAAATCCTGCAAGCAATTAAAAAAGCAATAAACTAACAATTTTGGCAGGCCATTGAAAAGCAATAAACTAACATCATAAAATTAGTGATTAAATGATTAATTTAACTAGCTGCATACAAACTCAGAAATGAACTTGGATTAATCAGCTTTACTTAATAATAGAGGATGCTAAAACAGATTACTTAGAATCATTAATTAAAGCTTTGCTTACCTCGAGGTTCTCAGAGAGCACCCAATTTTCGTGATTGCCACGCAACATAACCAGCATGACAAACCTTGTTGATAATATTAATAACCCTGTCGATTAAAAATAATAATAATAATAGTAATAATAAAAGGACAAATAAGCCTGTCTGATTACCAAACAAAATCAAGTTAATAGAGTGAAGAGCATTTTCATACTCATCACTTCAGTTTTAAGCCTAAAAGTCTAAAAGCCAGTCAATAGACAATAACTTGAGATCACAAATGCTGGGGATATTGAAAAAACAAGTGACCACTGACCAACACATATTAAAGTTGTGCAAATAACAGTGAAAAAAATGCTTGAATCTGTTCAATCCACCAGGCTAATCCATAATATTTCCCATTTCATAAGTCAATAAGTATAAAACCTTTGTTGGGGAAAAAAAAAATCTGCAACACGAGATTAGAGATAATTTGAAGATTTGAATTACTGGAATACCAATTCAAGAAAGCTAGCTATCACATAATCAACATTATCATATTTTTTTTATAAAAAAAAAAAAGAACGAAAGAAAGAATCCTATCATGTGACCTTTAATAAATAAAACCATTTCACATACTTTAAAACCAAATAATGAAGGGAAAGAAACAATTTAAGACATAGCGTACCAAATAATAAAAGACTTAAAAACAAAAGCCTCAAGTCCTTAACTACTATGTGGAAGACTTTTAATTTTTAATCAGAAGATAATTAATACCCATCACATAATCAACACATAAGAGAAATGTAAGCTTAAGATTTAAAAAAAAAACAACAATTTAAAACGTAACTCACCAAATAATAGAAGACTTAAAGACAAAAGGCTTATTATGTATGGAAGACTTTAATTTTTAATCACAAGACAATCAACTCAACAGCAGAAAAGTCAATTACATAAAGCGCATCATGGAATCTCAAACATAATTTTCTTCTTTTATTGATAAAGGCAGTTGATTCTACAGTTAAATTACATGTTAAAAAAAATACACAATCTAGTTTAGTCTACAAATTGAAATCTAGTATCAATTGGAATCACTGGATCAGTCAGTCTTCTTCAAAAACTGATGTGTGATTAATCTTTGACACAAGGGATATGGGTAATCATGGGCCAATATTTTCCTTTATCCTTTCTGCACCTTTTCTCTATCAACGGGCACTCATCGATAATTAGTCGCAAAAGTGATTTTGGCAGGCCCTGCTTTGAAAAGTATTTGAGCTTCGGACAATTATCGAGATCCAGAAATTTCAATGAAGTGAGGTTTTCACCAATTGAAGATAGGCGTTCCAGATTTGGCATATCTGACATCTTCAGTTCGGTTAGAGAGGCGGGAAACCGTGGAGATGACACCAGGTCTGGACATCCTCCTCTGATTTCTAATTTCCTAAGAGAGGTGAATCTGTTCAATCCCCACTCGAACAATGGCTTTGATATCTTCAGATTTTCAAACTCAAGTGATTGAAGGTTGGTGGGAAAACCATCCTCTGGGAAAGATACCAAGCTAGGGCACCGGCCTATTTTTAAATGTAGAAGAGAGGTGAGATTGTGCATGCAGTTGGGTAAGGCCTTCAGATTCTCACAACTCCAGATCATGAGCTCAGTCAGTTTCGTAGAAGGCAATCCTTCTTTGGGAAATGACTCAAGATTTGGACATCCATCTACCCTAATCTTTTGAAGATGGTGGAGATTATGCAAACCGGCAGGCAATGATTTAAGATTTTCAAGCCGTGAAATAGTGATTTCTTCAAGGGATGTGGTGTCCAACCTTTCTGCCAACGACTCCAGCTTTGAACAGTCAATGACCAGGAGGGACTTAAGAGCCCGAGGTAGATTTCCATTCCGTGACAATAAAGCAAGATTCGAGCAAAAACTGACATCAAGGTGCCCCAGCGTGGCAGGTAACCCACTGCTGCCACTGCAGATGTCCTGTTCCACTGTCAAAGTCCTTAAATTACGACACCAATGGATAATCAGCCCTTTCAAGCTCGGAGGTAGCTGGATTCTAGCAATGTATGTCAAAGAATTACAGGTATTAATGTCCAGTCTTTCAAGAGATGTAGAGTTATTTTGCATCCATGCCTCAGGTAAGGATTTCAAAGCATTGCATCCTGCTATTGTAATTGTTCTCAACTGGGAAGACAGAGCAACCTCTGGAAATGAAACAAGTGAATTACAACGCCGAATCTCCAAACTCTGAAGAGATGAATTGAAGTTGTACATCCATGCCTCAGGTAAGGATTCCAAAGCATCGCATTCTTCAATTTCAACTGATCTCAACTGGGAAGGCAAAGCAGCCTGAGGAAAGGAAACAAGGGAAGCGCAGCCATATATCCGCATCTCTGTAAGGGAACTAAGGGTGAGCAATGCTTGTGGTAGCTTTATAAGGCCTTTACAGTCACTCAATTCCAAAAATTGAAGCCTGCACGGCAACGCTGGCTGTTGTTGGTCATGTTCTTCCTCTGTTACCAGGGAAAGAAGTTGGGAACATCCCGAAATCCGCAGCTGATTAAGGGAGCTAATGTCTTGCAATAACTGACTTTCACTCTGCCATAAATATGTTTGCTCTCGAACATAACAAATCTGTAAGTTTTCCAATTTAGGTAGCCCTTGTTCAAATAGACCTGCTAAAACCACTTGATCTGCTATATCCCTTAAAAACACTGATTTCAATGAGCTGAAGTCGATTGGGCTGCTGAACACCACCCTTCTACATCCATCGATTTGTAATTCACTGAGAGCTGGAAGACATTGAATTGTCACTAGCAGCTGTTCACAACCTACGATGACGAGCTTCTTCAATAAAGGAAGACGTTCCGGCAATGTTCCTGGCAGCTCAGAACAACCCACAAGAGAAAGCATTTGCAGCTTAGGAAACCCTTCAACTTCTTGACCAGCCCCACGAGGAATCCACTCTTCCCATTCCTGCATATCATGAAAGCACAGAGTCTCCAGTGATGGAAAGGGCACTGAGCAATTGTCTCCATAAAACTCTGGACCCACGCTCTTTACTCCATCCATTCCACTTATCTCAAGATGCTTTAGAAATAATAGCTGCCCAACTGGTGGCAAAGATGTACACATGCCACAACTCACAAATCTTAAGAGCACCAATTTTGAGAATGAGGGATCTCCTAACCAAACTGGAAATTTTCTACCATCGTAGCCTATGATGGTGAGCTCCTGTAGATCTTGATGTGGTTTTAGCATGCTAAGAACACGTGTCTGAAATTCACTTTGGTCGAGGTTACAAACACGCCTTGGCCTTGCACTCCATTCAAGCAACAAAGCTTTAAGATTCACCTTGCTGTTTAACTGAGCCTCACTGGCATCGCCAACATCTTTCACATTCTCCAACTTCGAAATTTGTAGTGTTCCCTGAAGATGCATCAAAAACTTTAACTCCCGTAGACCAGAACCACTATCCTTTCCAACAACAAATCTACGCAATGTCAAGAGACAAGTCAATTTACCAAATCCCTTTGGCATTTCTTTCAATGAAAGAACATTAGAATTTACTAGATGATGCAATTTTGTCAGGTTTCCCAAGTCTTTACACAACTTCTTGAGCCAATAACAGTCTTCCAATAAAATTGTATGCAAGTTGTACAGTGAGTTAATTGACTCAGGCAAAAATTGAATTGTAGTTCCGGATAAGTTTAGAAAGCGTAAATGCTTCAAATTTCCAATTTCATTTGGTAGCTTGGAGATGCAATACCCACGCAATGAAAAGACCCTTAGGCGTGGGAGATTCAACAACATCTGAAGAACAGTCCAAGCCAAATAGGTGCCCCCATAATTTGACTTCACCGGTAAAAATGTTCGCAAATGTTTCACACCACAGATGGACTCCAACCTATTTTTGCCATCATATCCTCCACGAATGTACGAAAAATGACGAAGACTTTGAGAAAGCTTTTGTCCGTTTTCACCTGCTAATGTATCCTCCATTCTGAAGTATTGCTCCCCTGCAGCCCATCGAGCAAGGTCATTGATTAGATCATGCATCACAAATCGGGATGCATCTTTACTTGACTGTTGAATTAATGACCTTGAATGTAACTCCCAAATGAACTCGCGGCCCAAATCTTCCATTTTCCTTCCATTGTATTCTTGATCAAAGAAACCTTCAGCCGTCCACAATAAAATTATCTCCTCTTCTTTAAATTCATAATCTTTGGGAACCAATGAGCAGTATGCGAAGCACTGTTTCAACTGTGGAGGAAGAAAATGGTAGCTCACTCTTAGGGCTGGTAAAATATTACAATTTTCCTCTCGTAAATTCCATATGTCGGTATTGAGCACAAATTCCCAATCTCTTGGGTCATATCTGCCGCGTAAAAGGCCGCCAAGAGTCTTTGCGGCCAAAGGCAATCCTCCGCACTTCATCGCTATCTTCTCTCCAACTTCTTTCAAGGATTGGTGCATGCTGAAATCCCTAGCCCCCAAGGAGATTTGAGTGAGCAGACACAAACAATCATCATTTGACAACTCTTTCAATTGATACGCTGGATCAGTCGTCATATTCTCTGTAACACCTAGATTGCGAGTTGTGACAACAACCTTACTTCCGGCTGCACCACCTCCAAAGGGACGGCTCAAAATGCTCCAATTTTCGTAATTCTCGTTCCACACGTCATCCAAAATGAGCAAAAATTTCTTTCCCGACAATTGCTTCTTCAGTTTCACTTGAAGCAAATTTAAATCATCTCTGTCCTGGCACTGATCACTAGCAATGGAATTTAGGATAGATTCTGTTACCCTGGAAACATCAAAATCCTCAGAGACACAAGTCCACCCTCTGATCTCGAAATGACGTTGCACTCGATCATCATTATAGACAAGCTGAGCAAGAGTTGTCTTCCCAACGCCGCCCATTCCATTAATAGAAATAACAGAGAATCCATCATCAGCTCTGAAATCATCCCTCAACAACAATTCAACAATCGCCTCCTTATCTTTTTCCCTGCCATAAACTTTGGCTTCATTCACCAAAGACGTTGTGGGTAATCTTTGCCCTACATCTCTAGACTTGCCAACTGAAATTACATTTCTCGAATCCAGTAGGCTTTTCTGCGTTGAAATAATATCTTGCAACCGATCAGTGATCCCCTTTATTTTCGGTGCCATCATGGATTCAAACTGAATCGATCGAGGACTAAAGTTGGTGCAGCAAGTGGGAATGAGCTTCTGAAACTTATTTGTGTTTGCGCTCGAACTGGGTTGACCAGCAGCAGCTGGTTCTTGAAGCAGCAACTCCCTCCGCAGAGCTTCAGTTTCGAACTCATCCAACACGTCTTCAGCATCATAAGCCAAGTTCCGAAGATTGTGTAGCCACATCTTAACCGACTTCTCCCTGGTCTGCCTATCCTCAGCATCAGCAAGCACTGCCTGAATCATCTCCAACATTCCCTTCCACTTGATGAAATCAGCCTTCAAGTTCTCATGCCGTTTAAACAGCTCAAGTCCCTGCGAAGCCAGCTTTTCGATCAGCAACTTAACTGGCACACTGAGCACCGCCTCTCCGATGAATGACATTTTTTTTTTGGTTGAAAGAAACTGAGTTAGTAAATTATGGAAAATGAAGAAAAAAGAAAATCTGCAGAAATTGACCAAAGTCCAGCATGTGATTTTGCTTTGTGCAGAGTAGAGCAAGCAAGAGCGGGTAATGTCAAATGGTGTACACCAAAAACAAAGCTTTACCGGCCAAAACACCACCATGCACCAATAATTCAGGTAGCAACAACCAAAACAGAAAGTCAACCATGAGTAAATGGTTGGGTTATTTATCTTTTACCATTTGATTATTGTATAAAATATTTTAAAATCATTTGGTAAATAATCATTAATTAAATATTTAAATAGTTTTATCTATTTTATGTAATAGGCAATAATATGTCTGGTATGTAATGATAGTTTTATCTTCTTCAATTATCATGAAATAATAGTACTTAACTATCCATGGGTGTTTGAGAAGAATAATTTAATTTTATTTGCATGAAAGGGTAATTCATCAGAAGAGTAGTTCAAAATAAAACATGCAATTTGGGTATTGGGTAGTCATAATTACTATAAACAAATGTAAATTAAGAGAATGCAATACGAAATTGATCAATATCAACTATCTTTACATGACCCACGAGGCACCAATAATTGAGCTCCACCACCACGAGGAAATTGCACCATTTATGCCACGAAACGAAAGTCGCTTCATCCATGCTCATTAGTTCCAACAGTAGTACAGTTCTTTAAAGAAAAGTAGCGACGACCAAAACACAACCACGCAATCGCGTTTCTGCCACTGGAGAAGCATGAGTAATGTGGTTTGGTTATATATCACAGATGTCATCTATCATTTCTTTATTATATAAAATATTTTATAAATAATCGATTAAATATTTATATAATTTTATTTATTTATTAGGAGTGATTTTAAGCATAGGCCAATTAAGTAGTTATTTAAGACTTCATATTTTAAGAAGAATCCTTTTGGTTATTTCTTTAATAATACTCTAATTAATGAAAATTTTTGAATTCGTATCATAGGACAACCTATTTTCATTAAAAAATTAACTATTCAACATTAAAATCTTTGAATTTTAATATTCATTTTAATTTCTACTGAAAAGTTAGTACAAAGAAAACCATTTCATTCGTTGACTCACTTTTGAAGTGAAAAAAAATGGATATAGTTTATTGAAATACAAAGCACATTGTCATATCTTATCAACAATTCATCATCTCAACAATCTAGGTGTTATAATTTTGAATATTCTATTTAAAATTAGTATTGTTCTTATTTATTTACCTTTATAATAGCTAAGTAAAAAAGATATCTTCTTGATTATTTTTTTAGGATTTTTTAAAATTATTTAGGATATTCTTAATTATTGTTGAAATTCAAGATATAATTAAATATGGATGAATTTTGATCTCTTTTCTATTTCTATTAAATATTGAAGGTTAGTTTTGAATGCAAGGAGGTTTCCTACAAAAAAAAAATTGTCTAAGGCCCTACAAACTCTAGAGCCAACCCTGATTTTATGTAATAGGTAAAGATGTATGGCATATGCGCTATCTCATTTGTAATAATTTATAATTTAAATAATTTACATTTGTTAATTATAATTATGAATGAATATCCAATAACTAGTTTAGTATATATTTAATTTTTTATTAGTTGTCTTCTTTACTAAAAGTTTTATCATAATTTTTAAGTCATTGATCAAAATAAGAAGCAAAATTACCAACCCATCAAAAGTTAGATTACATGAAATCATCCATAATTTGATTACATGAATATATGTAAAATATTTAAGTCAAAATAATCTTTAATAAGGATATATACACTTGTATATTTGATACATATTTGAATTTCAAATAATATATCACCCATCATTGCTTTTCATGTGTTAAATAATCGTTTATAGTTACATGAGATGATTAAGCAATTCACAAAGCTTTACTGATCAAAACAACACCATGCCCAATAATTCAGCTGGCGACGACCAAAACACCATCACCCCTTTCTGCCACTAAAGTCAAGCATGAGTAATTGGTTGGGTTATTTATCTTTTATCATCTGATTATCATATAAAATATTTTAAAAACATTTGATAAATAATTATTAATCAAATATTTAAATTATTTTATTTATTTTATTTAATAGACAATAATATATCTGGTATGTAATAATGTATAATTTAAATAATCTACATTTGTTTATAGTAATTATCACTACCCAATACTGATATATTATAAATCTACTTTTAGTATTAATTGTCTTTTAAATTATTTTTAATTTTTATTGATAGTAAGAGTCTGGCCAATAAAATTTATCTCCATTGGTGATTGAGTCTGTGTCATTATATGTTATTCAATTGAGTTTGAAAAAATATACTTGTATTACCCTTTTATTCAAATAAAATTAAATTATTTTTCTTGAATACCCATGGATAGTTAAGTACTATTATTTAATGATAATTGAAGAAGATAAAATCTACACAAAATGAAAGAAGTATGGTTTGTGAATGAAGAGTAAAGAAAGCAAGAGAATGCAATGTTCTTGGTAGACCACACTTTTAGTTATTTCTCTAATAATACTCCAATTAATAAAGATTTTTGAATTATGTAGTGTAGGACAACCTATTTTTTCCCAAGTTAAATTACTACTAAGATTTTTTTTTTTGATACAAATAGCTATAATTGATAACATTGTTTAATCGTTAATTATTCATTACTAGTCTTTCCTAGGAAAAATAAAATAAATTCTTTCCCTTTCCAATTTTATAAAAAAAAAAAACTTAATTATTTAACATTACAATCTCTGAATTTTAATATTCATTTTAATTTCTATTGAAAAGCTAATACAAGGAAAATTATTTCATGCATTGGCTCAGTTTTGAAGATTAAAAAAAAAAAGATATACAGTAGTTTCTTAAAATACAAAGTCCATTGTCATATCTTATCAACAATTCATCATCTCAACAATCCAGTAGTGTGGTTACTAATCAGTAATCGGAATGGGCTAGAATTGGAATGCGCTAAAATCGGAATGGAGAATGGGAATCATTATAAATTGTTTACTTTAACTGTGGAAATCGGAATCGGAATGAACTGTATTGTCATTGATGTGTTTACTTTATCTTAGATTCGAAATGGATTGCTACAAGTTATTAAACTGACCTTAGTTGATTATTGTCATTATTATTATTATTATTATTATTATTATTATTATTATTATTATTATTATTATTATTATTATTATTATTATTATTATTATTATTATTTTATTATTATTATTATTGAATAATTTATTATTGATAATGATGATGATAAAAAAAAAAGTTACTATTACTATTATTTATAATTATTAATCGTTATAAATAATAATCGTTATTATTATTATTATTATTATTATTTATAAAGATTAATAATTATAAATAATAGCAATAGTAACTATTTTTTTAATCATTATCATCATCAATAATAAATTATTCAATAATAATAATAATAATAATAATAATATAAGAAAGGATAAAATAGAAATTTCACAATTTAAGTGGGGACAATATGATCACTTTAAGGAATAAAATTCTCATTCTCACCTCTCCGTGGGAATGAGCTCTCTAGTAATCATTTCTAATTTTAGGTGGGACCTACCACTTTGATTCCGATTTTAGTTCTCATTTAAGCAAGTAAACACATCATTCATTCTCATTTCTATTCTCATTAAGTAAACACACCATAAGTGTTATCATTCTCACTATTCTATTTAAAATTAGTATTGTTCTTATTTATTTAGTTTATAATAGTTCTCATCAAAGTAAAAAAGATGTCTTCGAGGTTACTTTTTTAAAGATTTTTTTAAAATTGTTTAGGATGTTCTTGATTGTTGTTGAAATTCAAGATATAATTAAATATGGATGAATTTTGATCTCTTTTCTATTTCTTTTAATTGTTGAAGGTTTTGAATTTAAGAGGGTCTTCTACAAAAAAAAAAAAAAAATTGCCAAGGCCTTACAAACTCTAGCCCTAACCCTGATTTTATTTAATAGGCAATAATGTACCTCTAATGCATTATCACGCTTGTAATAATGTATAACTTACATAATTTACATCTGTTTATTATAATTATGAATGAATGCCTAATAACTAATTTACTAAATATTTAATTTTTTTATTAGTCATCTTCTTTACTGAAAATTCTGTCATAACCATGACATAATACATCATACAGAATTACAGATTGAGATCAAAACAAAATATGTGCAACCTTGTTGAGTGTAATGTGAACTGTATGCCACAGAAGTCAATAAAAAAACAAGCGTTACTGATCCACCTTGTAAAGTTGACCCAATAATTAAGTGGCCAAACGATTAAGCTTTTTGCAAAGCAAAATGCAAGTTGAAGTACAAAACGATGTGGACGCCGATCCAGATTAAAACAAAATGATTAAGCTTCCTAGTAAACAGAATATCTCCTCGTTACTCATTACTCTCAAAAATGCTCAATTTTGGTAACCTAAAAAGGCCCAAACTAAGAATGTCTAATAATGAGTCCATTTATCTTTTAAGTGTAGGCATTTAATTGCGCCAATGATACCGTATGATTACAATATTACATATTGATAACATGATGCAACTCAACTACATATCTGATATCTCAATGCGCTGGGAAATTCCTGCAGAAATGGGCACTTGCATCTAATTATATATCTGGAAGTTGTGAAGGGTACTTGCTAATCACGCCAAACTTTTGCATTGGTGTTGAATTATATTTGGTCCCTTATTTATACTTCTGCCCAAATGCCCCCAAATTTCTTGCTTGGTACTGTACAAACTTATGTGCCCATGTATAATAAAATATGTTATACAATATCTTACTTTCAAGTATATAGGAAGTGTATAATGATTTTGTTTGAAGAGCTTTCAATGCGTTTTAGATAGTGCTATATATGCAATATCATCTTGAAAATTGCTTGTTACGTTCATGCAACTTCATTCAAATGTTGGCAAAATTCCTATTAATTGGCGATTTGCTTGATCACCAACGATGCAATGCAAAGCGTTAAAGGCTTACAGCTTACTTCTAGAGCAAGCATTATTTATTACTTTCGTTAAATTACCCGTTAAGGTAAAGTTAGCATTAGTTTAATTTAAGTATTGTGATTCTAGTCAATTGTAGGAGAAATTCTGGGGTAGATCAAACGTCTACGTTAGCTATACAATAATTAATTTTTTTTTTTTATTATAAACCACCCAAGGGTGGGGGGGTTAGGCAAGACCCCCTTACCTGTAAATTATTAAAATAAAACGAAAAATACATATGAAGGGGGACATAAACCAAAACCTCTAAGCAGAAGAAAAACAAAGAACAAATGGAAATGGAAACCAATTACAGTGTAACGGAAATATAAATGCGAAATCATCAATGCGAACGCCCAGAACGTCGCTTGCGGTGCTTACGACCTTTCCTAGAACGGGAGGAGTGCGGGCCAGCAACGCTGAAGTCACGATGATGCCCCTCGATACCCTCAGGCTCAGAAGCAAAGTACTCATCAGTTACAGGATTGTCCGCGGAGCTAAACTCCTCGTCTGATTGAGATGGGAGGTTTGGAGGAGGAGAGTGAATACCCATAGCCGGGGAGCGAATAGCAGCGGTAGGCGGACCTCCCGAAGAAGGCCGAATCGGCTCACCCACGGAAGCACTTATCCCTGGAGCAACAGTCGCAACGGGAGCCACAGAGGCTGAAAGCTGACCTTGAGTCACAGGAGGCTGGTGATCAGAAGCAGGTGCTGTAACTCGTAATGGGCCCTGATCATGGGTCTGGGCCTCACCAAGAGGCTACTTGGGCTTGCGAAGCTCGGGATTATCAACGTAGCAGGAATCCGTAGAGTGACCAAGATGCCTACACGAGGAGCAATAAGCTGGGACCCGCTCAAAGATAACGTCGTGCCAAAATCCAGAATCCCCCTCTCCAATCCATATACGAGGCAACAGCGGCTTCGAAACATCATACTCCACCAGGACTTGAGCTACCGATGGCCGATTAACCGAGGCCGTGGCGTGATCAACCCGTAATGGGGTGCCAATAGCAGAAGCAATAGAAAACAAAGCAGATTTACAATGGATAAAATGAACAGGCAAGTACGGAAGGGATACCCATACCGGAACAATAGGGGACTCCTCCGAACAGGGGAAATCAGTGCTCCACTTAAAGATGCGCATGCCTCGGCCATTAACATACCAAGTCTGGCACCCAAACACGCGAATAATCTTCTTCCAAAGAGAGTTTGATCAACACATGCCGGTTGTCAAGCAAGAAGACTTGACAACTTCCTTTCAAACCCAGGGTTACAAAAAATCTCCGAATAATGTCCATAGAAGGCCGGCCAAAAGAGAACTTACTGACGAGAGCTAATGTAAATGGTTTAGCCATGGCTTGTATTTCCGCTGCTGTAAAATGGATGGCGGGCTCGCCACGATATAGGGAAGTAGGCTTAACCGGTACTGTGGGTTCCGTAGAACCCGTAACTGCATCAAGGAATGACTTATGAGACCTAGGGGGGGCGGTTGGGTTAAGGATGGATACTGGGTTCAAGGCAAATGATGGCTTAGAAGGGGGAGGTTGGTTACGGGTTGCATGGTTGACAGGGGCTGGACGGTGAGGGGCACTAGCTGTAACAACCTGAGGAGTAAGTAATGTAGGGCATTGTGGGTCATGAGATAAGTTCGGAGGAGAGGGAACTGGCAGGGGAGCATGGGGCTGTGACGTGGGGAGTTGAGAGGGATTATTGGTCTCAAGACTTGGCTTAGGTAGGTTTTGTGGGTTGTGAGGACTTTGTGTGGGAGCTGGCACGGACTGTGGAGAGGGTTGTTGCATAGCCGAAGCACCATTGGTGGGATGCGGAGAAGCACACTTCTGAGGGTGAGCTAAATTAGTCTGTGTGGGCGGGTTTGTGGGCTGAGTTTGGTGTATGGTGGCTTGTTGTGAGCAGTGGGGGGAAGAGGGACCTTGTGGCTCATCCGAGGCTGCATGGACCCGTGGTAAGAGAGCCAATGGTAGCTTGGGGACGTCTGCAACATGGCTGGCCTGGTTGGAATCGGTGGGTTGCATGATACCACACGCAGCAGCCAATAACGCATGAGTTGCATGCAGGCGGCTAGGGTTTTGGGTGATTTCAGCTTGGCCAAACAACTGCTGCTGTGGTGGCCGGGAGGGCTGAGCTTCGGCTGGGGAAGGCAGAGGTTGATGGACCGAGGAGTGTGGGCCATCACCAGTGGCTGGACGCGCGGCGGCGGTGATTGAGAGGTGGTGGCCATCGTTACGAGATCTAGGGCTTGTTGCTTCAACCCGTGGCTGTTCGTATCGGTCAGGCTGGCCGGCATCAAGGTGGGGCAAGGGCGGCCGAGAGGGATGGTCTGGCATGCCGCTGCTGGCCGCGACGGCGGTTAGAGGCGCCGGAGACCCAATTCGTTTGGAGGGGACCCGTGTACGTGAGGATCGTCTTGGTGCACGGGTGGGCTGGTGGAGGGGTTGCTCAGGCTGGGGGAGGTGGCCGGCAGTGGGGGAGTGCACCAGTGGTGGCTGGGGACCACCACCTGCGGCCGGGGAAGCCATTCCGGCGGCAACAGTGAAGGCAAGGTTCTGGGTGCTTCTGTTTTTCGCTGTTCGCTGGGCAGGTTTCGAAACTCTAGTTCGTAACGTCGACTATGCATTCATTGTGGCGCTTGTGATTCTTGATGAGATTAATCACGCCCGCTCAAGTTCCAGTGGTGGTGGTGGCGGCGGCGCTGATGTTGGAGCCGATTTTGGTGCTATGTTTTCGGGCTGGGTTCTGGTGTTTCTGCAGCTTAATAGGTTGATGAATTCACAGTACGGTTAGGGTTTGGGATTGAGACTCCGGCAAGTGTGTCAATGTTATCACTAACGGGGCTGAAATTGGTTGTTTGATTAGCGAAGGTTCGTGGGTTTTTCTCGATTTGCCTAACGCGTTGAAGCATGCTATACAATAAGTAAATGATATTATGTCATGTGTTTATTTTTTTTGAGAAACCAACATATAAACACCAGTTATATTAATTTAACTACACATGTCACACGTTCACTTGTTGATTTTCTTATCTCTGATGTACCATAGACTTTCTCCATTTATAGGTTAGGTTTAAGTGAATTACTTTGCCTTTATGTAATCTTTCCCAAGAAATAAGTTCTCTAATTATGACTTGGTTTTTATTAAGGATTTTGAGAGATATTATTCATTCATTTAGTTAACTTGATTCTTTTATTATGTTAATTAACTGGTGATCTTGGTTTAATAGGTACATTCTGATTACATTCTAAATTATGTATAGACACAAGATATTGGAAATGAATCATTTTCTTTTGATAATGCTCATGCTCTTATATTTATTACATCATATTACATTTTGCTGATGTTACATAATCATATATCTACCAAAATTCTATATGTTTATTTCTAATATGATGATGCAATTAGAATATGTAGATTTAAAATAGAATGAATCGCAAAATGAATATATGTAGACCATATATAAGATGGGCGAAATCAGTTTCAAGTTTGAAAAAAAAAATTTACTTTTTTTTTACAATAATTTTTCAACATTGCTTTGTAGAATTTTTTTCCTCAGAAATTAATTAGAGTTGGACTATTTTGAACCCTTCTATTATTCCCTTAAAACCCCTTTTTTAAGCACACCATATTAACAAATTTAAAATATCATATAATTTCTATCGACACCCTCTTTTATTCCACAAATACCCTTATATTCTTCCTCCTAAACAAACCCCATTCACAATCTCTTTCTTAACTTCTTTAGGTAATTTTTCACATATCTTTCTTCTTAAAGCCATTTATGTTGTGTTTGCTAATTCGGAATGGGGGAATCGGAATGAATAACATGTTTACTTGTTAAATTGAGACTACAACAAATATGGATTGAATAGAAGAGTTTTGATTTCGGGAAGGTGGTTGGGAATCAAAACCCCATTCCCTAGAATACCGAAATTGTCCCCGCTACATTTTCAATATTTCAAAAATACCCTCTTTGAAATTGGAAAAATATAAAGGGAGAGAAAAAGAAAAAAAAGGCAAAACGAAGCTCAACAATTCACCCAGCAACCAGAGGCTGCCAACAGGATCGCGATTTGTTGCTCGCCGTTCATCCTGCTTGCCGTCATGCCGTTCGTCATGCTACCATCATGATTTGCTACTGCTGCGGTTCGTCGCAATTTGCCACTGTGCTTGCGCTCGTCTTGCCGCTGTTCCTCATCGCGATCTACTGCCACCAGTGAAGAGATGAGCACAATGTTTGTTTTGGAAATTATAATTTTATATTTTAAATTATATACATTAATTTCTTTTATTGTTTGGTCACTGATTGTATATTAAAATTATATAGGTTGGTGTTTGTATTACTTGGCCTGATTTCATTGTTTGCCTATTTGTTATTAATGTTATTATTGTTAATATTATCATCATCATCACCATCATCATCATCATCATCATCATCATCATGATGCATCATCAAATGACAATAATTATTAAAAGGTATTTTAGTAAATTATTTTAGTCTATTCTGATTCTAGGATTGTAACATATGTTGTTGTAAAATTAAAAAAGAAAAAAGAAGAAGAAGAGGCAGTTAAAAGTAAAACAAAAGAAAGTAAATTGGGAAAAAGAAGAAGCTATGCACACGTGAGAGAGAGGCTGAGAGAGAGATGGACTTTTGCAACCGACCCGAACCTGACCCGGCCAAGCCTTTGATTTTCGACCACCTCGCCAGCCATGAAAGGTACCGATCAAAAGCCCCTGAGCCACTCGTCAACTTTCCGTTGTCGTTACCATCGGAAAACAACTGGAAAGCCGTCATTCGAAGCCGTGAAGACTCACGGAATCGCTGCCTCGATTCACGGTGATTTAGGTGGTTTCCGGCTGTGCCACCACATGAGTTTTGTTCCCCACACCACCATCTTCCGATTCCGACCATCCATAGCCACCGAGAGAGCTGATTTGCCATTGATCGACCACCTGGAGGCTCACGGCTGTCGAGCAAGATTCCGACACCGTCGCCACGTGTAGGAGCTCACCCCTGGCACCGTTGGACTCAGCACGGTCTGAAGTATCTAACCCGAGCTTCCCGGTCACCGTCGCTTGAATTTTTGTCACCGTTGACTGGCAAGGGCATTTCGATAATTTCACATTTTAGGGCAATTTTCTAATTTTGAACTTTATGGATATTTTCGTAATTCTTGTATTTGAGGATAAATTTGTAATTAAGATTTTGAGAGTAATTTGGTAATTCAGGATTTTGGAATTTATGGGCGTGAGTTAGTCCTTTTAATTGACACGAGAATTGTATATTAGGGATAGATGTTCGTTTTGAGCTTTATTGCGTAAATTTAGTTCTATTTCAGATTTACATAAAGTAATTATGTCGTTTCCTTGATTTAGGAGGAACCGCGAGCGAGAGCCAATCTGCCGGCGTAGACGATAACTGAGCTTGAACATCGTCACTGTGAGTGGAATATATAAAACTTATTTTCACCGTTTATTATGATAATAAAGTATGTTTGTGAAATAAGTATTTTACATGATATGATTTAATGATTTTCTTGAAATGGATTTTATTCACATATTGATATGTTGTTAAAAGGTGTATGGTTAATGTTTTTTTGTATCGACTTTGAATAAAACCTTATAGTATTTTTAAGGCAAAAAAAGTTGATTTAAATGTGTTAATAGAAAGAAAAGTATGATTTAAAGATTGTATTTAAAATGATTTGACAGTACATTTCTCAGTTATACGGATGAGATGAGGGTCTTTGGGGCCTATCTGGACACACATTGAGGCTTCGGGCCGTGTGTTTGGGCGTTTTTGCCTTTTGGGGGCATATGCATGTAGTATGATGATTACATATATACAGATATTGAGATACAGATGAGATACAGGCCTTTGAGGCCCGTCTGAGTACACACAAAGGCTTTGGGCCGTGTGCTCGGGCGCCTTTGTCCTTTGGGGACTGGATTATGCATGCACAGATATGATGAGTTATGAGATGGCACTTTCCTATCTATCTGCGTAGCTCTGGGACATGACGGTACCGGGAAAGTACGTCATTGCATGTTTGTGAAGGCTCAGGTATGACGAGATTATTCCCCTGGGTACTTGTTTTCATGATAGTTTCGATATTCAGTATTTGCTATTATAAGTGTCATGATTTCTCTAATTTTATGCAGCATTATGTATTGTTGTTATATCAGTGCATGATTTAAATTAAATAAGTTACTTAAGTTCTTATAATATTTTGATGAAATTATTCAAAGAAAGATTAAATTATTTTTATAGTAAGTTTATTTTCAAAAGAAAACTAGCATTCACTCACTGAGCTCACTGAGTTTTATACTCACTCCATTTTATTATATTTTTCTTCCCCCCCCCCTCCACTGTAGATATTTTGAGGTTTTGGCCATATTATACTAGAAGTTATAGATAATTTTTGTTGGGGCATTTTGATTATCTCATTATTTTGAAATTGTATAATGTTGTTGTATTATTCTTTTAAGACTAAGAATAAACCTATGTATGTTAATATCAGCTATAATATAATCTTTTGGCACTTAAAAGATATCTTGGGTAAAATTCAGTACTATGGCTGAGAATATTGAGCATTGGAGCTAGTTGTTTGTTGGATTATTTGAAAGTGTTTGTGTCACACATTTACAGGTCAAGAGTGTTATATTTAAAGGGGAGATTCCGCCGAATTTTCGATATAATTATTATAAATTCGATTGTTATTAGTTTAGTTTTTATGAGTCTTGATAGACTCGTCCTGGAATTCGGGGCGGGTCGTTTCAAGGATAAAGTAAACACATCAATGAAAATGAAGCTCCTTCCGATTCCAATTCTTATAGCTTAAGTAAACAGTTTATTTTGATTCCCATTCGTGATTCTGATTTCAGTCCATTCCAATTCTAGCCCATTCCGATTCTAACCCATTCTGATTATTGATTTGTAAATGCAATATTAAATTAAACAAAACTCTCTTCGTCTTTCTCTTATTGGTAACTGTATCATATAAATAATATAATAGCTAAAACCTTTTTGATTGATTATTTTTATCATAATTTGTCTATTTTTGTTCAACTTCTCATAGTTATGAACTACAAAAATGGAGAATGTGGCTTGTGTATAAAATATGTAAAAATCAAGGCATACCATGCACGGTTCTTAACACTATTTCCGCGCTCAGAATAATATTTTGGTGCAAATAAGTTATTTACACATAGTCCCCAGGATACAATGACTCTAATTGTTGTAAGAGTGCACACTGAATACAACAATTTAGAATAGTAAAAAATTGAATATAAAGTACGATAACTTATGTGGCAATGTTTGAGATAAGGACGAAGTAGAGTTGAAGTAGAAGTAGAGAAGAAATCGGTAGCCTTCTGTTTATAAATTAATGGTGTCTATTGCAAGTACCTCTTTAAATAGCTACCACTTAATTTAACTTTCTTTTAACATCTTTTAACATTATTTTCATTACTACCATAACTTCCTCATTAATGTTTAAATTTGAATTCTTGTAATCTGATTCAAGTTCAACTATGTAGGATTTGGTATTTTAAAATACCCTCGCATACTCACATGATGTTGTATTGAGGACTAAATTAAGTATTAAATAATGAAAATTCCTTTAGGTAAACTATTGAGTCTATGACAACATGATAAAAAAAAATTAATGAAAATCAAAAGATAGATACAATTGAGGAATTTAATGAATCTGTCTCTCAAAATTGTAGCTATTCTATGTGGAAAATGATAATAGAATAAGAATAGTTATTCTATGTGGAAAATGATAATATAATAAGAATAATTAAACACCAAATTCTTAGGCTCCTGGCTAAGCCTTATTTTGCCTTTGTTAAAAAAAAAGATCACTAAAGTAATATAAATTGATAAAGAGTACAAATAAAGAGTACAAATAAAGAGTAGGGCGGTAAACTGTTTCAAAATATAAGCATAAAAACCTGTTAAGAAGCGGTACATACAATAGTTTCAGATATCTCCATATAGTCTGGATCAGCTACCTATTCACTTAACTAGCTGGCTGAATTAAGTATTAAATAATGAAAAAGTAAACTATTGAGTCTACGACAACATGAAAATATATATATATATATTATTGATGAAAATCAAAAGATAGATACAATTATTCTATGTGGAAAATTAAAATTCAATATTACAATTATCCAGATCAAACAGAATTTTCTTTTCAATTTTCTCTGTTGCCAAACATCAGCTTTACTTCTAATTAGATCTACTTTGCTTGGCATGGGTTGAAATACATTGACCAACTCAAGAAAAGGATTTGGTCTTATTGGCTTGTGGTTTGGATTAAATATTTGGCCTGGTAATGAACAAATTAAAATCATTAATAGTTGGATTAATTATATGTTTAATAACGCTGTTAACAGCTATTGGATGAACCTACAAAAATTAAAAAAAAAATGTTATTTTGATCTATTAATTTCACCCATTTGTTTAAAAGGCAAGCAAAGAGGAGAAGAAAAGTCGGACCAAGAATTTGCTCTTCTCTGTGTCAATGTTCCCAAAACTCTTAACAAGATTTACATGCTGAACAAAAGCCTAATTCACGTAGTCTAGTTCAACGCTTCATAACTTTTTTAATTGTTCTCTTCACTTCAATGATCAGGATAATGCACTAACTATGGAAGTGAAAAGGCTGTAGTCTTGTATAATGAAATGCCCATTTCATTAATGACTGAACAATCTTTTATTTCTCAAACACTCGTGATTCAGAGATTTTTGTATAAAGAGCCAAAACTAATGATTACCGTCTCTAAGAGTTAAGACAGAGTTGGCTTAAACCAACATTTCTTTTCCAATATGGGATGTGCTCACCAACGTTAGCCTTATAATGCAGAGTGGAGATACGTATACAGTTTCGACATGTTCCAGGGAACATCTATCATGAACGTTTGGGCATAACATCGACCTTGCCACAAATGAACTAATATTACGCGATGTGCCTGATGAGGCCATTCTAGTCAGAGTCAGCAATAAAGTTCCAGGATTGGGCTTGCAATTGGATGCTTCGGGGCTTAATTTGCTCTATAAGGATAAGTAAGCACTTCAGTTTATGGAACTTGTTCCGATTCTGCTATTGACTCGTCGTCACCTTTGATATCCTTCATGTGCTTGTCTTCTGTGTTGATACTGCAGGCATAACGTGGAGGTGCCTGATTCATACGAACCTCTTCTTCTTGATGTTATCGATGGCGACAACCATCTCTTCATGAGAAGCGATGAGCTTACTGCTGCATGGAATATTTTAAACCCAGTTTTACAGGAAATAGACAAGAACAATATTGCACCAGAACTTTATGAGCTGGGTGGTAGAGGTCCCGTTGGAGCATATTATCTTTGGGCAAAACATGGAGTTCAGTGGACCGACGATTAAAAGCAAAACTTGTTATATGGTAGTCTTGCTAATCTTTCCACAACAAAGACAAATAAATGGTAACTTTGTATACATGTAAATTGTGTGAAATAAGGCTTGATAAATGCCTGACTGGATTCAGAGGGTAATTCTCAAGAGCATAAACCCCTTATTGAAATTGGATTTTCCTTGTAGGTGATTTGGGTTATGCGAAAAAACGATGTGCTGAGACTTGGTTCAAGATAACGGGTAACATGCTTGCAAGTCAAAAAGTACCTTCAATTTCATTTTCTAATGAACATATGATGGATGCCCATTTGCTTATTTTAATATGAAGATTTGTGTATGGTTATTTGTTATTTGTGTACAGAGATTGTTGATGATGATGGATATCAATTGGTGGTTTAGAGTAAATGTGTCTGATCCTAGATTCTCTTTGACTATTAACAAAGGGGAGGATATGGAAAAGGAAAGGTATCAAAATAAATTTACACTTTACATTTTTTTTTTTAATATTTGTCCAAGTATAGTATCTCAAACTGTAGGAGACTTGTAGAGGTTCTTCTGAAGCATGCTTTTCGGCGAGTGAATTTCATACCAGTGAAGTGTAATTTTTGTGGGCATGCATAAGATTGCATATGTCAAACAGCCTGAGGAGCCCTACTCAAACGCAGCTTCAAAAACAAAACTTGTGGCATGGCTGCTGCATAATGACCTTCTTAATTGCCTGAATGGTCTTTGCCTTTGTCATCTCTATGCTTTTTCACTTCAAAGGCTTATCATGAATCTCAGGAGAGCTTTTATTTTGCTAACCTGGAGTGAATAATTATATTTTAACCGGTCCCTTATTTATACATCTGCTCAACTGACCTCCCATATAGCCGTAAAGGCATCTATGCTCCTGTGTTATAGACAGAATAATATCATACTTTCGAGTAGGATTTGCAAAATGTTGCTGTTTCAAGATTTTTCACTGCATTTTAGAATGTGCCATGCAGAATGCTCTAGAAAATTGCATATTAGAATATACGCTAAAGTTTTCATTTTACAGTAATTAGTGGCTTTTAAACCACGGCACCATAGTATCAAACGGAGTTTAAAAGATTGAACTAACACATAGAAATTCGAATGAAAGGTTAGCTAGCAACAAAACATTCTTTAATCTCGTGTTGCATATATTATTATTATTTTTTTAACAAGAGTTTTATGCTTATTGACTTATGAAATGAGAAATATTATCGATTAATCCGGTGGATTGAACAGAAGTACCAATTCGAGAAAGCTGACATTGTTAACAGCTATCACATGATCAATCAAAATTATCATATTAATAAAAAAAATTTCCTATCATGTGACCCTTCAATGAATAAAACAATTTCACATACTCAAACTGAATATAATCAAGGAAAGAAACAATCTAAGACCCACCAAATTATATAAGACTTAAAATCAAAAGCCTCAAGTCCTTGACTAGATGGGAGACTTTTAATTTTGAATCACAAAATAATTAATACCCATCACATAATCGACACATAAGAGAAATGCAAGCTTAAGACTAAAAAAATAAAAATAAAAATAAAAATAAAAACAATTTAAAACGTAACACACCAAATAATAATAGAAGACCAAAGAACGAAAGCCTTAATCTATGTAGAACCCGTTAATTTTTAATCTGAAGACAATTAATTCAGCAGCAGAAAAGTCAGTTATAATAAAGCGCATCATGGGATCCCAAACATAATTTTCTTCTTTTATTGATAAAGTGGGTCGATACTACAGTTAAATTACAGGTAATTGACAAAAAAAAATGAAATTACGATTACACAATTTAGTTTAGTTTACAAATTGAAATCTAGAACCAACTGGAATCACTGGATCAGTCAGTCTTCTTTAAAAACCTTTCTGCTTTTAATTGCCACACAAGGTATATGGGTAATCATGGGCCAATATTTTCCTTTATCCTTTCTGCACCTTTTTGCTATCAACGGGCAATCAATGATAATTAGTTGCAAAAGTGATTTAGGCAGGCCCTGCTTTGAAAAGTATTTGAGCTTCGAACAATAAAAGAGACTCAGAATTTCCAATGAAGTGAGGTTTTCACCAATTGAAGACAGGCGTTCCAGATTTGGCATATCTGAAATCATCAGTTGGGTTAGAGTGGCGGGAAACCGTGGAGATGACACCAGGTCTGGACATCCTCCCCTGATTTGTAATTCCCTGAGAGAGGTGAATCTGTTCAATCCCCACTCCAACAATGACTTTGATATCTTCAGATTTACAAACTCAAGTGATTGGAGGTTGGTGGGAAAACCATCCTCTGGGAAAGATACTACGCTGGGACACCCAATTATGTATAAACGGAGAAGAGAGGAGAGATTGTGCATGCAGTTGGGTAAGGCCTTCAGTTTGTCACATTCCCATATCCCCAGCTCAGTCAGCTTCGTGGAAGGCAATCCTTCTTCGGGAAATGACTCAAGATTTGGACAACGTTCTATCCAAATCTGTCGAAGATGGTAGAGATTATGCAAACCTGCAGGTAATGATTTAAGATTTTTAAGGGCGGAAATTCTGATTTCTTCAAGGGATGTGTTGTCCAGCCTTTCTGCAAACGACTCCAGCTTTGAACAGCGACTGACCTCGAGGAACTTAAGAGCCTGAGATAGATTTCCATTCCGTGACAATAAAGCAAGATTCGAGCAATCTCTGACCTGAAGGTGCTCCAGCGTGGCAGGTAACTCATTTTCCGAAGACGAGGATGTGAGGGAGGTGCACCCACTGCTGCTACTGTGGATGTTCTGCTCCCCTGTCAAAGTCCTTAAATTATCACATCTACGGATAATCAGCCGCTTCAAGCTCGGAGGTAGCTGGATTCTACCAATATATGTCAAAGAATTACAGTTATAAATGTTCAGGCTTTCGAGAGATGCACTACTATTTTGCATCCACGCCTCAGGTAAGGATTCCAAAGCATCGCATTCTTCAATTTCAACTGATCTCAACTGGGAAGGTAAAGCGGCCTGAGGAAATGAAACAAGGGAAGCGCAGCCATATATTCGCATCTCTGTAAGGGAACTAAGGGTGAGCAATGCTTCTGGTACCTTTATAAGGCCTTTACAATGTCTCAATGCTAGATATTGAAGCCTGCACGGCAACTCTGGCTGTTGTTGGTGATCTTCCTCTGTGACCAAGGAAAGAAGTTGGGGACATTCTAAAATCTGCAGCTGATTAAGGGAGCTAATGTCTTCCAATAACCGATTTTCACTCGGCCACAAATATGTTTGCTCTCGGACATTTTGAATCTTTAAATTTTCTAATTTAGGTAGCCCTTGCTCAAATAGACCAGCTAAAACCATTTCATTCGCCATATCACCTAAAAGCACTGATTTCAATGAGCGGAGGTCGATTGGGCTGCTGAACACCATCCTTTTACATCCATCGATTTCTAATTCACTGAGAGCTGGAAGACATTGAATTGTCACTAGCAACTGTTCACAACTTCTGATGACGAGCTTCTCCAATAAAGGAAGACGCTCCGGCAATGTCCCTTGCAGCTTAAAACAACCGATAAGAGAAAGCATTCGCAGCTTAGGAAACCCTTCAACTTCTTGACCAGCTTTGCGAGGAATCCACTCTTCCCATTCTTGCATATACTCAAAACGAAGAGTCTCCAACGATGGAAAGGGCACTGAGCAACCGTTTCCATAAAACTCTGGACCCACGCTCTTTACTTCACCCATTCCACTTATCACAAGATCCTTTAGAAATGGTAGTTGCCCTACTGATGGCAAAGATGTAGACATGCCACAATTACCAAGTCTTAGACGCATCAATTTTGAGAATGAGAAATCTCCTAACCAAATTGGAAATTTTGTACCACCGTAGCCTGTGATGGTGAGCTCCTCTAGATCTTGATGTGGTCTTAGCATGTTAAGAACACGTGTCTCAAATTCACGCTGGTCAAGGTTCCGAACGTGCCGTGCGCTCCATTTGAGCAATAAAGCTTTAAGATTCACCTTGTTGTTTAACTGAGCCTCACTGGCATCGACAACATCTTTCACATTCTCCAACCTCGAAATTTCAAGCGTACCTTGAAGATGCACCAAGGACTTCAACTCTCGTAACCCACAACCACCGTCTTTTCCCCCAACAAAACTACTCAACGTCAAGAGAGATGTTAATTTACCAATTCCCTTCGGCATTTCCTCCAATGACTGAACATTAGAATTGTTCAGATGATGCAACTTCGTCAGGTTTCCCATGTCCTTGCACAGCTTCTTAAGCTGATGACAATCTTCCAATAAAAGTGTAAGCAAGTTGTACAGTGTGTTAATTGATTCAGGCAAAATTTTAATTTCAGTTCCAGATAAGTCAAGAAACCGTAAATGCTTCAAATTTTCAATTGCATTCGGTAGCTCGAATATGTTATACCCACGCAAAGAAAAGACCCTTAAGCGTGGGAGATTCAACAGCCGCTGAAGAACACTCCAAGCCAAATAACCCTTAGGCTTGGAATAAGATAATTTTATTGGTAAAAAGGTTCGCAATTGTTGCACATCGCAGATGGAGTCGAACCTATTGTCGCCATCGAATTTTCCACGATTGTACGAAAAATGACGGAGCGCTTTATCAAACTTTTGTCGGTTGTCATCTTCTGTGGTATCCTCCATTCTCAAGCACGTCTCCCCTGCAGCCCACCGAGCAAGATCATTAATGAGGTCGTGCATCAGAAATCGGGATCCATCTTTACTCGACTGTTGGAAGAAGGACCTTGACTGTAGCTCTTGAACGAACTTGCTACCCAAATCTTCCATTTTGCTTCCTCTGTTTTCCTGGTGCAACAAACCTTGAGCCATCCACAATAAGATTATCTCCTTCTCTCGAAATTCATAATCTTTTGGAAACAAAGAGCAGTATGCGAAGCATTGTTTCAACTGTGGAGGAAGAAAATGGTAGCTCACTCTCAGGGCTGGTACGATATCACATTTGTCCTCTGGTAAATCCCATATGTTAGCATTGAGCACAAATTCCCAATCATTCAAGTCATCTTTGCCTCGTAAAAGGCCGCCAAGAGTTTTCGCAGCCAAAGGCAATCCTTTGCACTTTTTCGCTATCTTCTCCCCAACTTCCTTCAAGGATTGATTCGCGTTGAAATCCCTCGCCCCTAAGGAATGTTGAATGAGCACACACAAACAATCATCTTCAGACAACTCTTTCAATGGTCTAGCTGAAACAGCTCTCATTGTTGCTGCAACACCTTGATTGCGAGTTGTGACAACAATCTTGCTTCCGGTTGCGCTAGCCCCAAAGGGACAGCTCAAGATGCTCCAATAATTGTAATTCTCATTCCACACGTCATCCAAAACGAGCAAAAATTTCTTTCCAGACAATTGCTTCTTCAGTTCCTCTTGAAGCAAATTTAAATCATCTCTGTCCTTGCACTGATCACTAGCAATGGAATTTAGGATAGATTCTGTTACCCTCAAAACATCAAAATCCTCAGAGACACAAGTCCACGCTCTGATCTCGAAATGACGTTGCACTCGATCATCGTTATAGACGAGCTGAGCAAGAGTTGTCTTCCCAACGCCGCCCATTCCAATTATAGAAATAACAGAGAATCCATCATCAGCTCTTAAATCATCCCTCAACAACAATTCAACAATCTCCTCCTTATCTTTTTCCCTGCCATATACTTTGGCTTCATTCACCAAAGACGTTGTGGGTGGTCTTTGTCCCACATTTCTAGACTTGCCATCTGAAATTACATTTTTCAATTTTAACAGGTCTTTTTGCGTTGAAATAGTATCCTGCAGCCGAGCAGTTAACTCCTCTATTTTTGACACCATCTTGGATTCAAAATTAAATGATGATCGAGGACTATCAGAGGTAAACAACTTCCGAATTTTTCTGGTTATAGCAGCATCAGTGAACTTCCTCTTCAACGAATCAGTGAAACTTGTACTTCCACTGGGTTGACCACCAGCAGCTGGTTCTTGAAGCAGCAACTCCCTCCGCAGAGCTTCGGTTTCGAACTCATCCAACACGTCTTCAGCATCATAAGCCAAATTCCGAAGATTGTTGAGCCACATCTTAACCGACTTCTCCCTTGTCTGCCTATCCTCAGCATCAGCAAGCACTGCCTGTATCATCTCCAACATTCCCTTCCACTTGAAGAATTCATCCTTCAGCTTCTCATGCTGTGTCAACAGCTTAAGTCCCTCTGGAGCCAGTTTTTCTAACAGCATCTGAACTGACGCACCCAGCACCGCCTCTCCGATGAATGACATTTTTTTTTTTTTTTCAAGAAACTGAGTAAATTATTTAAAAAAAAGAAGAAAAAATCTGCAGAAATTGAACAAAGTCTAGTATGTGATTTTGATTTGGGAAGGCTGAAGAGTAAAGCAAGCAAGAGCGGGTAATGTGAAATGGGGTACACAAAATCAGAGCTTTACTGACCAAAACTCCACAATGCACCAATAATTCGGCCGGCGACGACCAAAACACCACAACGTCAATCCACACGTTTTTGCCACTAAAGTCAAGCATGAGTAATTGGTTATTATATAAAATATTTTAAAATCATTTGATAAATAATCATTAATCAAATATTTAAATTGTTTTTATTTTATTTAACACACAATAATATATCCGGTATGTAATAATGCATAATTTAAATAATTTACATTTATTTATAGTGATTATGACTAGCCAATACTAATTGATGTATTAGCTGTCTTTCAAATTAATTTTAATTTTTATTGATAGTGAGAGGTTCGCCAGTAAGATTTGTTATCTAATTATTTTTGGGCGTACATGATTTTTTAGGTTCCGATTATACCTATGTCTAAATTTTCGAGTTTGTTATGAGATGTAGCAATTTTGCTTTTGATGCGGCCATTGATTAAGCTTGCTCTTGGCTGTTCTGGATGCCATCCAAATCGCATGTTTTCTTTTGAATTATTCTTCTGATATATTATTACTCTTTCATTCAAATAAAATTAAATAATTCTTCCGAAATATCCATGGACAGTTAAGTATTATTATTTCCTCCACGCTAGAGGTTTTGAATATAAGGAGGTATCCTAGAAAAAAAAATTTATCTAAAGCCCAGCAAACTGTAGCTAGATCCAGTCTTGATTTTGTTTCGTAGGCAATAATGTATCTCATATACACTATCTCATATGTAATAATGTATAGTTTAAATAATTTACATATGTTTGTGATAATTATGAATGAATACCCTATAACTAATTATTATATATTATGTCTTCTTTACTAAAAATTTTGTCATAATTCTTAACTCCTTGATCAAAACAAAAAGTAACATTTAATTATGTTAGACCATCAAAGTTAGATGATATGAATTCATCCACAATTTGATTACATGAAATTAATGTCGCAAAATATATGTAAAATATTTAAGTTAAAATAATCCTTAATAAAGATTTATGCACTTGTATGTAAAGTTGATGCATAGTTTGAATTCCAAGTAATATATCATGAATCATTACTTAGCATTTGTTGAATAATTGTCTATAGTTGCATGAGATGATTAAGCAATTCACAAAACGTTCTGCATTTTAACCAATCACTGGATAGTAAAAATATTACTGAGTAAATGACTATTAATTAAATTGAATTATATATAATTTGATCTCAATGTCTTGAGATGGATCGGCAGATGGAATCAAGAATAATCTGATTCCCGCAAACAGAGTAAAGAGACCATTTTCATTGGCCTACACTCCAATTTCAAGACTACAAATTAACAAGTCAGTCAACCACAAGTTCATTTCATCTAATCAAAATATTGTGATCAAGAATAACTAATGGCTATGCATAATTCAATCTAATGGACAGGAATCACTGTACTTTACGAAAGACAATTTAGACTTGTTTTTTTTACAATACTTTATACTGAATCATCCTTTTCATGAGTCATCAGATTCTACTGCGTCAGTTGCCATGTCAAGACTTAAGGCTTAGGGTGAGAGTTCTCATCAAACATCTAATTCATTCCATCACATGACCTGTTCTAGCATCAATAAACTATTATTTGTATGATTTAGAATTCACAATTAATCCACTGGCCACTTAAAAGACACTTTTTAAAGTAGCTAATAAACCATGACGTAATACATCATACAAAATTACATGTTGAGATAAAAACATACTCTCTTGTTTTGATAAGCATGTGCAAACTTTTTTAGTGTAATTGTGAACTGTATGCCACAGAAGTCAATAAAAATAAGCGTTGATGATCCACCTTGCAAAGTTGCACCAATAATTAAGCGACAAAATGATTAAGTTTTTGGCAAAGCAAAATGCAAGTGGAAAGACAAAAACAATGTAGACGCCGATCGAAATTAAAGCAAAATAAACAAAACGATTGAGCTTCCCACTAAAAAGAATGTCTCCTTGATACTCATTACTCTCAAAAGTATTCAATTTTGGTAATCGAAAAAGGCCAAAAGTGGGAACGTCTAATAATGAGTCCATTAACCTTTTAAGTGTTCGCATTTAATTGCTTTAATGACACTGTATGATTACAATATTACATATTGATAAATGAGCACTTGCATCTAATTATATATCTGCAAGTTGTGAAGGGTACTTACTAATCACACCAAACTTTTGCATTGGTATTTTTGGTCCCTTATTTATACTTCTGCCCGAATGCCCCCAGATTTCTTGCTTGCGCTGTACAAGCCCATGTGTCCATGTATAATATGCTATATAATACCTTAATTACTTTCAAGCATATAGGAAGTGTATAATGATTTTGTTTGAAGAGCTTTCACTGCGTTTTAGATAGTGCTATACATGAAAGACGCTCATGAAAATTGCTTGTTGCGTTCATGCAACTTTATTCAAATGTTGGCAAAATTCCCATCAATTGGCGATTTGCTTCACCTCCAACAATGCAATGCAAAGCGTTACGGGCTTACAGCTTACCCATCAATGCTGATATTGTTCCGATAGTATGAACAATAAGAGAAAAATTAGAAGTAGCTAGAAGAATCTAGAGCAAGCCTTATTTATTACTTTCATCAAATTACCCCGTTAATTTAAATTTTGCGATTATAGTCAATTGTAGGATATCCACGACGATATCAGTCAATTCCAGAAGTTGATATTACATTGAGCACAAAATTACCGTCAGAAGCAACCCTGAGCTCTACACATAACTTCATACATATAAAAGTCAATAGCAATTACATTGCCCTGAAAATTGCAATTCCGCAAAATATACAATTCATTTTCTGTAGACGTGTATAATTTTTTCTCTTTCATCACGCTTTCAATCTGACTTTTGCAACAACTTGGAAGTAACAAGAAGATATGTTAATATATAGAAACAAGGGCATACCCAGGATGTACATGCAAACTGGGCAGGGTCTTCATTCTGTGTTTGCCGAGTTCCATACACCCTGCCTCCTTAAGTTGTAAGATTTGCATTGGAACGGCTGATAATCATGTGTTCAGTTTTAATGACAAGTGCTTAAGTTCGGAATTATATATGCTTGACTTTTAGTCTTAGATGCTGCTGTAATGAATCAGCGGCTTGGCTGGTGATAAAAGAAGGCTGTCGCTGGGACCTCAGATTCTGCTGCCAAGTCTCATAGCTACATGGACTAGCTACTAATATATTATATGTCGTTGGTTTAAATATACTCCTATTATAAATGAGGCCATTGCTAAATTCATTGCTGTAGAGAGTAGAAACAACTCATCACCCAGGCCATTGCCCATGTGGCAAAGACATATTCGAAGTTTTATGGGGACTCATCTGGCCCTTTGAGCTATGTCAGGAACTCTTGACTACGTATAATTGCATAGATGTAGATTCCACCACTCTTAGTGCAAGCTTAATTACATAGATGTACTTATCTTGACAAAAGACTTCGAACAGTGCAAGCTTAATTACATTTGGCAGTAGGTGTGACTTTTAAACCACGACGCCACAATACGGAACAGGAATGATTGATACGAGAACAAAAGATTCTACTTGGCTACCACATAGAAGGTTAGCAACAATATAGGCTTGTCTGGTTACCAAATGCAATCAAGTTAACAGGGTAAAGAGCAGTTCATTCTCCTCGCTGCAATTTCAAGACAAAAAGCCAGTCAATAGACAATTCAGTCTCGATTCATTTTCTGAGAACTTATGCTCCCTCTGGTCTGTTACATCAGACAAAAGTAAACTTTAAACCATATCTGAAAAGGGAATATGGCCTGAGATCACAAATGCTGGGAAATGTGAAAAATGAAGGGAAAACAAATTTGACCAATACAGAATAAAGCAGAGCAAATAAAAGAGTAAAATGAAATTTATATACAAGTATACCCTGCTAAGCTTTGTGAGAAATGCTAGAATCTATTCAATCCACTAGTTTCAATTATCTCCAACCAAAAGAATAAGCATAAAACCCTGCAACACAGGATAAAACTGAAATTACGATTACACAATTTAGTTTAGTTTACCAATTGAAATCTAGCATCAAATGGAATCACTAGATAAGTCTTCTCCAAAAACCAATCTGTAATCAATTTTGACATAAGGCCTTTCCAGAGCAAGGCCTTCCTCAATCACTTTGCCACTAATTAGCCATAATTACCTGCTGACAGAGTAAAGGGGTAGAAAGTATAAAGGAAAATTATCCAGCAGGTAATTAGCTTTACGCTGCAGTTTAGTATTGTGTTTGAGGCTTGAATTGTCATTAATAACTGTACTTAAGGATCAAATTCTTATTGATTTTATAGAGATTTTTAAGTACATATTTGAGTTACAGTTAGATTCACCCTGTGGAGTTCAGGGTAGGTCATTATATAAGATGACTAGCAATTCATAGAAACTTTTTGCATTTTAACAAATTTACTTGATCGAAAAAATGATACTGAGTAAATTATACTATTAATTAGATTAAATTGTTATATACAATATGATCTCAATGTTCTGAGATGGATTGTCAAATGGAATCAAGAATAATCTGATTCCCGCAAGCAGAGTAAAGAGACCACTTTCATTGGCCTGCACTACAGTTTCAAGACTACAAACTAACAAGTCAGTCAACTACAAGTTCATTTCATCTCTTTCAAATATTATGAAGAAGAGTAATCTAATGGCTATGCATAGTTCAATCTAATGGACATGATTCCCTGAATTTTACGAAGGACAATTTACACTTGTTTTGTACAATACTTTTGCTGAATCATCCTTATCATCAGTCATCAATTTTTGCTGAGTCAATTGCCATGTCAAGACTTGCAGATGGTGAGATCTAGACTAAGGCTGCTCACAAAAGCATTTCATCGAACATCTAATTCATTCCATCAAACACCTAACCTGTTCTAACATTAATGAACTATTGTTTGCAATATTTGGGATTCATAATTGATACAATGGCTACTTAAGCGACACTATTTAAAGTAGTAAATTAAATAAATCAAACTCAAGCACAATTAATTTTAAAGTAGTAAATAAAGTAAATTGGTCTTGTTGGCGTGTTTTGGATTGAATATTTGGCCTGATCATGAACAAATTAAAATCATCAATGGTTGGATTAATTACATGCTTACTAATGCTATTAAGAGCTATTGGATGCACTTGCAAAAATAAAAAAAAAAAATGTAATTTTGATCAATTAATTTTACTCATTTATTTAAAAGGCAAGCAAAGAGGAGAAGATAAATCAGACCAAGAAGGCAGCTGTCCATGCTTCTTAGGCATGTGCTCATTAATCAGCATTTGCTCTCTTCTCACTGTCAATGTAAAATCCCAAAACTCTAACAAGATTTACTTGCTGGAGCTTTGCAGTTAGCACAGCCTCATTCTTGAACTACTCAAATCCCTTGTGTTAATGTATTTGAAAGTTTCTTCACTGCTATTTCTTATCTATCTAGCAATCTGCCTGGAATAAACTCAACCAACACATGTTGATGGTTTGAACTCGAGACTTTTTGGTTTCGGTACCATATTATTTAAACAGTCGGATGAAATACTACCTCATAACCAGGGCCATATCCACCCTGCCCAAGCTTATTTTTTAACATTATTATTAAATTCATCAGTAGCTGCAGAATTTGATACTTTGCTCTTTGCTTCTTCAGCTCAGTCCAATAACCCTCTTGATCCAAAAAAAAAAAAAAAATTGAAATTCAGAAAAAGCTTCAAATTTACATCTTCTTCTTTCAAATAAAATAAAATTTAAAGAATCCTGATCAATAACATATCATGGTAGAGGAAAACCAGATGTTTTGTTGTAAAGAGAGTGATTGTTTTGTTTCTTTTTACCATCTTCCTAAGCTGTAAAATTGATTTATTGTGGTAACCAGAAGTAGCAGGATCTTGATATAAATCATTTTCAATCTGCAAAATTGATTTACAGTGGCAAATGGAGAGCAATAAACTAACATCAGTAAGAGAGAATATGTTACATCAGCAAGAGAGAATGTTTAATGAGTTAAATTAATGTAACGATGACTAAATTTCATCATTTGTCCTTTTGTTTCGGCCAAATAAAAATCCTGCAAGCAATTAAAAAAGCAATAAACTAACAATTTTGGCAGGCCATTAAAAAGGAATAAACGAACATCATAAAATTGTTAATTAATTTAATTACCTCCGTACAAACTCAGAAGCGAACTTGGATTAACCAGCTTTACCTAATAATAAAGGATGATAAAACCGCTGACTTGGAATAATTAATTAAAGCTTTGCTTACCTGCAGCTTGAGAGAGCACCCAATTATCGTCATTGGCACGCAACGTAGCCGAGCAGCTTCCTTTCCTTGGCATGAGAAACCTCGATAATGTCTTCTCAATGTAACTCTTGATGCCTTATAGATCATGTCTAAAGCATCCATAATTGCCGGCCCTTTTGGTGGAGCATCCATGCCATTATCCTCAGGATTCACCGGAAATCCAAGCATATATCAATAGAAAGGCAAAGCCAAGACCAGCTCATCAGCTGATCTTCCGCCATCAATCCAAGCCCTCATGCCATAATCTGTATTAATTGTACTACTCGGATCATACAAAGCTGCATGATCTCCTGTAGAATCTACTCTCTAAGGCACGTGGTAGCTAAATGCCATAACATGAATCCAATTCAAATACTTTTTTATTGAATCTAAACGAAAACTTGTTGAGTCTGAAGCCAGTGTAATTTGAACAGCTCCAGTCAGAATCAGCTGAGCCTGGCTTGTATTTTTGGGATTCTTCAAAGAGAATCCCCCATGTATAATATATCAGAGCTTGTGTTTGCAGAAACCCAATAAAGATGCAGGCCCTGGAAGCCATAACCCATAAAGCCTAGCCGTCTTTGTTGAGGGGTCAATGAAAGATTTCGTAAAAGAAGAATTGTTCATCATTAAAGTAAATGTCAAGGATTTGCATTTCCTCCTCGAATGGAAGGCACAGTAGTGATTGCTCACCATTTTGATATTAAAACTAATACAAGCATTCTTTTTTCTTTCAGGCACTTCATACACACAGGCCATTCAATTCATGGTGTGTTTACTAAATAAGAATCGGAATTAGCAGGAATTGGAATGAGATGAAATCAAAATGAGAAATTATAATCAAAATAAGTTGTTTGCTTGAGCTATAGAAATCGGAATAAACTACATCTCCTTGATGTGTTTACTACATCCCATTGATGTGTTTACTATATTTTGGAATCATAATGAATTATTACAAGTTATTAAAATATCCTTTATTAATGTTATTCCTAGTATTTTTTGTATTTATTATAATAATAATAATAATAATAATAATAATAATAATAATAATTAAAGTAAGAAAAATAATAAATTTTAATAACAATAATATTAATATAATAATAATGACAATGACAACAACAACAACAACAACAATAATAGTAATAATAATAATAATGATGACGACAACGACATTAATGCTATTATTATTATAATAATTACTACTACTAATAATAATAATAAATAAGAAAAGACCTATCTGTAAATAATACAAAATTTTAGGTATTTTCATAAATTCTATATGGACCAAAATGTAAAATGACAGAAATTGATTGAGGATAATTTGAGGTTTATAAAAATTTAATGGGTGCTAAATGGGTAGTTTTAGGAATCAGAGTTTGATTTTTAATCCCCCTCTTCTAGGAATGAAATTAATAGGAATGATTCCTGTTAGAACTAAATCACCAAAGAAGATGACTTAGGTTCCCCCAAGACCCGCTCCTTTCCTTTCTTGATTCCAAGAACTCTTGCTAAACCTCAGGTTAAGTGCTGATCACCAGTTTGTTTGCAATCTGAACAAAAAGATTAAGAACAGAGAAGACAAGAATGCATGCACACCCACTAACAGATTGACACCAGGAATTAAGTGGTTCGGCTATGAACTCTAGCCTACATCCACTGTGAGAGAAAAAGGGAAGCCTTTATTATCTAACTTGAGCAAGATACAAATTGAAAGATTAATTTAGGAAGTTACAGTCTGCCCATATATATATAGCCAACAAAGAAAGGACTAGAATATCTATCCTCTGCAGCACACCAGCAGCCATTTTCTGGGCTTCAAAACTAGAGTCTTACTCCTCTGAGTTTCCCGCTTCGATAACAGCTTTAACTACCTTTCAATAATAGCTGATGAAACGTGTCAGGCTGCCATTCCATCAGGAGCTAAACAAACCCATGCTGCGGTGCCGTTTTGTGTAAGTAATACACGTGTTGTTTCACGTGCATCACTTACTTTGAGCAGCTGACAGTTCCAGAATGTCGTCCAGCTCTTTCACCTCACCAACTGACATGTCACCAGTGAGCATAGGATGCGTTTGACTTGTCATATGCTGTGCAAACTTGAGATTTGAGCTTCACTTTCAACATTCTCCACTTTGAACTCAAATCGGTTTATCCTTCTCTTCTCCCTCACTCTTCTTCATCTGCAAATTATATATTGCAGATCCCAGCTGAGTTCAAACAGAACTCAAACTTAGCACCTGGAACAGCCTTAGTCAACATGTCTGCAAGATTATCATCTGTGTGGATTTTTACCAGCCTTACCACTCCCTTTGACACCTCTAATCTCAGGAAATGAAGTTTGATATCTATATGCTTCGTTCTTTCATGATGAACTTGATTTTTGCTCAAACATATGGCACTGTGATTGTCACAGTGGACCAATATCTGCTTTTGTTCATACCCTAGCTCGCTTACCATTCCTCTAAGCCATATTGCTTCTTTGACAGCTTCTGCTGCTGCAGTGTATTCTGCTTCAGTTGTTGACAGAGCAACAACACTTTGCAAAGTGGCCTTCCAATTTATAGTACAACCATTTAGGGTAAAAAGGTAGCCAGTTAGTGACCTTCTTTTGTCTTGATCCCCAGCAAAATCAGCATCTTCGAAACCTTCCACACTCACTCCATCCTGCTTTGTGATCCCATATACCAAGCCATAATCAGTTGTGCCATTCCGATATCTTAGAACCCAGACCACAGCCTTCCAATGTTCTTTCCCTGGATTTGCCATATACCTACTTATGACACTAACTGCATAGGAAATTTCTGGCCTAGTCAAGACCATTGCATACATTAGACATCCTACAGCACTTGAATATGGAATTTCAGTCATTTCTCTCTTCTCATCATCAGTTTTAGGACATTGTTGACATGAGAGCCTGAAATGAGCTGGTAAAGGTGTCTGAACAGGCTTTGTCTTCTTCATTCCAAATTTTTCAAGTACTTTTCTAATGTATTTGTGCTGAGTCAAGCTTAAGATACCTTCCTTTTTGTTTCTGATTATCTCAACTCCTAGGATCTTCTTTGCTGCTCCAAGGTCCTTCATTTCAAAAACCTCCCTCAGTTGCTGTTTCAGAGAGTCTATATACTCCATGCTCTTACATGCTATCAGCATGTCATCGACATACAGTAGTAGATAAATCTTGGTGTCACCTCCCAAGCTCTTGAAGTAAACACAGCAGTCAAAATTACTCCTCTGAAAATCATGTTCCAACATGAACTTATCAAACCTCAAATACCATTGTCTTGGTGACTGTTTAAGTCCATACAATGACTTCTTGAGGTGACAAACATGATCAGCCTTTTCAGAGTTTACATAGCCTTCTGGTTGAGCCATGACAATCATCTCATCTAATTCACCATGAAGAAATGCAGTCTTAACATCCATCTGTTCAAGATGCATGTTTTCCACAACTACAAGTGCTAATAAGATCCTTAAGGATGAGTGTCTGACCACTGGAGAGAACACTTCTGTGAAGTCAATTCCTTCCTTTTGAGTAAAGCCTTTGGCCACAAGCCTAGCTTTGTATCGTTTTGGTTCAACACCTGACATTCCTTCTTTTACCTTATAAATCCACTTACAGCCCACTACCTTCTTGTTTGCTGGTCTTTTAATCAATTCCCATGTTTGATTCTTGATGAGAGATTGCATTTCCTCATCCATAGCTTGTTTCCATTCCTTTGACTTTGCACTCTTAATAGCCTCTGAATAGGTTCTAGGTTCATCAACTTCAACCTCATGTGCTGCTGTTAATGCAAATGCAATGAGGTCTGCATAAGCATATCTCTTTGGTGGCCTTATGGTTCTTTTCACTCTATCTCTTACCAGCTGATAATCTCCAATGTCTTGTGTTCCATCAGACTCATCTGCAGATTCAGGGTTATCCATGTCTAATGCTGTTTCTGGTTCAATCTGTGTTTCTTGGTTTTTCTTTGGAGTTGATAACTCCACCTCAATAAGAGATTTCTGATCTTTGACTTCTGGTTCTGAGGCAAAAGATTTTGTGTCTGGTGTGTTCTGAAACATCTCATCCTCATTGAACACAACATCTCTGCTGATAATAGCTCTTGGTGGCTTTAAATCTGTGCACCAGAGCTTATATCCCTTCACCCCATCTGGGTAGCCTAGAAACACACACTTCAGGGCTCTAGGTTGAAGTTTCCCTTGTTTAATGTGTGCATAAGCAGGGCAACCAAACACCCTCAAGTTAGAATAACTTGCTGGTTTACCAGACCAAAGCTCCATTGGTGTTTTGAAACCAATTCCTGAAGATGGGCTTCTGTTTACAATATAGCATGCTGTACATAAAGCCTCTGCCCACAGTGTCATGGGGAGCTTTGAGTGTATGAGCATACATCTTACCTTATCGATTAAGGTCATGTTCATTCTTTCAGCCAACCCATTCTGCTGAGGTGTATGCCTTACAGTCTTGTGTCTAACAATCCCATTCTCTGTACAAAGATCATCTAGCCTCTTGTTACAGAACTCTAAACCATTATCAGTCCTTAGCCTTCTGACCTTTCTATTTGTTTGAGTCTCTACTAGTGCCTTCCAAGCTTTAAACTGATCAAATACCTCATCTTTATTCTTCAGTACATAGACCCAAACCATCCTAGAAAAGTCATCAATGAGAGATAGGAAATACCTTGCCCCACCTAAAGAAGATGTCTGTGCTGGTCCCCACAGATCAGCATGGATGTAATCTAAAGTCCCCTTTGAGTTATGGATACCAGTGTTAAATTTCACTCTTGAAGATTTCCCTAGGACACATTCTTCACAAAACCGCAGGGACTCTATCTTATCTACTCCTAAAACCCCCTGCTTTGATAGCTCTCTCAGGCCCCTTTCACTCATGTGACCTAACCTCATGTGCCACAGCATGGTTTTGTCTAGTTTCTGGTTTGACACCCCAACATCACCTGTAACTGCTGAACCTTGAAGCTCATACAGGCCATTGCTCATGTTTCCTCTCATAATCACCATTGACCCTTTCAAAACCTTTAAGGTACCTGATTCAAGCTTAACTAGACACCCCAATTTATCAAGCATTCCAAGAGAAATCAGATTTCTTTTTAATTCGGGTACATGTCTCACATTCCTTAACTCCCTTATCATGCCATCAAACATTTTAAGCATAATCATGCCTCTACCAACTACCTTACAACTGGCATCATTACCCATTACCACTACTCCACCATCATATGGTTCATAGTTCATGAATAAACTTTTGTTAGGGCACATGTGAAAAGAACAACCAGAATCTAGAACCCAATTACCTCTGGTTATGCCATCAGTAGCTATCAGTACTCCAGCTGAGTCATATCCATCAGATTCCTCAAATTCTGATGCAACAGCAGCATCTCCACTCTTTCCTTGTGTATCTTTATTCTGACTTTTCTTATCCGGGCAGTCCCTTTTGAAGTGCCCTTCCTTGTGGCATTGAAAGCATTTTAGATTTCTTGGTTTTGACTTGGATCTCTTCTTCTTTCCTTTGTCCCATTCTCTTTTCTCTGGCCTTCCTCTTGCTGTCAATCCTTCCCCTTCTCTAGATTCTTTCTTTGTTGCAGCCTTGGAACTCAGAGTCTCCTTAACATCTTGCATTGTGAGGGTTTGTCTCCCATACATAAGTGTGTCAACCAAGTGTTCATAGGAAACTTGGCAGTGAACATAGCAGAATCATGGCCTTGTCTTCATCATCAATTTTCACATTGATGTCATCAAGATCCAATACGATCTTGTTGAATGCATCAATGTGCTCAGTGATTGATGACCCTTCTTCCATTTGTAGAGTATAGAGCTTCTTCTTGGTAGCTAATCTTTTAGCCATCGATTTCTTGGTGTACAGATCTTCAAGCTTCTTCCATAACCCTGTTGCTGTCTTTTCACTTCCAACTTCTCTGAGCACACCATCTCCAAGACTCAGAATTATTGCACTATGTGCTCTATCCAGAACATCTGGCAAGTCCTCATCAGCAAATTTTTTAGGTTTCTTGGATGAAGAAGCCTCTCCTAGTGCCACATCCAGTCCTTGATGTACCAGCAAGGCTCTCATCTTGAGCCTCCACAGGTGAAAGTCATTTTCACCTGTGAATTTCTCCACCTCAAGCTTTGATGAAGTCATTCTGAGATCAAGATTTCAGAGAACAGGCTCTGATACCAATTTGTTAGAACTAAATCACCAAAGAAGATGACTTAGGTTCCCCCAAGACCTGCTCCTTTCCTTTCTTGATTCCAAGAACTCTTGCTAAACCTCAGGTTAAGTGTTGATCACCAGTTTGTTTGCAATCTGAACAAAAAGATTAAGAACAGAGAAGACAAGAATGCATGCACACCCACTAACAGATTGACACCAGGAATTAAGTGGTTCGGCTATGAACTCTAGCCTACATCCACTGTGAGAGAAAAATGGAAGCCTTTATTATCTAACTTGAGCAAGATACAAATTGAAAGATTAATTTAGGAAGTTACAGTCTGCCCATATATATATAGCCAACAAAGAAAGGACTAGAATATCTATCCTCTGCAGCACACCAGCAGCCATTTTCTGGGCTTCAAAACTAGAGTCTTACTCCTCTGATTTTCCCGCTTCGATAACAGCTTTAACTACCTTTCAATAATAGCTAATGAAACATGTCAGGCTACCATTCCATCAGGAGCTAAACAAACCCATGCTGCGGTGCCGTTTTGTGTAAGTAATGCACGTGTTGTTTCACGTGCATCACTTACTTTGAGCGGCTGACAGTTCCAGAATGTCGTCCAGCTCTTTCACCTCACCAACTGACATGTCACCAGTGAGCATAGGATGCGTTTGACTTGTCATATGCTGTGCAAACTTGAGATTTGAGCTTCACTTTCAACAATTCCCAAATTAGTAATTTCGATTCTGATTCTCGTCTCTATTTTGCTTAATAAACACTGTCAATGATTTAGATTCTCCAATCCAAAAAGCAAACGGATGATCAATTTAAGTGGCGAACATAGAGCTAGAGAAGCAAACCCTTCTTAACCCGCACAAAGAGAAACACTTCATCGCGGGCGAAAATCATGCGTGAAATCATCACTGGGGTATTGGAGGTTCGCATCGTGCCCTTTACCCTCGCTGCTGAGTTATCGGGTGCCAATACCAAGTCATCCATTCTGCTCGCTGCTGGCATCGCTGAGGGGGCTGCTGGCGCCGTCACTATATGTTGTGTGCTATGGCCATCACTATTATGCTTTTGTTATTATTGTTATTATTATTTGTTTTGCATAAAACGAAAAATTAAAATGATATAACTAAAGTAGTTATAGCTTTTAACTAAGAGTCAAATTATAATACTTGATGTATACCAATATCTATTATAAGATCTATGACGAGATATCAAATATCAAAAAAGAGTTGAGATTTATAACATCAAGATACGAATTTGAGAAATAATTATGCTTATTTTATCTTGCGAATTTTGCTATGTTATTATAAATTGCAAAGTCGGCCGAATGTGGAAACTTGTTTCGTCAATTAACTTTTAAAAGATATTTTTATTATATATGTGTGTGTGTGGAGTGGTTTTCGAGTCAGGAATGCTTGATTAAAAAACTAATATATATATATATATATATATATATATATATATATATATATAAAGTAAAGAATTTATAGTTTTGAAGTTTGCATTTAGATTAAAGTTTGTTTGTGTGGTGAGTGTTACCCTTGGGTGCCTAGGTAGCTTCTGGTCGTAAGTCCCGATTTGGTTGAAGGGCAGTAAGTCCAGTTCTTAGCCTTGGATTGTAGTCGCACAAATAGATCTAGGTCTGGTGTAGATCTAGGAATTATGGATTCCTTGCTCCATAGAGCACAGTCCTTTTTTAGCTCTTCCTCCGGGAAGACTAGTGATTCAAAGAACGTTGTGAATTCAGAAGAATTCATAATTGAAGATTTTAATAAAGCAATTGATTGTTAGGAATTACCCAAAGTTTCTAAAGATTTGATTTACAAAACAAAAAAGCTTGATTTTCTGAAAAATGATTACGTTATAAAGACAGAAGAGCGTGACATCACTCTTTCAAAACCTTTTGAAACTATTCAACTGTTTTCAGAACAATCTTTGAAGCAATTAAAGGACAAAAAGTACAATTATATTCACATTGGTTTAATCCAAGTGGGTATAAAGCCTTTGACTAAAGAGGGTTTAGACACGTCCATTTTAGCAGTCCTTAGGGATGCAAGATTCATCTCTTTTGATGATTCTTTGCTAAGCAGTGTCGAGTCTAGTTTGTGTAAAGGTCCTATTTCCTTCAGCTGTTATCCAAACATAACAATTTCCCTTAAAGATAAGAACATTCTAAAGAGTATGATCCTACAGATAAAGACTCATAATTACCATATAATTGATGGGTCAATCCCTGTAGCCATAATCTTTAGAATCTCTTATAAAGTAATGATTTCTGCCTTTGCTAATTCCCAGCATAGGTATCAGTCAAAAAAGGAAGAAACTCTTCTTTTGCAGACTGATTTGTCTAGAGCCAATACGGTTATACCTAGAGCTATTCAGTGGAAGGATGTCAACCTTCCAGAAGAATGGATCTTAGAAGGAGCCACTGAACCAGTAGTTCCAAAGCAACATGAGCCAAATACGGAGTTACAGAACGTGAATAAGAATTCCGATGGTAGAATCAAGTTATCCTTTAGAATGTCTACATCGTCTAGATATTCTAATAAGGATTCCACTTCCTCTAGCATTCCCCCTTTGGAAAGGAAATTTACAAAGGTTCCCTCTGTAATAAATCTTCCTTTTCAATCCGTCAAAGACCAACCTAGGTTTTCCACTTCGGATATTCCTAGTTCTTCTATTCACTCTGCTGACTATACCACCAGTATACCACACCCTGTTTATACTAGTAGTCAACAAGGTCAAAGTTAGGAAGAGAACGAACCTTCTCCTCCTACTTCTCCCACGTTTTCTGCAGTAACAGAAAATGTGATCAATGTCTTGGAAAAGGAGTTTGTTTGGACAAAACCCTTCTCCAGAAAGACTTTTATACTGATAGCAACAAAGATAAGAGACTTTGGTTTTTCAAACACTTCCTTAACCAAATGAATGAAATTCAAAAGAAATATTATGAATTTGTCAACATGCACAAAGCTCATATATTGTTTTTTGATTGGTTTGAAATTTATGCTAAAGACAATGAAATCTCTTATCCCTTCAAAGAATCAAATCCCGTGATTGTTAGGAAGAAAGTTCCTGAATGGACCCTTTCTGGCAATGGTAAAACCATAGAGTCTGAGCATCCTCCACTTAGGAGTGTTATCATTGAACAAGGTGAACCCCCTGTTCAAATCAAAGCCTCTCCTTATAAGATTCATAAGTCAGAGGATATAGAGACAAATTTAGATAGTGTTATTCAACAGAATAATTTCTGTAACACAAATCTAAATACAATAGGAAAGCAGTTGACTAGGATAGAAAGTCAGATCCAGCAGTCAACCATAGCCGTTTCTCCTATTCCAAAGCCTGTCCCCACAAAATTTGATTCTGAGAAAAAGCTTAAAGAACCTATTTTCAAACCTTTTCAGGTTTCAAAAACTAGTCAAAAGCTTATTCATGAATCAAAGTCAGATTTTGCCAAAGCCATTAGAGAACAACTTGACATGATAGAAGCCACTTCTTCTTCTATCAGACAAGATCAAATAGCCCCTGATACTCCCCAAACTAGTAGAGTAGGAGTATTAGATTATGACCAATCTTCTATAGCCACCTCTGATGCTGAAGCCTTTAGAGAAGAACCTATAGAAGAACCTAAAGTCAATAAAGTCCATTGGGAGTTAGCCCTACCTACTACCAGGTCTCCTCCTGATCTCACCATAGACAATAGGCCAAGTGCATTAAACCAATCCAGGTATAATGCATCCTCTGTCTATGAGTGGAATATAGACGGTATGTCTGAATACAACATTTTAGGATTGTTGCAACAGATGACCATGGCTGCAAATGCTTACAAAACCCAATCAGGAACAACTGATCAAGCTATTGCAGATATCCTAATTGCAGGATTCACTGGTCAACTAAAAGGTTGGTGTGACCATCTCCTTACCAAACAGCAACAATTAGATATTTTAAATGCTGTTCAGACAAATGAGGATAAGATTCCAATTTTGGATGAATACGGTAATCCTATTCAGGATGCTGTAGCTACCCTCATTCTTACCATATCTTTACATTTCATAGGTGATCCTTCTCACCTTAGAGATAAGAATGCTGAGCTCCTCCATAACCTTAGGTGTAGGAAGCTTAGTGAATTCCAAGCCTATAGAACCACATTCTTCACAAGACTCTTTTTAAGAGATGATGCACATCATACTACTTGGAAAGAGAAATTCGTAGCCGGTTTACCTACCCTCTTAGGAGAAAAGGTTAGGAATTCCATTAAAACTCTTCATGACAATAGGATTCCTTATGATGAACCCACCTATGGTGAACTAGTTAGTTTCATCAATAAGGAAGGTCTAAAGATTTGTCAGGACATAAAGTTACAGAAAAGACTCAAATGGGAGCTTAGAAAATCTAAGCAAGAGTTGGGTGGTTTCTGTAAACAATTTAATTATGATCCTTTCAAAGCGTCAACTTCTAAAGATTGTGATGGTAAGTGCCCTTCTAGAACTTACAAGAAACATCACAAATCCAAAAGGTTTAGAAATGCTTACATAAACTTTAAACTTGTTCTTGATCCGAAAGCTTCAAATAAAGAAATGAAGAAGAAGAAGATATTTGTTTGTCACTGATCAAAAGACAGGATTAAATCCTTCAAGTCTTAATTGATCTCCAAACCAGAGAGTTCTTTAGAGAGAGAAGGAAAACTTTTTGAGAGAAGTTCGGATCCCTTCAACTGAAGGTTAAGAGGAACTATATACCTCAAATCCTTACAAAATAATTGAAAAAATGCAATCTTCACGTGGGTGGACCATGTGTAGGGGACAAGATCCGTGAAATCCGCTGGTGGAGAAGGCATCTTTGCTTTTCGGTGCTTTATTGATGAGGCTTCACGTGAGTGGGACCCCAGCATCTTTGAAAGTCTTTAGAAGAGACAAAAATATTTGTCTTCACAGCTTTTCCCGTAAAGGGTAGTGAGTGAAGGAAGACAAGTATTCTTGGTACAAGATACAAGTAGGATTTACAGAAGAAATGTACAAATACGAATTATACAAAATACTTTTTTTTTTTTTTACAACAGTAAATATAAAATTACTGGAATACAAAATTATTTACAATGCTTTAAAGGAGTGAAAATTCCGAAACAATCATCTTCATTTTCATCTCCTAAGGAAATACAAGGCTCTTCACCTTCTGATGAGCTGGCGGCAGATGACGCTGTTGCTGATCTGGAAGAGAGGAGCTGTTTCATGATTTTGAAATAATCTTCCTCGGTCTTGGCTGAGGCCAACATGGATTGGGCCTTTGACTTCTGACTAAGGAATGTTGATTGGGCTTTAGATTCTTCAATAGTGGGAGTCATGTGGCCATGAGAAGAGAGCCACTTAAGGATGATGGGCTCCGTCAATTTTGACTGTTCATCAAACTTGGACCACCACTTAACTTTAAAGGTTCTTTGAAGAAGGGTTTGGGCTTCTTGGGTATAGTACCGAAGGTTCTACATCCAGACCCAAGGAAGGAAGAAATTTGTACAGAAACAGAGATAAGGAGGAAATCTCTTTTCTGACTGAGAAGGTTTATAGTGGGCTTTAAATAGGTTCAAACAGTTCTGGGCATTTGGTGTAAGAATTTCGGAGCTTGGGCCGAAATAGTTCCACCACTGTTGGAACCAGTTAGGAAGGCTTTGCACGGTTATTTTTGAATTAAAGAAAAATAACCATGAATGGGTTTTCTTTGGGTTTTGGATAAAAAAGGTATTAAACCAGGCCTACTGGTAATCCCAATAGGAAAATGTAAGGTAATGGTTTAATTGGGCTTTGAAATTGACCGGGAAGGCTTTTACTTTATGGAGCGGTTCACCCCATTGCTTTGGGCTTAAGACCCTAAGAATAGTGGCCGTAGAGTAGGCCGGCTCAGTATGGTTTTCACCAAGAAAGAAATGTTTAAATTTAACTGACTCGGTGATCTCTAAAATACTCTGATAATAAGGCTGGGGCTTTGATAAATCCCATGGTTTAAAATACCAGCATTAGGGAAAAGTCTTTAACAAAGATTGAAATGGTTCAGGATGGTAAAACCCATCTTCAACAGAAAAAATATTTTGTTGATAGGTTTTATCAAACCAAACCGAAGTCTTTTGTGAAAGCTTTGATTGTGAAATCACAATTTGAGATGAAGATGAGCTTTCACTTGGAATGATTTCTTTAGATGAAGAGGGCTTTGAAACTTCTTTTGAAATAGATTTTGATTTCTCTTTCTCAATTTCTTGGGAAATAGTCTTTTGTAAAACAAGCATAAGTTCAGGAGATTTAATGGAGGTCATCCATTCTTTTACCTGTTCCTCAGAGGTGAGGGCTTTAGTCTGAAGTTCTTTTTCTTGGACCATATCGATCCAGGATTTTATTGGCATTGCCGAAGACAACAATTTTTCTTTAGGTGGGAAATCTTTAGAAGGAGGTTGAGGCACAGGGTCTTTCATGACACCTTTGCCTTTGTCTTTGCGTCGTGGCGGCATTATCTGTTTTGGAGAAATTCTCTGGTCAGAAAATCTGGAACAAAATTTTTATCACCTTTTATAAATTCAATATCAAAATAAAAAACACTTAAAATTGCTTGCCATCGTGCAAAAATTTGTTTAGATGCAATGTTTTGAACATCTTTTTCTAAAACATGTTTTGCAGCTTTACAATCAATCCTAAGTAAAAATTTTTGATTTAACAAATCACTTTGAAATTTAGAAATACATAAAACAATAGATAAAATCTCTTTTTTGATAGTTGAATAATTTTTCTGACAATCATTCCAATGTGCAGAAACATATTGAACTATCTGTTCTTTATTATGTTCTACTTGCTTTAAAATTCCACCATAACCTAAGTCTGATGCATCAGTTTCTACAACCTTAGGTAATGCAGGATTAGCAAGGTATAAACATGGAATGCTCTTAACAGAACTCTTTATTAATCTAACAGCTTTAGTATGCTCATCAGTCCATGCAACATGATTCTTTTTTAGCCTATCATGCAACGGTTTAGAAATCCTATTGATATTTGGACAAAAGTCAAGCACATAATTTAAACTACTAAGAAATCTTTGCAACTGGGTCTTATCTAAGATCCTATCAGGGAATTTATCCGTGAATGCAAGAGATCTCTCAATAGGAGTGATAGTTCCTTTGGAGATATAATGTCCTAGAAACCTAATCTTTGTTTGAAACAAAGAGACTTTAGAACTAGACACTACTAGACCAGCACTTCTAGTGGCATAGTAAAAGGTCTTTAAATGCTTAAAATGTTGATCTACTGATTGAGAGAAGATCAACACATCATCTATATAAACTATGCAGAATTCAGAATAAGGGTTATAAATGTCATTCATAACTCTTTGAAATTCTGAGGGCGCGTTCTTTAAACCAAAAGGCATAACAGGTCCACTCATACTGTCAAATGGAACAATAAAAGCAGTTTTATACCTATCTTTAGGATGAATCTGGATTTGCCAAAAACCTGATTTCATATCAAATTTGGAAAATATGAAAGCAGAGTGTAGTTTTTGGAGCAAATCTTTCTTGTTAGGTATGGGATACCTAATCCACTTTAGAGCTTTATTCAAGGGCTTATAGTTTATGACTAATCTAGGTGTGCCTCTTTCTATTTCTGAATTTTTATTTACATAGAAAGCTGCACATGACCAGGGGGACCTAGATTTGACTATAAGGCCTTGGACTCTAAATCCTTAATCTCGGCTCTACAATGTTGTTCCAACTCAATGTTCATTTGAATTGGACGGGCTTTAGTTGGGATTTGTCTATCATCAAATCCAACTTCATAAGGTAAATCTACCATATGATATTTCCTATTCCAGAAAGCAGATGGTAAATTTGCACAAATTTCTTTTTCAATAAGAGCTTTAAAATCAGAAATCTTTCTTTGAATATATCTATCTTGGAGTTGACCTTCAATCCTATGAAGATTTAGGTCTTTCTTTAAATCAATCAAATCATCCTGTTTTGTTTTGAGTAAAACATTGATTTGATTTTGGAAAACAGAACAAGCTTTTACAACATTTAAATTCCTTGTCTTCGGTTTTTCTAAAAAAGGGAAAACAAGTTTTTTATTATTTGCTTTAAAAGATATGCTATCATAGTTTACAGTATAAGGGGTAATGAGGTTTATGAATGGTGTTCCTAGGATGACTACATGATGAATGTCATTAGTCAAAACAAAGGAAGTTTTAAATTCAAAACCATCATTTAAAATGGATGCATCAACTTTAGATGAAATTCTCAACTTTGAATTATTGGCGGCAGAAAGTTTATCTTTTGTCTTTTCATGAAACCTTCTGGGGACAATATCTTCTTTTATGCAATTTAAATCAGCACCAGTGTCAAATAATGCAATGGTGTCAATTTCTAAATCTTTAAAAGCAATAGTTACTTTAATCAAATATTTTCTAATAGTAATCTACTTTAAAATGGAAAGAAAATTATCAGGCAAAGACTCAATATTATCTACCTTATGATTTTCTTCATCGTTAGCAGATTCTGGTTCTGAATTATGTTCAGAATGTTCTTCCAATTGCTTTTGCAAAAGTAATTGGATAGTATCAGAATCGGCTTTTTGCTTTTCTTTCAAACTCTTTATTTCGAGTTTGACTTCCTTGATCTCCTTTTGAAGATCTTGAATAGTAGGAGTCAACTTCTTTAACTTCTTTTTATTCAAGATTTCAGTAAGATCATAGGCACTCTTTTTCACTATAGGAACTTTAAGGGTAGAGGACTCGGCTTTATCACTCTGATCGAGAGTTTTTAGAAGCTTATCTAAATACTCTCTTTGGAGTGAAGGATCAGAAATGTGTTTGACTAGTTCGAGAAAAGTTTCATGTTCTCTAGTCAACACATTGACTTTCTTTAAATAGGATTCAGATTCTGTATCTGAATCACTATAGGAAGAGGTATCAGAGTCAATTAACTCATCAACCTGCAGGGGATCAGAGTCTCCAGTCATAGAAGACTCAGAATCAGAAGAATCTATAAGGAGGGCAGAGATTTTGGAAAGAACTTCTTCACTGAGATCAAGCTCATGAAGTTTTCTGTTCACTCTGCAGTACTTTGCAGTGTGACCTTTCTTTCCACATTTGAAACAGGTTGCTTCCTTATAGTTGAAAGAGGATTTTGCTTTAAAATCTTTTCTCTTAGAGGAGTATTTCTTTTTATAAGGCTTTGAGGGCTTCTTATAAAAAGCTTCTCTAGGTTCTTGAAAAGATTTTCTAAACCTTTTGGATTTGTGATGTTTCTTGTAAGTTCTAGAAGGGCACTTACCATCACAATCTTTAGAAGTTGACGCTTTGAAAGGATCATAATTAAATTGTTTACAGAAACCACCCAACTCTTGCTTAGATTTTCTAAGCTCCCATTTGAGTCTTTTCTGTAACTTTATGTCCTGACAAATCTTTAGACCTTCCTTATTGATGAAACTAACTAATTCACCATAGGTGAGTTCATCATAAGGAATCCTATTGTCATGAAGAGCTTTAATGGAATTCCTAACCTTTTCTCCTAAGAGGGTAGGTAAACCGACTAAGAATTTCTCTTTCCAAGTAGTATGATGTGCATCATCTCTTAAAAAGAGTCTTGTGAAGAATGTGGTTCTATAGGCTTGGAATTCACTAAGCTTCCTACACCTAAGGTTATGGAGGAGCTCAGCATTCTTATCTCTAAGGTGAGAAGGATCACCTATGAAATGTAAAGATATGGTAAGAATGAGGGTAGCTATAGCTTCCTGAATAGGATTACCGTATTTATCCAAAATTGGAATCTTATCCTCATTTGTGTGAACAGCATTTAAAATATCTAATTGTTGTTGTTTGGTAAGGAGATGGTCCCACCAACCTTTTAGTTGACCAGTGAATCCTGCAATTAGGATCTCTACAATTGCTTGATCAGTTGTTCCTGATTGGGTTTTGTAAGCATTTGCAGCCATGGGCATCTGTTGCAACAATCCTAAAATGTTGTATTCAGACATACCGTCTATATTCCACTCATAGACAGAGGATACATTATACCTGGATTGGTTTAATGCACTTGGCCTATTGTCTATGGTGAGATCAGGAGGAGACCTGGTAGTAGGTAGGGCTAACTCCCAATGGACTTTATTGACTTTAGGTTCTTCTATAGGTTCTTCTCTAAAGGCTTCAGCATCAGAGGTGGCTATAGAAGATTGGTCATAATCTAATACTCCTACTCTACTAGTTTGGGGAGTATCAGGGGCTATTTGATCTTGTCTGATAGAAGAAGAAGTGGCTTCTATCCTGTCAAGTTGTTCTCTAATGGCTTTGGCAAAATCTGACTTTGATTCATGAATAAGCTTTTGACTAGTTTTTGAAACCTGAAAAGGTTTGAAAATAGGTTCTTTAAGCTTTTTCTCAGAATCAGATTTTGTGGGGACAGGCTTTGGAATAGGAGAAACGGCTATGGTTGACTGCTGGATCTGACTTTCTATCCTAGTCAACTGCTTTCCTATTGTATTTAGATTTGTGTTACAGAAATTATTCTGTTGAATAACACTATCTAAATTTGTCTCTATATCCTCTGACTTATGAATCTTATAAGGAGAGGCTTTGATTTGAACAGGGGGTTCACCTTGTTCAATGATAACACTCCTAAGTGGAGGATACTCAGATTCTATGGTTTTACCATTGCCAGAAAGGGTCCATTTAGGAACTTTCTTCCTAACAGTCACGGGATTTGATTCTTTGAAGGGATAAGAGATTTCATTGTCTTTAGCATAAATTTCAAACCAATCAAAAAACAATATATGAGCTTTGTGCATGTTGACAAATTCATAATATTGCTTTTGAATTTCATTCCTTTGGTTAAGGAAGTGTTTGAAAAACCAAAGTCTCTTATCTTTGTTGCTATCAGTATAAAAGTCTTTCTGGAGAAGGGTTTTGTCCAAAACAAACTCCTTTTCCAAGACATTGATCACATTTGCTGTTACTGCAGAAGACGTGGGAGAAGTAGGAGGAGAAGGTTCTTTCTCTTCCTGACTTTAACCTTGTTGACTACTAGTATAAACAGGGTGTGGTATACTGGTGGTATAGTCAACAGAGTGAATAGAAGAACTAGGCATATCCGAAGTGGAAAACCTAGGTTGGTCTTTGACTGATTGAAAAGGAAGATTTATTACAGATGGAACCTTTGTAAATTTCCTTTCCAAAGGGGGAATGCTAGAGGAAGTGGAATCCTTATCAGAATATCTAGATGATGTAGACCTTCGAAAGGATAACTTGACTCTACCATCAGAATACTGAGTCACGTTCTGTAACTCTGTATTTGGCTCATGTTGCTTTGGAACTACTGGTTCAGTAGCTCCTTCTAAGATCCATTCTTCTGGAAGGTTGACATCCTTCCACTGAATAGCTCTAGGTATAACCGTATTGGCTCTAGACAAATCAGTCTGCAAAAGAAGAGTTTCTTCCTTTTTTGACTGATACCTATGCTGGGAATTAGCAAAGGCAGAAATCATTGCTTTATAAGAGATTCTAAAGATTATGGCTACAGGGATTGACCCATCAATCATATGGTAATTATGAGTCTTTATCTGTAGGATCATACTCTTTAGAATGTTCTTATCTTTAAAGGAAAAACTGTTATGTTTGGATAACAGCTGAAGGAAATAGGACCTTTACACAAACTAGACTCGACACTACTTAGCAAAGAATCATCAAAAGAGATGAATCTTGCATCCCTAAGGACTGCTAAAATGGACGTGTCTAAACCCTCTTTAGTCAAAGGCTTTATACCCACTTGGATTAAACCAATGTGAATATAATTGTACTTTTTGTCCTTTAATTGCTTCAAAGACTATTCTTAAAACAGTTGAATAGTTTCAAAAGGTTTTGAAAGAGTGATGTCACGCTCTTCTGTCTTTATAACGTAATCATTTTTCAGAAAATCAAGCTTTTTTTGTTTTGTAAATCAAATCTTTAGAAACTTTGGGTAATTCCCAACAATCAATTGCTTTATTAAAATCTTCAATTATGAATTCTTCTGAATTCACAACGTTCTTTGAATCACTAGTCTTCCCAGAGGAAGAGTTAGAAAAGGACTGTGCTCTATGGAGCAAGGAATCCATAATTCTTAGATCTACACCAGACCTAGATCTATTTGTGCGACTACAATCCAAGGCTAAGAACTGGACTTACTGCCCTTCAACCAAATCGGGACTTACGACCAGAAGACCTAGGCACCCAAGAGTAACACTCACCACACACAAACAGACTTTAATCTAAATGCAAACTTCAAAACTATAATTCTTTACTCAATATCACACTATCCTCCCCTTGGCTCTGATACCAGGAGGAAATAAATAAATAAATAAATAAATAATATCTATATATATATATATATATATATATCTATATATATATATATATATATATATATATATATATATATATATATATGTGTATTATATATATATAGATATATATATGTATGTCTATATATGTATCATATATATATATATATATCTATGTATGTATATTATTATGTATGTATTATATATATATATATATATCTCTACATATATGTATACATATATGTATATATATATATTATATATATACATATAGTATGTATGTATGTATGTATGTATGTATGTATGTATGTCATGGGTGGTAAATGTTAATATTATGGGTGAGTATGACTCATAACTATGCATTTATTTTAATTAAAGTAATATGGATAAATTTATAAAGAATAGTTGTCAACAAATGATTAATGGAAAATCGATCACACTAATTCACAAATGATTACGATATGGATAAATTTTATAAATAAAACAAAAGAATTCGTCATATTTTTTTAAGGATTTGCAATTTATGGCATATCCCTCATTGATTTTGTTGATTCCATGCAACGGCTGGTATTAATTTGTGATAAGAAAACTTTGTGCGAGCAAATTCCATATCTCTCCCTCTCATATCTTAATAGCTACGATTATATTCAGTAACAGTATCCGAATATTTAATCAGAATATTGTAATTTTCGGTGGCTTAGAATACGATATTAATTTATACCGCGCCAGTGTCATAATCTTAATATTATACATATATACACATTATGACGGAAAAAATTAAAACGGAGCAAATGGGATATCATCTTAATTAAAAAAAGTTAAGTGTGCAACATATGGGATTTCGATAAGGTGCTGACTTTAGTAATGGACATTTAATTTACATAATGCTGTATGTAGAGACAAGATAAAGATATTATGATCTTTTGTTTGTGTGTGTGTGTGTGTGTGTGCTTGCTTAAAAAAGGTATGGTTTTATTTCGTTGATGTATGGAAAGATTGCAAGCGGAGCCAAACTCACGTGGCAACATTTGTCTTTCCTACATCTTGCGTGCCGCCCACTCCTTTTTTTAAGTTACAGGATTCATTCATTCATTCAGCGGAAAGAGATTTAAAAGATAAAAAATGCAGAAAAGGGCGAGACAAGAAAATGAAAGAAAAATCGCAAAGTCATTAAAAGCACGATACAAATAAATAATACAAAATCTCATTTTTTAGTACTATAGTTAATGTAATAATTATAAATACTTATTTAATTACATTACTTTTTTTTTTGTTGGTTATTTTTTTACAGAGTTTTTGAAAATTCAATAAGTTGTTTTTGTCTTCAATTACTAGCAAAAACTCAAATTTTAGACTTTTAGAAGTAGAGTTAAAATGCTTTCTAAAAATATTAAAATGTCAAAAATACCATTTACTTATTTGATAATCTTATTTTATTCTTTTCATAATATATCTTTAAAGAGCTTGTCTATTAAACTGCTCTTATAATTTTAATAAAACTCTCACGGACACCCTAAAAATTTTATAATAAAAACTCTATTTATGATAACTCTACTAATAAAACTCTATTTAAATAAGTTTTATTTTTAAAAACTATAAAAAACGGAGCGTTAGCACTGTATAAAAAAATAAAATAAAAAATATCCTAATTGTTGTGAGACTTTTATCTCCATGACTCCACCATAACAAAATTCATGAGTGCTCTAATTGTCATCTAATGTTCCATGCTCTTAAGTTTTGCGTCTTGCCACTTATCCATTCGTTAATATATATAAAAAAATGAAAAGACGGTTTGACACTTTGAGTTGAATTTTCCACAAATTTAAAGTAAAATTGTACCCACTTTAAATTAAGTAATGCTTTGCTTATTATTTCTAGAAGTTCAAGAGTTTGAATTCTGACATTGTAAGAATTTAAAAAAAAAATTTTGTTAATTTAATTTATATTTAATGGATTAATTTATTTATAATTTATTAAATTAGTAAAATACAATGAATATTTAGTTGATTAAAATGTATATTTATCGAATTGTGCATACACTTTGTAAAATGACAAATTATTAATCTATCGATTAATTAATACTTCTTTCCAATTAGTAAATTTTATATGATAGGGAACTATGACTGACATGCTCTGTTCTGGCTTTAAAGACAGGACGCGAAATTGGTGAAAGAGTTCTGCAGTGAACAATTATACCAATCTCGCTCCTACCCATATCATGCACCTCTACTATAGATTTCAATATCTGACTGCCAAGCTCTTCAATGCCCAGCAGACCATTTGAGCGACAGTGCCCTTCAAGGCTTCCCCCTTCCACTGACTCTAGCAAAACTTGTGGCATGGTCTTTCCCTTTGTCATCTCTTGGCTCTTTCACTTCAAAGGCTTATCATGAATCTCAAGAGAGCATGCATTTTGCTAATCTGGAGTGAATAATTTTATTTTATTCGGTCCCTTATTTACACATCTGCACAATTGACCTCACGTAAAGCCGTAAAAGCATATTTATACGCTACAGTTTTCATTTTACGGTACTTAATTAGTGGCTTTTAAACCACGGCACCATAAATATCAAACGGAGTTTAAAAGATTGAACTAACACATAGAATGTTGTTGTCTCAGGACTTTTCACTGCATTTTAGGTTGAACTAATACTGAAAACGCTACTTAAAACATCAAAATTCGAATGAAATGGTAGCTAGCAACAACAAAAGCCTGTCTGATTACCAAATAAAATCAAGTTAAAGAGCATTTTCATTCTCACCAACACATTTAAAGTTAGCGACGACCAAAACACCACGACGTTACTCCACGCGTTTTTGCCACTAAAGTCAAGCATTAGTGATTGGCTGGATTATTTATCTTTTACCATTTGATTGTTACACAAAATATTTTAAAAACATTGATAAATCATCATTAATCAAATATTTAAATAGCTTTTTATTTTATTTAACGCACAATAATATATCTGGTATGTAATAATGCGTAATTTAAATAATTTACATTTATTTATAGTGATTATGACTAGCCAATACTAATTTATCATTAGATATTTTTTAAATTAATTTTTATTTTTATTGATAGTGAGAGGATCGCCAGTGAGATTTATCTCTGAGTCGGAATCGTTGAAGTTATCAAATTAATTTTGGGCGTATATAATTTTTTTTGTCCAAATTTTCGAGTTTGTATTTTTGTAAATTAAAAGAATATTTTGATCTATTTCAACAAATTTGTGAAAATTTAGAGTGTAATATTAATATTAATTCAGAAATAGAATATCCCAAAATTGGGTTCTTTGAGTTTTCTGGGGCTGCAAGGTGCGCTGGCTTGTGGAATCTTCTGTGGGCTGAGGGCGAAACCATGGGCTAGTTGCCTAGTTCCAGAAGATGGTTTATTTTTGGGAATTTTTGATACCATCAGCGAAAAGGATAATGCAGAAAGGAATATTCTGTTATGCCATAATTCTTCTTTACAGATATTCCAATTATTCAGATTTGACCCAAGTTGGATGCATGCGGCATGAGGCGTGGATGTTCATTTGAAAAATTAGACTAATGTTTTTGAAAACTCGTTTAATTTAATGTTTAGTTATAGCTAGGACCGGAGTAAGGATCCAAGTATTTTAATTGGAGATCAAGCAAATTCAGAAAGGAATAAGCAGAGGGAAACGAAGGAAACGAAGGAAACGAAGAGAACAAAAGAAAACCTAAACTCGGGAACGGAAAAAGAGATCGAAGGAATCTACGAAATTAATAGAATGGCGGAGGACAATTCCAAACAAATCGTTCCGCCGAAATACGACTTGAACGCGAAATGGGACGCGTGCATCGATCTGACGGTCCGTCGATTCGTCTACTCTTCGCTCGGTGGAGCTTTTGTCGGTCTCCTTTTCTTTAGGAGTCCGGTGACTCGCTGGGCATCTGTAGCTTTTGGTGCTGGATTGGGCATTGGATCTGCATACACAGACTGCTCTCATTTTTTTGATGGCTCTCCTTCTAAGTTGGCTTCTCCTAAGATTTCATCAGATACTCCAGCTCCTCAGGATGGACATGAATGAGTTGATATTTTGAAGTTAATCGCAGTTTGGATCACTTTTCGGAATCACATTTTTTTCTTCATTGGAGAATGCTGGCATGTTTTCCTGTGATTGCTTTTGAGAATGTAGTACAAATTCTGCTCTTTATGAAACAGTTAATTATGTACTGCGAATACCAATTCAAAGTTGTAATTCTCGCCAATGAAAATTTACTGGAGCAAAAAGAGAGAAATAATTGCTTTCGAAAAAAAAAAAAAAAATTCAGAAAGGAATAATTCAGCTCCACTACTATGAGGAAATTGCACCATTGATGCCACGAAAGTGGCTTAAGCACGAGTAATTTGGTTTTGATTATTGATCATATAGATGTCATTTATCATTTAATTATTATATAAAATATTTTATAAATAATTAATTAAATATTTTATACAATCTACTTATTTTATTAAGATCAGTTTTAAGCATAGACAAATTAAGCAGTCGGCCTCATATTTTAGGTAGACTTCATTTTAGTTATTTTTCTAATAATACTCCAATTAATTTTTTTAAGAAAAAGATATAGTTTCTTGAAGTACAAAGTCCATTGTCATATCTTATCAATAATTCATCATCTCAACAATCTGAGTGCTATCATTCTAAATATTCTATTTAAAATTTGTATTGTTCTTATTTATTTAATTTACAAAAGTTTTGATCGAAATAGAAAAGATATATTCTTGATTACTTTTTTTAGGATTTTTACAAATTACTTAGGATGCTCTTAATTATTGTTGAAATTCAAGATATAACTAAATGTGGATGAATTTTGATCTCTTTTCTATTTCCTTTAGGTGATAAAGGTTTTGAATATAAGGAGGTTGATGAAGCGGAAACGCTTTGAATTTCCAAGTAGAAGAAACTAGGTTTCTGAATATTAATAAATTTTATTGAAAGTAAGAATGAATCTCAACTAGGGTTTTGGAGCCCCTTTTATAACAAACCTAAATACCTCAAATTTACTAAAATAGGCAAATCCAAAATATAATATGATAATTAAATTCTCCTAGTCAAAATAAGAAAAGGAAAGAAAACGGTGCACGAATCCGAGTCCTAGAAAAAAAGATAAAAATCTTAGAAGAATAAGGAAAAATAGGAAAAAATCTTAAAATTACAAAACGACCCAGAAAGAAATAGAATTTTCGATCCGACCACAGGGCAGAACAGCTTAGGCGTTCTGGGTTTTGTTTCTCTCCTCGCAAGCTTCGAAACGGTATATTATACGCCCAAAACGGACACTTGTAGCCTGAGTTATGGCCTCCGGAAGGTACTCTACTCGCGACACACAACGCCCTACATCAGAGGTCTCCTGAAAAAAAATTTGCCTAAAGCCCTGCAAACTCTAGCTAGAGCCAGTCTTGATTTTTTTAGTAGGCAATAGTGTATCTCATATGCACAATCTCATATGTAATAATGTATAGTTTAAATAATTTACATTTGTTTAAGGTAATTATGAATGAATACTCAATAACTAATTTATTATATATTTAATTTTTTTATTAGTTGTCTTCTTTACTAGAAATCTTGTCATAATTTTTAGGTCGTTGATCAAAATAAAAAGTAACATTTAATTATGTAAAACCATCAAAAGTTAGATTACATGAAATCATCCGCAATTTGATTCCATGAAATCAATGTCGCAAAATATATGTAAAATATTTAAGTTAAAATAATCCTTAATAAGGATTTATACACTTGTATATATAGTCGATACATAGTTTGAATTCCAAGTAATATATCATGAATCATCACTTAGCATTTGTTAAATAATTGTCTATAGTTGCATGAGATGATTAAGCAATTCACAAAAACGTTCTGCATTTTAACCAATTACTAGATAGTAAAAATGACACTGAGTAAATAACTATTAATTAAATTGAATTATATATAATTTGATCTTAATGTCCTGAATATTAAGATCATTTTCATTGACCTGCACTCCAATTTCAAGACTACAAATTAACACGTCAGTCAACCACAAGTTCATTTCATCTTATCAAAATATTATGATCAAGAATAATCTAATGGGCAATGGCTATGCATAATTCAATCTAATGGACATGATTCACTGAACTTTACAAAAGACAGTTGTTTTATACAATCCTTGATGCTTAGTCATCTTTATCATGAATCGTCAGTTTTTTACTGAGTCAGTTGCCATGTCAAGACTTGCTGATATTAAGATTCAGACTGAGGCTGCTCATAGAGGCATTTTATCCAACATCTAATTCATTCCATCAATCACTCGACCTGTTCTAACATTAATAAACTGTTATTTGTAGTAATTTGGAATTCATAATTAATACACTAACTACTTAAAAGATCCTTTTTAAAGTAGTAAATAAATCAAACTTGTGAATAATTATTTAAAAACCATGACATAATAGATCAAACAAAATTATAGATTGAGATCAAAACACACACTCTTGTTTTGGTAAACATGTGCAAAATGCATGCTTTCTCTTTCATTTCTGCTTCAATCCCACTTTTCATGGAAGTAACAAGATGATTCCTTGATGGATAGAAACAGAGGCATATATAGCCAGGATGTTGTGTTGAAAAATAGTTAAGATAATAAATAAGATGTTCTGGAAAATAGAATGTGGCTTGTGAATAAAATATGTAAAAGTCAAGGCATGCTATTGTTCTTAACACCATTTCTACGCCTTAAAATAAATTTTGGTGCAAATATGTTGTTTACAGATAGTCCCCAAGATACAATGACTCTAATTGTTGTAAGAATGCACACTTAATACAACAATTTGGAACAGCAGAAAATTGAATATAAAGTATGATGATTTATGCAGTAATATTTGGGATAAGGACGAAGTAGAGTTGAAGTAGAAGTAGAGAAGAAATCGGTAGCCTTCCATTTATAAATTAGTGATGTCTATTCTAAGTACCTCTTCAAATAGCTACCATTTAATTTAATTTTCTTTTAACTACTTTTAACTTATTTGAACGTTATTTTCATAACTACCATAACTTCCTCATCAACGTTTAAGTTTAAGTTTGAACTCTTGTAATCCAATTCAAGTTCAACTGTGTAGGATTTGGTATTTTAAAATACCCTCGCATACTCACAACAAGTTGCAGTAAGAACTAAATTAACTATTAAATAATGAAAATTCCTTAAGGTAAACTATTGAGTCTACGGCAACATGATAAAAAAACTTTAATGAAAATCAAAAGATAGATACAATTGGGGGATTTAATGAATCTGTCCCTCAAAATTGTGGTTATTCTATGTGGAAAATGATAATATAATAAGAATAATTAAACACCAAATTCTTAGGCTCCTGCCTAGGCCTTATTGTGCCTTTTTGTTAAAAAACGATCACTAAAATAATATAAATGATAAAAAGTACAAATAAAGACCAGGGCAGTAAACTGTTTCAAAATATAAGGATAAAAATCTGCTAAGAAGCAGTACATGCAATAGCTTCAGATTTCTCCATGTAATCTGGAATAGCTACCAAATCACTTAATTAGCTGGCTGAATTAAGTATTAAATAATGAAAATTCCTTTAAGTAAACTATTGAGTCTATGACAACATGAAAAAATATATATATATACTGATGAAAATCATAAGATAGCTCAAGACGAAAGAATTACACAAAATTAAGTTTGTATAAATTATTTTTTCGTTTTTTCTTACGCCCCTTTTCGAATGAAAACAAAAAATGGAGAAATGTCTCATTCTAATCCAGATTCCATTTAGGGGAATTGTGTCTTTCTCTTTAATTTCATTTTATATTTGCCCTTTCCTTAGAAGACCCTATAAAACATAACCAAAAATAACTCAAATTCCAATTGATTAAATAAAAATAAATCATTTCTATTAATATTTTAGAATATAATAGCTAAACTTAATCACTAGAATAGCTATAACTACTCAGTCAATTAAATTAGAATTCGAAGATAATTTTAATTATTTAGTCTAAAGCCTAATTATTTTGAATTAAGATAGAGCAATTGTAGAATTTCGAAAATAGATAATAAGAATCGAATATAATATTCAATTTAGAATAACTAAATATATATAGAATAATAATAGAATAGTATGTATATTCTATAATATAGAATAAACGAATAGAATATATTAAGAATCTTGGGATAGAAACAAAAAAAGAATTTTAAATGTCTTGAATTCAAAAATGAAAAACAAAAATCTTATTTTATTATCTAATTAAGAGTAAGATATTTATTGTTGATTAATATAGAAATGATAAAAAAATCCAAATTTGCAAATATATATCATCACTAGATTCTCGTAATTGTTAGATTAATCATTGTGTTCTATGTCTATAGTATATAATATTCAACATCTGTTTGAAATTTGATTCTCTATTTTATTCTTTATGAATAGCTAAGAATAAAAGGTTAATAGATAAGATCCTAGGATCCCTACGCATGTACAATTTCTCTTATTTAAGCCCGCTTAACTCAAAGGTTAGAGCATTGCATTTGTAATGTGATGGTCATTGGTTCGATTCTGATAGCTGGCTTTTCTCTATTTGTTTGATTTTTTCCATGATTGATAATGTCTTTTTGAAAGAAAAGAACATTGAAAAGGCTTCGTCCAAGGATCATCGATCCAGTATGTTGTAGGAGCTTCCAATTAGGAATAAAAGTTGGAGGAAGTTCGATTTCGGCAGAATAAATCAAGAAAAGGAACCCCCTTTTGAGTTATATTTCTATATGCGTATACAATACAAAAAGGGGTCTGGAATTTGATACAAACCATCTTAGTATTCTTTGTAGTACAATACTTCAGCGGATTTCGTTCCCATTGCTTCTCGATTAATGGTTAGGTCTGAATTCGATTAATGGTTAGGTCTGAATTCTCCAACAGAGTCCTTAATGAAATTTTTTCTTAAGTCAATTTTCTCAGTTTTTATTGGCTCGGGGCTCTTGATTTTTTTTGGACTTTTATTAAATGAGAGAGGGATTCACCAGGGCAAAAATACTATAAATGCTATAGATGAAAGATATCTAAGGAGAATGGATGCATTCTTTTTTGTCATTTTTTCATCTGTGCACTGTTAATGACCCACCTCATTTGTTGATTCTATGCATCTAATATTTCTATTAAGCATGAGTTCGATTACAAGGTATCGCGCCTATAAATCGAGTCTCTTTTTTTTTTTTTTTTTAAGTTGGCATGCTGCGGGTAGTCCTTGAACCGAGTATAGAAAAACTACAGAAATCGAAGAAGAATCCACAGGAATTCTCATTTCAAATTCAAAATTACTATTGCTATAAAACAAGCTCGTATTTTATCTTCGTTACCTTTTCTTAATAATGAGAAACAATTTGAAAGAAGTGGGTTGACCAACACCTAGTAGCTTATTTGTCAAAGAAAAAAAGAGTACGTTATAAAGAATTAATTAATAAGTTGAATATCTGGGAGTCAAAAAATCATTAATTTGAAAAACAATTTCGAATTATTAAATGGAATCCTAGATACTGGTCATTGTAATCTCATCCATCCTGTACTTCTCCACGTGAATTCGGATTTATTGGCAAAAAAGGCAAAGAAATGGATTTCTTATTCCATTCCTCTCGATTCAAGAGCAAGAGAAAGAGCTAATGCCCCATTCAGGTATCTTGACTGAAATACCCGTAAGGGGTATTTTCCGTTGAAATAATATTCTTGCTTATTTCGATGATCCTCGATATAGAAAAAAGAGTTCCAGAATTACTAAATGGGGGACTGTGGGAACGCATCCAATCGTTAAAAAAAGAGGACTTGATTGAGCATCGAGGACTCAAAAAAATTAAGCCAAAATACCAAATGAAAATAGATCGCCTTTTAGTTTGTTTATTCCTTTTCAAAATACTTTAGTTTCTATGTTATGTGAAATTCTCTTTTTGTGATTTTGGGCATCTGCTTCTCATAAAAGTATGTACTAGTCTCCATTCATTCAAGTTTTGCTTTATCTTTATTAATTTTAGCCATCTCTCAAAGCTTTTCCCCACTAATAAAGGTCTGCCAACATTCTATCTATTCACCCTCACTGGTTACAAAATGTAAATTCCAAAATTTAGTAAAGCAGAAATGACATTTCTTTCTCAAAAAATTAATTCCCTCCTTAGAATATATGTAAACGTTTTGTATAAGCAATGTATCTGCTTTCTTCGACTTTTCACTATTTTGTTCAATCCATTTCTTGTATAACTCTGCTTGCTTTATTGAAGCGTCTTGTGATCTTGATTTTGAATTTCAAAATCTTAATTTTGTTGATCATTACGAGATTCTTCTTGCATAAATTGAAAAATAAGCTACTTAGCCACTTAGCTTTACTATATATCAATTCTATGTATGTGCTGTAAAATAAACCCTAATATAATAAAATGCAGAAATACAATTGAGAAAATTTGAATCTCAAGATTTATTCAAATTTTCTCACCAATAATGCATATACTAATTTTTCTTTTCCTTGAACATATCTCTAGTTTAGTTATCAATCGATTATGTGTTTACAACTAGAGTAATATTAAGATCCTAACATTTGAGTCTCAACTGATATAGTATCTACTCATTGGATGGTAGATAAGCAACTTCGGTAGTTATAAAATTTATTATCCACAAGATGAATGACACGGGATATTAAAACTCAAGTTTAAATACTTAATATTATTGTTACAGAAGACATATTCATGTGGGGATGTCAACCCTTAGACATAATTGTGAGAGGGAAAAGACTTTGAGTGCGGAGACTATAAACATTTTCCTTTTTTTTTTTTTTTTGGTTGAAAGAAACAGAGAAAATGATGAAAAATGGATAAGAGAAAAAAATCTTCAGAAATTGAACAAGTCTATGTTGCAATTGTGAATTATTTGCGATTGTGACTTGCGATGAGTAAAGGAAGCAAGAGCTCGTAATAATGTGCAGCAGAAAAACAAGCTTTAATTTTCCATTATTGAGAAATTGCCAAAACAAAATTGTAATATTTGAATTTATTTTGAAATTGAATATTACACATAGATAGAAAGAAGCGTTACCACAGCACTAGTAGTTACATTGAGCACAAAATTACGATCACAAGCAACCCTGAGCTCTACACATAACTTCATAATTAAGTTCGGAATTATATATGCTTGACTTTTAGTCTCACATGCTGCTGTCATGAATCAGCGGCTTGGCTGGTGATAAAAGAAGGCTGTCGCTGGGGAAATTCAGTCTCAGATTCTGCTGCCAAGTCTCATAGCTACAAGGACTAGCTACTAATATATCATTGCTGAAGTCATTGCTTTAAACAGTCATCACCCAGGCCATTGCGCCTGTGGCAAAGACGTATTCAAGGTTTTATTGGGACTCATCTGGCCGTTTGAGCTATGTCAGGAACTCTTGACTATGTATAATTGCATGGATGTAGATTCCACGACTCTTAGTGTACTTATCTTGACATAAGACTTAGAAGAGTGCAAGCTTAAGTACTGTTGTAACTAGTACCCGCCTTACCGATGTCAGTACTCCTTAGAAATGCCTATTCGGGTTCAGACTTCAAAGGGTAATTCTCAAGAGCTTAGGCATCCAATTGAATTGGGTTTTTCTTGTAAATGTAGTTTGGGTTATGCTCACAATCAATGTGCTGAGACTTGGTTCAAGATCAGGGGTATCCTAAATTTCATTTTTCCTTTTTAAGTGAACAAATGACGGATGCCCATTTACCTGTTTGAAAAGGAAAATTTGTGTGTGGTTCTGTTGTGTGTGATCAAAGTGTGATCTTTTCCAAGATTGTGCATGAGTTATTGATAATTATGGGTGCCCTTGGTGGTTTTGAGTAAATGCGTTGGATCCTAGATTCTCTTTGTTGATATATAAAAATACATATGACTCTTTATTTGTTCCATAAGTTAGTGAGTTTAAAATAAGAGTGCTTAAGATGGAAACTTGGGGTTTCTGGTTTATACATATTTGCTTCCTGTCTTTGCCATTTCCATATGCTAATATCGGTAGGAATTGCATAATGTTGTTGTTTCAAGACTTTTCACTTCATTTTAGAATGTGCCATGCCAAATGCTCTAGAAATTGCATAATAGATGATATGCTACAGTACACATTTCACAGTAGGTGTGACTTTTAAACCACGACGCCACAATACCAAACAGAGAATGATTGATTCGAGAGCAAAAGATTCTACTTAGCTAGCACATAGAAGGTTAGCAACAATATAGGCCTATCTGGTTACCAAATGCAATCAAGTTAACAGAGTAAAAAGCATTTTATTCTCATCACTGCAATTTCAAGACAAAAAGCCAATCAATAGACAATTGAGTCTCGATTCATTTTCTCAAAATTTATGCTCCTTCAGGTCTGTTACATAAGACAAAAGTAAACTTTAAACCATATCTGAAAAGAGCATATGGCATGAGATCACAAATGCTAGGAAATGTAAAAAATGAAGGGAAAAAAATTTTGACCAATACAGAATAAAGCAGAGCAAATAAATGAGTAAAATGAAATTTATATGCAAGTATACCCTGCTAAACTTTGTGAGAAATGCTTGAATCTATTCAATCCACCAGTTTCAATTATCTCCAACCAAATGAATAAGCATAAAACTCTGCAACACAGGATTAAAGATAATTTCAAGATTTGAATTACTGAATATTTCTCCTTTCATAAGTCAATAAGCATAAAACCCTGCAACACGGATAAAATTGAAATTACAATTACACAATTTAGTTTAGTTTACAAATTGAAATCTAGCGAAAATGGAATCACTAGATAAGACTTCTCCAAAAACCAATCTGTAATCAATTTTGACATAAGGTATGTGGGTGATCATAGGCCAATATTTTCCTTTATACTTTCTGCACCTTTTCTCTATCAACGGACAATCATGCTTACTAATGCTATTAAGAGCTATTGGGTGAACTTGTACAAATTTAAAAAAAAAAAAGTAATTTTGATCAATTAATTTTACTCTTTCATTTAAAAGGCAAGCAAAGAAGAGAAGATAAATCAGACCAAGAAGGCAGATGCTCAAGCTTCTTAGGCATGCTGAAGCTTTGCAGTTAGCACAACCTCATTCTTGAACCACTCAAATCCCTTGAGTTGACGTATTTGAAAGTTTCTTCACTGCTATTTCTTATCCATCTGGTAGCATGCCTTGCAATAAACTCACAATCAACAATCTTGAAGGTTTGAACTCGAGACTTTGGTTCGGTACCATATATTTAAACAGTCGGATGAAATACTACATAACCAGGGCTATGTAGTAGCTGCAGAATTTGGTTTGGTTTGGTTTGGTACCATATATCTAAACCCTCCCCAAGCTTATTTTTTAACCTTATTATTAAATTCATCAATAGCTGCAGAGTTTGATACTTTGCTCTTTGCTTCTTGAGCCGAGTCCAATAACCATATCGATCCCAGAAAAAAAAAATTGAAATTCAGAAAAAGCTTTAAATTTACATCTTCTTCTTTCAAATTTTTAAGAATCCTGATCAATAACTTTGTTGCCGGTTTGTTTTGAGCTGTTTCATCCAGCAGAAATATGCAACATAGCATGGTAGAAGAAAATCAGACGCAGTTATAAGGCGAGTGATTGTTTTGTTTCTTTTTATCATCTTCCTAAGCTGTAAAATTGATTTACTGTGGTAACCAGAGGTAGCATAAGGATCTTGATACAAATCATTTTCAATCTGTAAAATTGATTAACAGTGGTAACTAGAGGTGGCATAAAGATCTTGATACAAATCATCTTCAATCTGCCATCTCGCAAAATAGACCATATGTACAGATTTTGATGTTCTGAGATACTATAGAGCATAATTTTAGCTATGAAATTGCAATTTTTTAATTCTTTTTTCACATACATCACCCACCTATAGTTCATGGCAAATCTAAAAGAGAATTGATTATACAACTCTATACTCAAAAGAGTATAATTAGAAATTTTGCTGGTTCTAGATTATTAAAATATAAAATATGTTACATCAGCAAGAAAGAATATTTAATGAGTTAAATTAATATAACAATAACTAAATTTCATCATTTTCCCTTTTGTTTCGGCCAAATAAAGTTCCTGCAAGCAATTAAAAAAGCTATAAACTAACAATTTTGGCAGACCATTAAAAACAATAAACTAACATCATAAAATTATTAATTAATTTAATTACCCGCATACAAACTCAGAAATGAACTTGGATTAACCAGCCTTACCTAATAATGAAAGGATGATAAAACAGCTTACTTAGAATAATTAATTAAAGCTTTGGTTACCTGCAGCTTGAGAGAGCACCCAATCATCGTCATTGGCACGCAACGTAGCCGAGTAGCTTCCTTTCCTTGGCATGAGAAACCTCGATAATGTCTTCTCAATGTAACTCTTGATGTCTTATAGATCATGTCTCAAGCATCCATAATTGCCGACCCTTTTGTTGGAGCATCAGTGCCATTATCATCAGGATTCATCAGAAATCCTTGCATATATCCATAGAAAGGCAGAGCCAAAACCAGCTCATCAGCCGATACTCCGCCACCGATTCAAGCCCTCATACCATAATCTGTAATAACTCTACTACTTGGATCATACAAAGCCGCACGATCTCCTGTAGAATCTACTCTCTAAGGCACGCGGTAGCCAAAACGCCATAACATGAATCCAATTCAAGTACTTTTTTGTTGAATCTAAATGAAAACTTGTTGAGTCTGAAGCCAGTGTCATTTGAACAGCTCCAGTCAGAATCAGCTGAGCCTGGCTTGTATATTTTTGGGATTCTTCAAAGGGAATCCCTCATATATAATACATCAGAGCTTGTGTTCAAGAAAGATGCAGGCCCTGGAAGCCATAACCCATAAAGCCTGGCTGTCTTTGTTGAGGGGTCAATGAAAGATTTCCTAAAAGAAGAATTGTTCACCATTAAAGAAAACGTTAAGAATTGCATTTCCTCCTCGAATGGAAAGCAGAGTGGTGATTGCTCACCATTTCGATATTAAAATTAATACAAGCATTCTTTTTTCTTTCTAAGCATTTCATACACATAGGCCATTCAATTCATGGTGTATTTAGTAAATGAGAATCGGAATTCGTAGGAATCGAAATTGGCTAAAACTGAAATGAGGATTGGAATTTAAGCTATTTACTTGAGCTACAGGAATCGAAATAAACTACACCCCATTGATTTGTTTATTATATTTTGGAATAAGAATTGACTGTTACAAGTTACTAAAATGTCATTTGTTAATTGTTATCACTAGCATTTTTTTGTATATATTATAATAATAACAATAATAAAGATAAAAATAATAATATTATTATTATTAATAATGATGACGGCGACAGCGACATTAATGACAACAACAACAATAATAATATTTTTTGATAATATTAATATTAATATTACTGACAATAATAATAACAATTAAAATTATAAAATTTTAATAATAATAATCAAATTAATGACAATAATAATAATTAAAATAATACATTTTATTAATCATAATATTAATATAATAATAATGACAATAAAAAAATAAAAAATTTAAGTATTAAAAAATTAAGTATTATTGACATTAATGACAATAATACTAATAATCACTATATGTTGTGTGCTGTAGACAATTAGCCATCACTATTATGTATCTGTTATTATTGTTATTATTATTTGCATAAAACAAAAAATTAAAACATATAATTAAGCGTAATTATAAACTTTTAATTAAGGTCAAATTATAATATTTGATCTATATCAATGTCTATCATAAGATCTATGATGGGATATCAAATATCAAAATAGAGTTGAGATTTATAACATCAAGATACGAATTTGAAAAACAATTACGATTATTTTATCTTGCGAATTTTATTATGTTATTATAAGTCATAAAGTCGACCAAATGTGGAAAGTTATTTCATCAATTAACTTTTAAAAAAATACTTTTATTTATTACACACATATATATAGTATGTATGCATACATGTATGTATGCATACATGTATGTATGCATACATGTATGTATGTATATATGTATATATATATGTATACATGGGTGATAAATACTAATATGATGGGTGAGTATGACTCGTAACTATGCGATTATTTTAATAAAGGTAATATGGATATATTTATAAAGAATAGTTGCAACAAATGATTAATGGAAAATTAATCACACTGATTAACAAATGATTGTGATATGGATGTATCATGATGGATTTTATAAATAAAACAAAAGAATTCATCATTATTTTTTAAGGTTTTGCAACTTATGAATGCAAATGGGCCTCTAGAAACTGGTTGAGTTAGAGTTTGATTTGGGCATGAAGTTCGAATCGCAAGTAATCGCAGATTAGAATGCCGTGGTGAATATGTACCCGGGCCTTGTGCAGTATACACACTGCCCGTCACACCATGAGAATTTGGGCCTTTGAGAAGAACAAATAAACAATACAAAAGCTCATTTTTTAGTACGATAGTTAATTTAATAATTGTAAGTACTTATTTAATTACATAACTTCTTTTTATTTATTTATTTTTGTTGTTGGTTGTTCTTTTAAAAATTGTAAAAGTTTAAATTTTAGACTTTTGAGAGTAGAGTTGAAACACTTTTTAAAAATATTAAAATGCCAAAAATATTATGTAATAATTTGATAATCTTATTTTATTCTCTTCATAATATAATTTTAGAAAACTTATCTATAAAACTATTTTTCTAATGTTTAATAAAAACTCACATGGACACCCAAATAACTAAAATTTTTATAGTAAAAAAAAATTCTATCTATGATAGCTCTACTAATCAAAACTCTACTTAAATAAGTTCTATTTTTAAAAACTATAAAATATGGAGCGTTAGAAAATATCCTAACTGTTGTGAGATTTTTATCTCCATGACTCCATCACAACACAAAATTCACGAGTGCTCCAATTGTTGTGTAATGTTCTATGCTCTTAAGTTTTGCGTCTTGCCACTTATCCATTGCATTAATATATATTATAAAACAAAAAAAAAATGGTTTGACACTTTGAATTGAGTCTCCCATAAATTTAAAAATAAAATTATACCCACTTTAAATTGAGTAATGCTATGCTTATTATTTCTATAAGTTCAAGAGTTGAATTCTGAAATTGTAAGAATTTTAAATTTTTTTATTAATTTAATTTACATTTAGTGGATTAATTCATTTTTAATTTATTAAATTAGTAAAATACAATGAATTCTTAATTGATTAAAATTTGTACTTATCAAATTTTATATACACTTCGTAAATTGACAAACTATTAATATATCGATTAATTAACACTTCTTTTAATTAATAAATTTTATATCATAGGGAATTATTAATTTATAAGAATTTTACAGTACGTTAAATTTTTTATCACCAAGCTAAATTGTTAACCTCCAGACAGACAAAACCATTTTTACTACAGCAGTATGCGAGGAAGTCAAGCATCGGCATCAGCACAGCCTTTTGGGCGCCGTTGACTTTACATAATAAAACAAAGTCAGCTTACATCATCCACCGTCGAAACCCAATCAACTTCATTCACTTCGAGTAACTGATCATTCTTCTTCGTGTATTTTTTAATTCCCATACTTATCAAAAACCTTAAACACCTGAAGTAGCTAAATAGAGAAACGGAGGATGTCGGTGTCGTTTTCTTATTTTTCAGCACCATTCCCGGTTAGCTTTTTATACATGGGATTGTCTATTTATTTCTTTATTTTTGTTTTTGATTGAAAAAAGTTTTGTATGGTTGAATTTTGTTGAAATGGTATACGGGTTGCTTGGTTTCTTGCAAATGATGATAAGAAACTATAGTTTGTAGAGGATTTTAAAGAACTGTAGTGCACGAAATTAGTAGTGTACTTGATTTTCAACCTGGTATGATTCTTTTTGCTGAAAATAAAAGATATTAACTTAATGCATTTCATTGGGATTCTTCGGCAATTAAAATTTGTTTTTGCTTCTTCCAGTGGGTTTGTGTCCAATTACATATTGAAACACTTCAATTTGCGTCTCAGTATTTGAAAGTACTTCATGAATGCTATTGTTATATACGTTGACATTTCACTTTTGTTACTGTTATTACATGGGTAAACTTGGTACCTTTCTTTGCTAATTTGTCGGATAACAGCTATTGCATCTTTGGCGTGATAGAGGCTTACAAATGGGGAGCGCAACCATTTTTGCTAAATGTCTAGCATAACAGAGTCATACATTAGTTATGCGAATGTACAATTTTCTTGTTTTTGTTGTATCTAGGTGGCAGCAAAAAATATTCACCCGGCAACTGGTGATCGTTTTGTGGTCTATGGAGGTTCTGCCACTGTATACCAAAGGTTTTGAGGCTTAAAGCTATGGTTACTTGAGAGACTGAACCTTGAGCGTTGCAATAAAAAGCATGGACTACTGAGTAAGTACCAGATTATAAAGAATCAAGACAAGGATCGGTTAGATAGTCATCTAGAAAGTAGTTCATCAAATGATGGACAAGATTCTGAACGAGTTTCAACATTATCTGTGCCTAATGGCCGGTAAAGACTAATGTAATTTAACCCCTTTATTATGATCAGTTGTTATGTCTATCAATATGAATTTATATTGGTATATTCATTTTCTCATATTTTGCAATTGAAAACTTAAAATCTCTAGATTGTTGAACTGACAGTTCTGTTGGAGAAATGAAAAGAACAACTTCACAATTCCAAGCACATTCCCCAAATTTGCCCATTCAGAGCGATGAAGCACCTTCACTTCGCATTGCTGCTAGAGGAGCCACTGGTGAGCTAGCAAAAAGGAAGATATTCCCCGCATTATTGCTCTCTATTACAGTGGCTTTCTTCCGGAGGTAGTACCACAATTTCTTTATGCTGTTAGGCCTCTTTGCCTTTTGTCTAGAATTGCTACAGATAGAGTTCTTTTTTCACCAAGCCTGTTGTTTTTATTGTTGCAGTTTCTATGTATTTACTTTTCCGAATCATTAATCCAATTCTGTTGTTATGTGCATCAAAACATATTCGACTTGCTTCTAATGTAGCAAGGAAAACTGGAATGTTTCAATAAATTGAATGAAAGATATTGTTTTCATCAATATTTTACAATTTTCCAAACTTGTTCCAAATGTATTTGGTGAATTTCCGGTTTTTATTATTTTTATCATTCCTGCCTGCAGAATGTGGGAATTGTTGGTTATTCAAGAAAGAATTTGACAGATGAAAACCTGAGGTCCATCATAGATTGAACTTTGACTTGCCGCATTGATCGTCGGTAAGGTTCTCATACAGCCATACAAATTCTCTTTGCTGCCATTCAGTTTCTTGTTCTAAATCCTTGAGTGAGTCAAATTACTGCCCCTTACAATTTTCGGATGCAACGTGCACAAATGCTAGAAGCTGCCTGAATGATTGTAATTCTGGCTGTCAGTTATTTACATGCTGATGGGGTTTCATCAATTTATAACTTTGGGATCCTTGTGGCTACATTCATCAAAGTTTTCAAAGAGAAAAAAAGAGAGGAGAGGGGTGGGTTAGCTACGTGTCACATTCTGTTAGCTAGTTGCTAGGGTGGGATTTCTGTTGATTTAAAGGAATTGTGAGTGTGTTTTTGGAAGGGCCCTCTCAAGTACGTCAACATGCAAGCATTGCTTATGGAAAGGGCTTTGCATCTAGACAAGCTTTAGGCTTTGAAAATGCATTAAGTTGAAATAAATGCAACCAAGGTTTACGATGTAGTCTGTCAAGTTAGTTTGATTGCTATAAAATTAGAGTAGAATGAATTGAAGAAGTTTAATATGGCATTTGTTCCTCCTGATTTTAACATCTTTTCTGAGAAAACTGTGGGCTCAGAATGGATGCCTTTCTCAGTAGACATATTAACTTAATGGCGATTATGACAACCGAGAAGGGATGTTAAAGCTTAGAGCTTTGATAAAGCATATCGAGGTGGGGTTGATAAAATCACAAATCAGTGCTGTTTACAAGTCTCTCTAGCTTTATTGTGCTTCATATTTTATGCAAATTAATGGTATTACCTGGAGCCTGAAAAATTATTTTTCTCAAATTGTGGGGCTATTAGCTGCTTACCTCATATCTTAAGTTTTTGCCTCTAGGATTTATCTTATAGCACCTGATGAAAAATTAATTTTTTTCTATTATTTAATCATAATTATAAAAAATCACCGTATTATTTCCTTTTCCTCTAAAGATTTGTTAAAAACATCGGAAAAAATAGATTTAAATAGTACTAATGTGTGATAGTTTATACTATTCAGTTCACATTCATATCTTAGCATGCAAATCACCCTATTCCAATTTGGCATGATAGTTTATTTGTTGGATCATTAGCTGTTGCAAATAATACATTTATATGGAAGTACAATATGACAAAACTTGTTATTGAATGACTTTATAGTAATGATTGTGTATAGGTTGGTTTTCTAGATTAAATTCTTAAAATATAATAGATAATATATTTTTCATCGTTGAAGCACTTCTCAATTATTACCTTTTTAAAAACAAGGAACAAGAAAGAAGTTCGAGTGAAGGTAGTATATGAGATAATGTCGCAAGACTCAATTCACTTGTGTACATTCTAGTTTAACCACGCCAACTTTCTTTCTGTAATAATTAATATTTTGCCTACCGCAGGGGGGATCTGGGGCAAACAGGATATTTTTACCTATCTGTGCTACAAGAAGCACTTCTGGATGTTGCATCCACTCTTGCCATTAGTGCCCAAACCCAGAAGGCTGGAATTGTATAATAAGTGAGAAACCTTTCGGGTTTGTTGCACTGTCTTCTCCCCGGCTAAGAAAAGCCCTTCTTTCCAAGTCCGAGGAAAAGCAACTATACAGGTGAGTAAGCACATTAGGTATACTAATTTATTTGTGTGCATACATTCAATTTTAATTTATTTGTGTGCATACATTCAATTTTAACTTTCTTCTTCAATTTTGTAGGATAGATCATCTTCTGGGGAGGAATCGCATTGAGAATCTTACAGTATTAATGTTCTCAAATCTAATTTTTGAGCCGTTATGGGGCCGAGCGTACATATGCAGTTTACAGGTAATTTTGTTTTTTCTCTAAAGCAATGACATTCACTTGTGCTTTTTATTAGCCAATGATAGCCACTACCTGTTTGCATTTTCATGCAGGTCATTTTGTCAGAAGAGATGGGTGTGCGGTCTGGAAGGCACTAAATACAAATAATTCATTGTATCTTCATTAACAAAGCCAATTATCTTATCCTCATGTCATTATATGGTAAAATATTGTGTAATTTTCTCGGCTGTATGCAGATATTTTGATGGTCATGGGATCATCTGAGACATAGTGCATGCTCATATACTACAAACCATAGCATTGCTGGCAATGGAAACCTGTACAAATCTTGATGGTGAAGATATCCAGAATGAAGAGGTACCTTCTCTTCTGCAAGATGATCTATTTTATTCAAAATCAATTCAGCTGATAAAAACAAAAGAGACATGCAAACATAAATTTGGTTAATTTTTTGTGTGTAATGCGCAAGCAAGATTATACCTGATTCTAGCCTTATGTAGGGTTGATTGGGTATACTTTTGTATGGCTCAAATAGTGCTCTTTTTTTTTCTTTTTTTTTCCTCTTAGTGGATGGCTGGTTCACTATCTGTTTTAGATCTTCTTTATTAATACACTTATGAGTTTCTTATCCCAAAAAAAAAAAAATGTGCAAGCAAGATTAGAAAACGCTGGTAATCTGTTTCTAATACGGCAGTGAAGTTGACGAATATACTTGTTAAAATTGCTAGCTTTTTGTGGATGTCCCTAACTTCATCTGTCTTATTGAATCTGGAGAAAGCTAGAAAGGCATCAGTTTTATCAAGTTGTGGGTTTATCAACTATATTGCAGGTTCTGTGAAGGTGATTGTAAAAACAAAAAATGAGTTTTGAAAATCTTTAGGAAGAATGTATTAATTTCTTATGAGGTAAATCTCAAATTCTTGTATCCTTGTCAGCATCATTTTGATAGAACTTACACAGTTTTTCGACCAAAAAGGTTGTGGGGAAGCATGCGAATGATTTTGCTTTTTCAGAGGCTATTCTGTATTGCCTAATTTCTTATGAAAGTTCTGTAGAAGGTTTTATATTTGTTTTGCGAGGAAGGACATCTACTCCACCTTTCTCTGTAAAGTCCTTTATACTAATAAATATTCTGTTTCTATCCCTTGCCTCCTCGAAAGTAAAAAAATGAATACAACAAAATTTGATTGCATGTGGTCTTGTCGATAAGAAGCTCATCCATTTCAGGTCAAAGTTTTGAGGTCAATTTGCAGATTGGAACCAAGCAATGTCTTTCTTGGCCAACATAAAGCTACCTCCGGAGATGAGGTTGATGTTAAATTGAACAGCCTGACCCCCACGTATTTTGCTGCTGCCATACATTGACAATGCAAGTTGGGATGGTGTGCCTTTTCTAATAAAAGCTGGCAGGGGACTAATCAAACACAGGTAATAGCAATTTCAGTTTTGCTGTTTATGCCTTAATCAAAGATAGACATTGTCATGGTTTGAACATGATTATGGTAGGAACCTAGAACGTACCCCTATAAAGCTGGCTTGTAAGGGAAGGGTAGCCATTAGCTTATATTCCCATTTAGATTTACGGCTTACCATATTTCTAAAAACATAAAAATTAAGAAACAAATTGTTATCATTAACATAGTCCGCTTCAATTTTTTCATGACAGTTCAGTTCAATGCTTGTGTGTACATATATATCTGTTATCTCATAATTCACATGGTCTAGTTCAATGCTTCATAACTTTTGTAATTGTTGTCCTCACTTCAATGATCAAGATGGTGCACTAACTATGGAAGTAAAAAGCCTGCACTAACTATGGAAGTAAAAAGGCTAATGTCTTGCATAATGAAACACTTGTGATTCATAGATTTTTGTATAAAGAGCTAAAAATAATGATTATCATCTCTAGGGGTTAAGACAGAGTTGGCTTAAACCAACATTTCTTTTGCAATACGGGATGTGCTCACCAATGCTAGCCATATAATGCTGAGTGGAGATACGTATACAGTTGCATCATGTTCTGGGGAACATCTATCATGAACGTTTTGGGCATAATATCGACGTTGCCACAAATGAACTAATATTGCTCGATGTGCCTGATGAGGCCGTTCTAGTCAGATTCAACAATAAAGTTCCTGGATTAGGCTTGCAATTGGATGCTTTGGAGCTTAATTTATTCTCTTAAGGATAAGTAAGCACTTCAGTTTATAGAAATGGTTCTGTTTCTGCTACTGACTTGTCATCACCTTTGATATCCTTCATGTGCTTGTCTTTTGTGTTAAAACTATAGATACAACGAGAAGGTGCCTGATTCATACGAGAACATCTTCTTCTTGAAATAAATGGTAACTTTGTACATGTAAATTGTGTGAAATTAGGCTTGAGAAATGCCTGTCCGGATTCGGAGGGTAATTCTCAAGAGCTTAAACCCCTTATTGAAATTAGATTTTTCTTGTAAATGTGACTTGGGTTATGCTTACAAACGATGTGCTGAGAGTTGGTTCAAGATCATAAGCAGCATGCATGTGACTATGTGAGTCAAAAAGTACCTTGAATTTCATTTTCTAATGAACAATTGATGGATGCCCATTTTCTAGATTCTCTCTGTCTATTGACAAAGAGGGGGATACCACAATACCAAACGGAGCTTGAAAGATTGATTCGAGAACAAAAGCCTAACACGTCGAAATTCGAATGAGGCTCTTCGATTACCAAATAAAATCAAGTTAATAGAGTAAAGAGCATTTTCATTCTCATCACTTCAATTTCAAGCCTAAAAGCCAGTCAATAGACAATAATTTGATATCACAAGTGCAGGGGAAATTAAAAAAACAAGTGACCGCTCACCGACACACATTAAAGCAGAGCAAATAACACTGAAAAATGTTGAGTCAGAGCAATTCACCGGATTATTCCATAATATTTCTCATTTCATAAGTCAATATGCATAAAACGTTTGCTGGGAAAAAGTTGTAATTTGAAGATTTGAATTACTGAAATACCAATTCAAGAAAGCTAAACATTGTGACCTTTAAATAAAACCATTTCACGTACTTAAAACCAAATAAAGGAAGGATTACACGTAAGTCAGTTACATAATTTTCTACTTTTATTGATAAAGTAGGTTGATACTACAGTGAGATTACAGATTAAAAAAAATTGAAAAACTGAAATTACGATTACACAATCTAGTTTAGTTTACAAATTGAAATCTAGTACCAACTGGAATCACTGGATCAGTCAGTCTTCTTCAAAAACCGATCTGTCATTAATTTGGACACGAGGTATATGGGTAATCATGGGCCAATATTTTCCTTTGTCCTTTCTGCACCTTTTCTCTATCAACGGGCACTCATCGATAATTAGTCGCAAAAGTGATTTTGGCAGGCCCTGCTTTGAAAAGTATTTGAGCTTCGGACAATTATCGAGATCCAGAATTTCCAATGAAGTGAGGTTTTGACCGATTGAAGACAGGCGTTCCAGATTTGGCATGTCTAAAATCCGCAGTTCGGTTAGAGAGGCGGGAAACCGTGGAGATGACACCAGGTCTGGACATCCTCCTCTGATTTCTAATTCCCTGAGAGAGGTGAATCTGTTCAATCCCCACTCGAACAATGGCTTTGATATCTTCAGATCTTCGAACTCAAGTGATTGGAGGTTGGTGGGAAAACCATCCTCTGGGAAAGATACCAAGCTAGGGCACCGAACTACTTTTAAATGTAGAAGAGAGGTGAGATTGTGCATGCAGTTGGGTAAGGCCTTCAGATTCTCACAATTCCAGATCATGAGCTCAGTCAGTTTCGTAGAAGGCAATCCTTCTTCGGGAAATGACTCAAGATTTGGACATCCATCTACCCTAATCTTTTGAAGATGGTGGAGATTATGCAAACCGGCAGGCAATGATTTAAGATTTTCAAGCCTTGAAATAGTGATTTCTTCAAGGGATGTGTTGTCCAACCTTTCTGCTAACGACTCCAGCTTTGAACAGCCACTGACCACGAGGAACTTAAGGGCCTGAGGTAGATTTCCATTCCGTGACAATAAAGCAAGATTCGAGCAATCTCTAACCTCGAGGTGCTCCAGCGTGGCAAGTAACTCATTTACTGAAGAAGAGGATGTGAGGGAGGTGCACCCACTGCTGCTACTGCAGATGTCCTGTTCCCCTGTCAAAGTCCTTAAATTATGACATCCAAAGATAATCAGCTGCTTCAAGCTCGGAGGTAGCTGGATTCTACCAATATATGTCAAAGAATCACAATAACAAATCTTCAGACTTTCAAGAGATGTATTGCTATCTTGCATCCATGCCTCGGGTAAGGATTCCAAAGCATCGCATTCTTCAATTTTAATTGTTCTCAATCGGGAAGGCAGAGCAACCTCGGGAAAGGAAACAAGTGACATACAACCCCGAATCTTCAAACTCTGAAGAGATGAATTGGAGTTGCGCATCCATGCCTCAGGTAAGGATTCCAAAGCATCGCATTCTTCAATTTTAACTGATCTCAACTGGGAAGGCAAAGCAGCCTGAGGAAAGGAAACAAGGGAAGCGCAGTTATATATTCCCATCTCTGTAAGGGAACTAAGGGTGAGCAATGCTTGTGGTAGCTTTATAAGGCCCTCACATTCACTCAATTCCAGATACTGAAGCCTGCACGGCAACTGTGGCTGTTGTTGGTCCTGATCTTCCTCTGTGACCAGGGAAAGAAGATGGGGACATCCTGAAATCTGCAGCCGATTAAGGGAGCTAATGTCTTCCAATAACCGAGTTTCACTCTGCCACAAATATGTTCCCTCTCGGACATTTTGAATCTCTAAATTTTCCAATTGACGCAGCCCTTGCTCAAATGGACCTGCTAAGACTACTTCATTTGTCATATACCCTAAATGCACTGATTTCAATGAGTGTAGGTCAATTGGGCTGCTGAACACCAGCGTTTTACATCCATCGATTTCTAACTCACTGAGAGCTGGCAAGCATTGAATTGTCACTAGCAACTGTTCACAACTTTCGATGACAAGCGTCTCCAATAAAGGAAGACGTTTTGGCAATGTACCTTGCAGTTTAGAACAACTCTCAAGAGAAAGCATTCGCAGCTTAGGAAACACCTCATCAAATTCACGACCAGATCCATGGGGAATCCACTCTTCCCATTGTTGCATATTCGCAAAGGAAAGAGTCTCCAGCGATTGAAAGGGCACTGAACAACTGTTTCCATAAAACTCTAGACCCACGCTCTTTACTCTATCCATTTTGCTTATCGAAAGATGCTTTAGAACCGGTAGTTGCCCAACTGACGGCAAATATGTACACATGCCACAACATTCAAATTTTAGACTCACTAATTTTGAGAAAGAGAAATCTCCTAACCAAATTGGAAATTTTGTACCACCATAGCCGCTGATGGTGAGCTCTTCTAGTGTTTTATGAGGTTTTAGCATGTCCAGCACCAGTATTTCAATCATAGAGTCCACCTCCGGTATTGGCTCCATCGTATCACTACTGTTCCAATCACGCCGCCATTCAAGCAATAAAGCTTTAAGATTCACCTTGCTGCTTAACTGAGCCTCACTGGCATCGCCAACATCTTTCACATTCTCCAACTTCGAGATTTGTAGTCTCCCCTGAAGATGCGTCAAAGACTTTAACTCTCGCAGCCCAGAACCAGTGTCTTTTCCCACAACAAATCTACACAAGGTCAAGAGACAATTTAATTTACCGAATCCCTTCGGCATTTCTTCCAATGAACGAACATATGAATTTTTCAGATGACGCAACTTCTTCAAATTTCCCATGTCATTACACAACTTCTTGAGCCGTCGACAATCTTCCAACAAAATTGTATGCAAGTTGTACAGTGAATTAATTGACTCGGGCAGAATTTGAATTTGAGTTCCGGATAAGTTTAGAAAGCGTAAATGCTTCAAGTTTCCAATTTCATTAGGCAGGTTGAAGATGTTACAATACCCAAACAATGAAAAGACCCTTAAGCGTGGGAGATTCAACAACCCCTGAAGAACACTCCAAGCCAAATAATCATCCCTGTAATCTGACAATTTTATTGGTAAAAAGGTTCGCAAATGTTCCACATAACAAATGGACTTCAACCTCTTTTCGCCATCATATTCTCCACGAACATAAGAAAAATGGCGAAGACTTTTTCTTTTTTGGTTTTCACCTTTTAAGCTACCCTCCATTCTAAAGCATATCTCCCCTGCAGCCCACTGAGCAAGGTCATTGATTAGGTCATGCATCACAAATGCAACATTACTTGACTTTTGAAATAATGACCTTGAATGTAACTCTCGAACGAAGAGACGGCCCAAATCTTCCATTTTCCTTCCATTGTATTCTTGATCCAAGAAACCTTCAGCCGTCCACAACAAAATTATCTCCTCTTCTCGAAATTCATAATCTTTGGGAACCAATGAGCAGTATGCGAAGCACTGTTTCAACTGTGCAGGAAGAAAATGGTAGCTTACTCTTAAGGCTGGCATAATATCACATTTGTCATCTGCAAAATCCCATACTTCAGTATTGAGCACAATTTCCCAGTCTGCAGGGTCATCTTTGCCGCGTAAAAGACCGCCAAGAGTTTTTGCGGCCAACGGTAATCCTTTGCATTTCATGGCTATCTTCTCTCCGACTTCCTTCAACGATTGATGCATGTTGAAATCCCTAGCCCCCAGTGAGTGTTGAGTGAGCACGCGCAAACAGTCGTCCTCTGATAACACTCGCAGTGCATATGGTCGAACACTTCCCACCTTTGATGAGACATCTTGATTGCGAGTGGTGACAATAATCTTACTTCCAGGCGTGCCAGCTTTAAACGGCCGGCTCAGGAGCTCCCAATCATTGTAATTGTCGTTCCACATGTCATCCAAAACAAACAAAAATTTCTTTTTGAGCAGCTCCTTCTCCAGCTTCTCTTGAAGTGAATTTAAATCATTGTCATTAACAGTCGCGTTAGAAATGGACATGAGAACTGATTTTGTTACCCTGAAAACATCAAAATCCTCAGAGACACAAGTCCACGCTCTGATCTCAAAACGACGTCGCACTCGATCATCTTTATAGACAAGCTGAGCAAGGGTTGTCTTCCCAACGCCGCCCATTCCAATTATAGAAATAACAGAGAATCCATCATCAGCTCTTAAATCATCCCTCAACAACAATTCAACGATCTCCTCCTTATCTTTTTCCCTGCCATATACTTTGGCTTCATTCACCAAAGACGTTGTGGGTGGTATTTGTCTCACATTTCTAGACTTGCCATCTGAAATTATATTTTTCAATTTTAACAGGTCTTTTTGCGTTGAAATAATATCCTGCAGCCGAGCAGTTAACTCCTCTATTTTTGACACCATCTTGGATTCAAAATTAAATGATGATCGAGGACTATCAGAGGTAAACAACTTCCGGATTTTTCTGGTTATAGCAGCATCAGTGAACTTCCTCTTCAACGAATTAGTGAAACTCGTACTTGCACTGGGTTCACCAGCAGCAGCTGGTTCTTGAAGCAGCAACTCCCTCCGCAGAGCTTCAGTTTCGAACTCATCCAACACGTCATCAACATCATAAGCCAAGTTCTGAAGATTGTGGAGCCACATCTTAACCGACTTCTCCCTGGTCTGCCTATCCTCAGCATCGGCAAGCACTGCCTGAATCATCTCCAACATTCCCTTCCACTTGATGAAATCAGCCTTCAGCTTCTCATGCTGTCTAAACAGCTCAAGTCCCCGTGAAGCCAGTTTTTCTAACAGCATCTGAACTGACGCACCCAGCACCGCCTCTCCGATGAATGACATTTTTTTATTTTTATTTTTATTTTTTTTGTGGTTGAAGGGAATAGAGTAAATTATGAAGAAAGAAGAAGAAAAAATCTGCAGAAATTGAACAAAGCCTTATTTATTACTTTTATCAAATTACCCTTTAATTTAAGTGTTGTGACTTCAGTTAATTGTAGGATATCCAAGACGATTTTAGTCAATTCTAGAAAAATTTAAAGTGCATTAAAGGTCTACGTCAGTTATATAATAAGTAAATAATATTATATTATATATTTTTTATTTTAAAAAACTAATGTGCAAGGAGTAGTTGCATTAAATTTAACTACATATATCACACATTCAGTTGTTGGTTGTATTATCCTAATATACCGGCGTATACTTTCTCTAATTATAAGTTAGGTTTAAATGAATTGATTTGCCTTTACTAATCTTTCCCTAGAAATAAGTTCTGTACCTAATTATGATTTGCTTTTTGTTAATGATTTTGAGAGATACTATTCCTTCATTTAGTTAACTTGGTTCTTTCATTATGTTAATTAGTTTTGTGATCTTGCTTTAATAGGCGGAGTTTAATTACATTCTAAAATATATATAGACACAAGATATTAGAAATGAATCGTTTTCTTTTTGATAAATGCTCATGCTTTTATATTTTTTACATCATAATATAATTTGCTGATGTTACATGATCATATATCTGCCAAAATTCTACATGTATATTTGTAACATGATGATGAAAGCAAAATTTTTCGATTTAGAATAGAATGAATAGCAAAATGAATATATCGAGACTAGATCTAAAATGGGCCGAATTGGCTTTCTTTTTACAGTAATTTTTCAACACTTCTTTGTAGCATTTTTTACTCCAAAATTAATTACGGTTGGACTATTTCCCGCCCGTCTATTATTCTCTCAACACAGCTTATTAACAAATTTAAAGTATCACGTAATTTCCATTGACGCCCTCTTTTATTCCATAAATACCCTTACCACTCGTTTCTCCTGAACGAATCCCATTCAAGATCTCTTTCTTAAAGAATTTAAGTATTTCACACATCTTTCTTCTTAAAGCTATTTAAACAATACTTTCTTCGTCTTTCTCTTATCATATAAATAATATAATAGCTAAAACTTTTTTTTTTTATTGATTATTTTCAGCGTCCCTCTGTGATGTCATAATTTTCTTAAAGCGTCATTAGTATTTCACTTGTATAACATTAGATTTAATCAATGGTACACAATATTTGTATTAAAAAAATATAAATAATTTAAAAATAATTGTACCAGGTTTGTTAAGGATTTAAGCAAGTAGAGAATTTTTGTAAAATAATTGTTATCACATTTATAGTTCGAAACAATTTCACTTAAATAGTATCTTTTATTTAAAAATCACTTTTCAAGCCTCCTTTAAATTTGTAATATGATGAACATTTTTAAGATAATTGTTTCAAAATCTATTACTAATAAATATAAGATATAATATCTAATAAATTATCTAACATAAATCAAAAAAATAAGTTGCAATTATAAATTTTATATATGGTGTAACACCATAAATGATAAAACTAAGTACATATATTTAAGTGAATATCATAAATCGTATCAATAAACTCATGGGTGAGATTGTTCGTAACATATAAAAATACTTGTCTACTCATGTTTTAATAAAATTTAATACTGCATATTAAAATACATGTTATTTTATATACAATTAAGAAACATTGTACAATTGATCATAAAGTATATATTGTTTTTAACACCCATTTAGCATACCTATTCCATGAAATTATGGTTTATGTTGCAATTATAAAATTTGAATTTAGAAGTCCATATATTTTCATTTTATTTTCAAATTTCACTTTGTTAATTTCATAAAAGTTAAATCTTACATATATTCCTAATTAGTTTTAGTTTATGAATCACAAAAGCTTATTTTATTGATAGTCCTTTGATTGTAATTATAGAATTTTTATGTTACTAAGAATCATTTACTCTTATTATGATAATTAACGGTAACAATAGATAAAAATATTAACTCCAATAATATTTACATAGGAAAGAATGAGAAAAAAATTATTTATATAATTTTATATTCTCATTATAAAAGCCCGGTTTAGGATATTTTAACTTAAATTTTTGATATAAAATTTAAACTATTAATCTCTCACAATCTAATGGTTGATATTGAAAGTTAAAGCAACATTTTAGGATGTTATATTATCCACTGTTGCATTGCATGAAATTAATAGTTTACATTTTGTGTTAAAAATTTAAGCTAAAATAACCTAACTTTAAAAGTATATATTCAAGCCATCATGCAGTTATATACACATATATATTTTTCAATTATTGTTGTTGAATAAAATATTTCTCATTTGTAGTGACTCATATAGTGCCATTAATAAAACATAGATCAAATAATTTATTATAATGCCTTCCATGATCATTATTGTTTAAATATTAATGGTTATATATATATATATGTGTGTGTGTGTGTGTGTTAAAAAGAAAAAATGTAAAATTGTTGAGTTATAGATAGTATACAATAATTTTAATTTCAAAATTATTTGTGTTTTTTTCTTTTTTTGGTGATTTAAAGATATTTATGAATTGATTAGATTAAAAATAATTTACAGTGTGAAGAAATACTACAACTTGTAAATTACTAGTTAAATAATTACTTATCCATTAAAATTAAAATATGGGTGAAGATTCTAATATTTAAGTCCGATGATCCCATAATTGATTGTGGGATTTTTATTCCAACATAATAACTTTTTTTAGTTATTAATTAATTAAAAATTAAAAAAAAATCTATATTTACTTGCAACCTGAAGTTTAATTGTTATTCTTTGATTAATTAATTTTTATTTACTATATTAAATGAATAGTAAAGAAATCTTTATTTTTATAAAAACTCATACAACATTATAGAGAAATCTTTATTTTTATCATAGTTTGTCTATTTTTGTTCAAATTCTCATAGTTTTGAACTCCAAAAATGAAGAATCAGGTGAGTACTAAAAGATTTAAAACAAGCCATAGGAAATCGTTTTCATCTTTAAAATTATTTCTGTCCAAGAAAATCATTTTTTAAATGTTTACATCAGCTCCGCCAGCAATCTTCATTTGCGTTGTATTTAGATGTCGGTGGGGCAGAAACTTTTGCTTAGGGGTAAAATTGTAAACATGATTAAGTGGGGTTTAAAAAGGATGTTCGATGAGTGTTAATAGTACCCCTGAATTGCTTGTTGCGTCTGGAGCCCAAAACCATTAGCTGGGTCAGATGGCAAATGGGCCTATCACATCTCCGGTTTGTTCCTTTTTTATTTTTTATTTTTGGGAAAAGCATTTATTATTATTATTATTACTTCAGCTTCAGTCAATTTATCTTTTAATTTATTTATGCGAGAATAGTCTAACTGATTTTCAAACAGTTATTTAACTTATTACTCACATTTAAATTTTTGGAGAAATAGAAGTTTGGACGCTACCTCTTAAAAGCTAATGAATATTAATAAAGGCGGGACTATTTGAGTCAGACAATTTTTTTTCTCTAAACCCTCTTTTTTGTTAAGAATTATTATCTAAATAATTTTTAAAAAAATTTTTAAATTATCCTTTCTTCTTTTTCTTTTCTCAATTTTACAAATTCTCATCAATTTATTTAGATATATATTTTTAGTTATAATAATTGATATCACTAACTAAGAGAAGCTAAACCCACAATTTAAAAATAAATATCAACAAATTTTTATCGACTATGTAAATTTAATGAATATCAAGAAATATCAAGAAATTAATTTTTACCAAACACAAAAACTAATGAATATTAAGAGAAAAAAGTGCTTATATATAGAAAACATAAAATATAAATAGTGATATACTGAAAAAGGCCAAAATAATGAATTCAAGAGAGAGTGAAATTAAATGTTTACTTTGCAAAATGTGAGAGTAGAAAGATAATATACAATTATAAGGTATGAGAGAAAGTGATAAGTGAAGGATAATTTTGAAATTTTGAAATTTTGAAATTTTGAAATTTTAAATTTTAAATTTTAAATTTTAATAATGATTTAAAAAAAAAATGGGTTTAGAACAAAATTTAATGGGTTTGAATAACCTCACTTCATAAAAAAATACATGTGATGCACTGCTATTTGTATACTCATTTTTTATCTTTTTCTAGTCCAATTAATTACAGTACAATCATTGTTGTTTTCTATAAAATTAAAAAAGAAATCAAAAGTTTCAAAATTTTTACACATGAATCCTTCTTTATGTCAATCTACTTTTTATATCAACATATTTTTCAACATAAACCAATTACGCTATATTCAGATGTTGGATAAAAGGTGGGATTAGACTAATTTGAATGATAAAAAAATTAATCCAATCCAAAATCATGTTAGGATTAATAAATTAGTCTAAATTTTAATCTAACATTCATAGGATTATCTCCATTCATATGGATTTAAATAGGATTAGATATCTTATAATCTAAATTTGTTACTAATATTAAAATTTTATTTAATAATTTATTTTAAATTTTTTTAAAAAATTTAAGATTAAATCAAAATTTTATTTCAATAATTTATTTGAAGTAGTTTGTAATATATTAAAGATAAAAAATTATTCAATTATTCAATTACAATAATATTGAAAAGTTTAAATGTTAAATTTAACAAATAGTAACATGATTTAAAAATAATAAATTATTTAAATAGTTATTTTAATTCCATTAAATTAAATTTAATACAGTCCTATCACAAACTGTATTAAACAAAAGATAATACTGTATAATTTAGTATAATCCCATCTAATCTTAAAAATTAATCTAATTTGATTCAATCTTTCAACCGTATTTATTTCTATTAGAGTCTTGAAAGTGAAAATTATTATTGATAAAATGTCACATCACATATCTTTTGAATCGACAATCAAAAACAAAGTTCGTAGCCTCAATCTCAATTCTTAACCATCCCAATTGGAATCCAAAATGCCAATTCTTCAAGAAATAAATAACAACGAATTTGAAACCTTTTTTTTTTTTTTTTGTGGCAATGGATGGCCACCATTTGCATTAAATAAAAACGAAGACCAAAAGGAAAATTAAAAAATAAAAAAAGTAGACCCGATGGGCCAAAATGATTCCAGCGAATGTATAAAGACACAAAAGCAAAATGTCATGATGCATGGCGTCACATTTATTTGGTGTAAGGCATTACGTTATGGCCATGATGCAAACAATTATTCTTGGTCACCTAACCCAACCGCTTCCCACTTTATATTTTATTTTTTATTTTTTTAAGGACTTAGCCTTCTTTTTAATTAACATTTAACCCTTCTCTCTCCGTCTCTTTTATTGTCATTTTTTGCCTTTATTTTTTCAATCTCTCAATATTATTCTATTGATAAATCGAAAGGTCAAGATCCTCTCAATATTTGATCTTTTCTTTATTAAAATACAAGGTGACTTATTCTAATATAAGAGAAAATAGAAAATGATTTGTTCCTAATCAAAGATCATTATTAATTTATTACCAAACACAAGATATTTAAAAGAATAAAAAATGGCTTAGAACATAATATATATTATTAAAATTATATTAAACTAAAAGTAGGGTCTCTCTTATATTCTTCTTTTTGTTTTAAAAAATTTCCACGATTATTCTTTGAAATCGTTTGTTTTTTTAATTTATGTATATAGTTCATAAGTCATCTTAAATTCAAAGTCAAACTACCATGATTCTTAAATATGTTTTGTATTTTGTAAAATAATATAAAAATAAGGAATTCTCTAACATACAACTGCTGTATGTTACAGTTCGGATAAAATGAATAAACAGTAATCAATATGTGATTACTGTTCACTCATTTTGTCCGAACTGTAACATACAGCAGCTCAGCTGTATGTTAGTAAAATCTTAAAAATAATTGTACAACTAAAATCGATAGATTAGGAGAAATAAATGTATTGATAGGATAAAAGTAATACACGGCTCATATAATTATTTTTCATAACTGCTTTTACTTTTTAACTAATTTATTCAATGACATAAGTTGTCAACTCAATCTGTCACAGTATTATTATTCTTTATAAGTCATGGACATGTACATAACCAAACTTGAATTGGTAAATGCGAGGTGCAATTGTCAAAAGATAAGAATAAATAAATAATTAAATCAACCGTCATAATTGATCATTTTTTAGCATATTTAATTTAATAAATCTCTCGATAAAAAAATTTGTTGGTCAGTGTTTTAAAAATATCCGGCAGCTGCTTTATTTAAGTTGAACAAGGAGGCATTTTGGTAAATTACAGGTTTGAAGCAGTGACATTTTTTTCTTCCTCCAAAAAAAAAAAAGGGGAAAAATGGAAATTCACGAGGTGATGACACAATATGGATGAGTCAACTAAACACGGTTTCTAATTAGCAACTTTTGACTCCCTTCTTCTCACCTCACAATATGTTTACACCCAACTCTATAAAAAAAAATAATAATAATATTTAGAAAATTCTCATTATTTTAAAAAATGGTAAATAGAAAATTTTTTTGGACATTTAATTGTTTAAATCCTCTTTATTTTATTTTTTTGACTTTCGTTGCTTGACCGTCTTTGATGGCTAAGGCTAGTTTAAAAAGAATTAATTTTACCTTTTTGACCCTACAATGTTAAAACAATAATTTGTCCAAAAAATTTGCCAGCTTGCCATAATTATTTAGTTATTTAGTTTTGTAAACTGCATAAATGACCATTTTTTCAATGAAACCTAATAATTTTCCAAAATCTCCAACATGTAAATATATTAATTTGATAGTTCGATAAATTTCATGAGATAACATGTTACAAAGAAATTTTTTAGTTAAACTACAGTTTACTGATAAATTATTTGGAAACATTGAATTTTGAATTAAAAAAATTGATGAAGTTAAAAAATAATTTTATGGGTATTTTAGTATTTTTACCTTATAAAGTTAAAATAGTCAAACTAGTCTTACGTTAAAGGGTGATTGCATTTCAACCCACTAAATTTCTCTTTACACTTACTTAAAAAATAAATTAATTATTAAAATTTTAAAATCTCAAAGTTACCATTCACTGATCTCTTATTTTTTCTCTACTTTACAATTACATTATCTATCTATTCTCATATTCTGCAAACTAAACATTCAATTTCCCTCCTTTTTGAATATTTTTTTTTTTGCTTTTCTTAGTATATCATAGTCTATATATTTCATGCTTTCTATATATATAAGATTTTTTTTTATATATTCGTTAGCTCTTATGTTTGGTAAAAATTAATTTTTTGGTATTCATCAACTTCCATGGCTGATAAAAATTTGTTGATTTTCATTCATAAATTGTGGGTGTTGTTCCTCTTAGTTAGTGATGCCAATTATTTACAACTAAAATAATAGAACTAAATGAATTGGTGGGAACTTATAAAATTGAGAAGAGAAAGAGAAAAAAAGGTTAATTAAGTAATTTTTTTAAAAATTAATTAGATAATAAAATTCTTAATTAAAATAATGTGTTGAGAGTAAATTGATGGGTTCAAATAGATCTAACCTATCTTAAAAACAATCTTAGTGTTCAAAGATGATGGTCAAGAGACCTAAGTCACAAAAAAATAATAATGATTTAATTTATTAATGGTCTAAGTTTCTTTTCTATTTAAAAATTTTAAAAATAGTTTAAACGTCTTGCAATCATGTTTTGAAATGGTGTGGGTTTTTGGGGAAAAAATTAAAAAAAAAATTAAGGAGGCAAATACCACCACCCTTTAAAGTTGGTGGCCATATTTCCACCCATCGTTTAATGCAATTACAAATTATAAATACACCCCGTAAATACACCCCTATAGACCCAATTATAAATACACCCGGTAAAAATCCTTTAGAGCTACATTATTTTATAAATAAACCCCAATGTTACCCTTTTAGCAACTATTTTATTTCATTATATTTGGTCTCCACAAGCATCTTTCCAAGTTATAAAAGGAAGCCAAGCACCCAAGAAAATTAAAAATGGGAGCAACCGCCTGCCATTATCAATTCGTCGTGAAGAAATATGTAATCGATATTCAGATTTTGGCACACACATAAACCTAGAATCTTTTAATTTTGTTTGGTATTGTATTTTGTAGTTTAATTTGCTGTCATCAAACTCATTTTCAAGATATATAATCACTGAAATTCCAATGCATGATGAGTAAGTGACTTGCTCCAGTTTGTAGCTTTTATGTGATTTCGCAATTAGAAGCTAAGTTTGTTCAATTATGTCATCTAGGTCCCTAACTAGCATTATAATGACTGAAATTTATCTTATTATTTATTTTTAAAAAAGAAATAAATATTACTTATATGTTAATAAATCCATCCTCAATACTCCCTAGAGCTAGTTGAGTACAAATCATAAAATGATTAAAATCTCCTGCACCACTCAAATTTGGGAGAGTAGTAATTCTACTCTTTATATTGAAGGCAATTGCTAAGTTGCTGCGGCTGTAAGGTACAGCGGCAACAACTTAGGGATCCTATATTGAAATATGGGGACTCGATTTTTTCTTTAATTAATTGAGAATAAATAGTCTATCGCTTATAAAAAGTAGATAGAATAGATATTCTTTAAATATTAATAAGAGTAAAAAAATTTAGATAATATTTTATAAAATTTAATATATACTGATTTCAATAATTATTAGATTATAAGTATTAATAATCTTCCGATGTAATATTAGTAAAAATCTAATTATAAAATCAGTATTGAAAAAAGAAGTGCTTATCAGCTTCCGTCATTTCAAACTTGTTAGGTACTGTTTAATGCAATTACAGAGATTGTGTCTTTATTTGATAAGACCCAAGGGGTCGAGACTCGAGAGTTATTATCTTATGTGCATCTAGACATATCTATTTATTGCCTGAGCACATTGTATGTGCGTTTTGACCATAATTAATATATTTGTGATATCATTCTGCACCAAGCAATCAAAATATTTTGAAAGACTTAATTTTTTTCGCCCCCCCCTCTCTCTCTCTCTCTCTCTCTCTCACTTTCGCTTTCTCTCTGTGTCATGCCATGGAGAATATCAACAACAAGGGCAATATTATTGACAGAAAGAACAAGAGGAAGCTGCAAAACGAAGAACTACAAGAACAAGAAAATGAAGAAGAGAAGGTGGAGCAATTCTTTGCTTTGATCAGAAACACAAAAGAAATGCATGATCGTTTGAGGAACAGTGAAGGGTTAAAAGAAGAGAGAGAGAAAAAAATGGAGCCAGAAAAAGCAGCAGCTAGGGCATGGAATCCAACTTTTCAACCAGAAGATTTCATGGAAGGTGATATCAATAATATTAATGCTGGCAGGAATTTTCTTGGTCAAAATCTGCCAGTAGGATCTTCCTCTAAAAGCCAAGAAAATGAAGAAGAAAAAGAAAAAGCAGAAGCTAAGAAGGAAGCTGATAATGAGTTAGACTTGAAGCTTTCCCTGTAAGAATTGGTGTATTATATATATCATTGCGATAATAATGGCTTTTGTTTTTGCATGTAGCAAAAGAAAATGGGCGGTTGATAGTTATCTTCATGTTCAGTGGCTGTGACTGTAAACTGTGCTTTCTGATGTGTTTCTTCTTTGAGAGTGTATAAGTAAAATGGGATTTTAACAATAAGATCTTTCTTGTTTTTGACTTTGACATATAAGGTACAAGTTTCAGAAAATAAGGAATTTACAACTATACCCTAGAGCTCACGTTGTATTTGTGTGTGTGTTTGAATATATATGAATATTGTCGATGTTTTTTGACCTAAGCCTCCTCGATCAATAATGCTATAGGTTTCTGAAAATAAAAGGAAAAAAAGAAAAGGGTAGAGCCCATCGTTTTCACAAGCTCTTCGCTGAACCGGTCATTGGGAAATTATGGCCTGTTTTTGGCCTTATATGCAACAAGAAGATAATGTGGGAAAAGGGCTCACCAAAAGAGGAAACAAATAATAAAAAAAAGTTGCAAGTTGCACCCACCATAATTTAAAAAAAAAAAAGTTTAATTTATTAGCTGTGAAAGGGATGCGGCACCAGTATTTCCAAGAATTTACAAGTTACAATAAATTTGTCTTTAAAGGTGATTTTTCTGAAAAGCTTTAAAGGTGAATTGATAGCTGAGCTGAAGGAGTTGAAGTGGGCAACATCTTTGAAAAATCTGCATTAGTGGGACAAAGAGATGGTGTTTGTTTTTTCTGAGGGTTGAAAATTAGGTATTTTTGCTTCAAAGTTCATACTTCGTAGAAAAAATCTTAGGCTAACAAACTACTAGTATCACTGTCATGCTAGGAGACATCAAATCAATTTTGAAAGCAATTTTGTTGATGACAAAGCTAATTTATAAACAAAAACTAAATATGATGATAACGGTATGGTCAAAGTTCAATTAGGAATTATTAACAACCCATAAGCATCATTCGTTTGGTACAAACGGTAATGACAAAAGTTTATCATCCTATAAGCAAAATATTCTCTCTTGCTATGTTGGTGAAAAGAATAGATAAGTTTATCCATTCAACAGGGCGGCTGACTCAGTGTCGACAGCAATTGCAGTTAGGACTTAGAACAGAAAAATACAATATTCAGATTGATAGAAGAACTTTACTTGAAGTAGCTTGTGCAACCATTAGCCATATCTCCCAGCAACATGGGATTGAAAGTTGTGTTTGTGTCATGAGTCCAGAAAAAAAATATGTGGCGTCACCTGCGGAAAGGTAAAAGGCATTAGTTGCTTGGCAATATGCATATCAGACTGGAAGTCAGTTCTGGGCTGAATGGCACCTAAACGCAAGCAAAGTAGGATTCCGTGTACAGTTAAAAACTCCTACTGCAGCAGAATTTGTAGTCATGGTTCAGTACACGAGTTGAACACTAATAGGTACAAGAAACAGGAGCTCCCTCAACTCGTAAACCATACAACTCAGCCTCTGCGCATATTGGAGGACAATTCTACCGACATCCTAGAACAAATGCTGCACAAGTGATGAAGAAGAATTGGACATCCATCACCTTGTGATCATAAATTTCAGTATATGGACCATCTAGAAATTATTGTCTTCAGTCGTTTCCTTTTTCGTCCTCCTGGATTATGGGTCATTCATGAACCCTAAGCTTTTGGGCTGTTAGCTAAAGTTTACCCAGCCATTAGCAGTTGTGTGCAAAATTCTATTGGACCCATGCTGACTAGGTAAGCACGACCATTGCCTCAAAATCCTCCATCCCCTTGGATTCATTAATCACCAATAGTCTCTGCAAGAACACAACCCATCTTTGAAATGATGAAATCTATTTGCATCCCTCAAAATGATTTCCCTACCCATAACTTTTGATATCAATTTAATTGCAGAATGGCAATCTCCACAAACCCGAAGATTTTTCATGACACGGATGGGCACCCCTTCAGGCAGCTTCAGAAGGCCATATGCCACAGCCAGTTTCTCACTGTGATACCGCAAACTATGCACCTTTTCTTCCTCATCCACGTCATGCAGCACAAAGCTGCTATCAGGACAATACCCAGCTTCTCTTAACAACCCACCTAACTTCTCCAACATCCTCATGATCATTGGATGCTCGGGATGGCTCACACAATCTTTGCCAGTGAACATATGTACTTTTTTCTCTACTTCAATCCAGCTACAACCGGGCGGCTTTATCACATTCCTTGTCCTCATGTTTTTTCTCAACTCCGCAACATCACAAAATCTACCTTGAGATGCATAAATATTTGATAGCAAGATGTAAGGCCCAGCATTTCTGGGCTCAAGCTGCAGAAGTTTCTTGGCAGCAACTTCAGCTAAATCCAACTTCATGTGGGTTCTGCATGCACCTAATAAAGAACCCCAAATAATTGCATCTGGTTCAAATGGGATGGCTTCAATTAATTTCATTGCATCTTCAACCTGACCTGCTCGGCCAAGCAAATCAACCATGCAGGCATAATGTTCAGTTTTTGGTTCCACTAGATATTTGGACTTCATTGACTCAAAAATTTCACGCCCTTCTTTAACTTTCCCAGTGTAGCTACAAGCTGAAAGAACTCCAACAAGGGTAACATCATCTGGCATGACACCTGAAGAGAACATCTCATGGAAGACTTTTAAAGATTTCTCTCCCAAACCATGTTGAGCATAGCCACTGATAATAGAATTCCACATCACAATATCCTTGGAAGCAAATTTGTCAAAAAGTAGCTTTCCTTTCTCAAGTTCACCACATTTTATGTACATTGTGATCAAAACTGAGGCAACATACACATCAACATCAAACTGGCATCTCACCAGTTGAGCATGAACCTGTCTACCATGATCAAGACTCGCTAGACTGGCACAAACAGAAAGAACACTAATCAAGGATGGGAAATTCACCCTAACTCCCTCCTTCTGCATCAGAGTGAACAAATTTATAACTTCCAATTCATATCCTTTCCTCTCATAAACCTTAATCATTCCACTCCATGTTGCATCATCCTTCTCCCTCATTTGATCAAAGACCACCCTTGCTTTCTGCACCTCTCCATTCTGCCCTAATCCAAGAATCATCGAATTACTAGCAACAACTGATTTCATTGGCATTGTCTTAAAAAGTTCCCAAGCATCTTGTATCCTTCCACATTGCGTATATCCCATTAACATAGCTGTCCAAGACACTTCATTTTTCTCCGGCATCACTTCAAAAAGCTTTCTAGCAACATCTACTCTATTATTATTCACATATCCACTGATCATTGTTGTCCAAGAAATCACATTCTTCTTTGGCATCTCATCAAAAATTTCTCTAGCTTCCTCTACACGTCCATCTTGACAATACCCGAGTACCATATTAGTCTGAGCAACAACATCTTTCTCTGGCATCATATCAAACAATCTCCTTGCGTCATCAATCCGAGAATCTCGAATCAGTCCACCTAACATCACAGTCCAAGAAACCACATTCTTCTCAGGCATTTGCCAAAACAATGTTTCAGCCTCTGTAATCATGCCCTCTTCAACATAACCACGAACCATCGCCGTCCATGAAACAACATTCCTCTCAGGCATTTCATCGAACACTTTCCTAGCTTCGCTAACCATGCCACATTTTACATACCCAGAAACTAAATTATTCCATGAAATAATATTTCTCTGAGGCATTTTATCGAACAGTTCATGGCCTTTAATTGGTTGCTTGTTTTGAAAATAACCAGCAATGATTGAGTTCCAGGAAACAACATTCTTATCACGCAATTCATCAAACACTTTACGGGCATTCTTGATTTGGCCTGATCGGGCAAATCGAGAAATTTGAGAATTAGCTGAGAATGCAATCCTAGTACAATATTTTCTATATGGCTTTAATGAAAAATGCATTGATGATGAATAATTTAATGGTGGGGTTTTAGATATTCTTGGCAGGAATAAGTTCATTCACGGAGGGAACATGAGAGTTCACCAAGTCGAGGATAGATAGGCAATCGAGGTTCTGTTGGATCAACGGGTTACATCATGCCACCCCACCTGGATTTTGTCCATCTAACGGTCAGTAATTAAAATAATCAAAGCAGGATGTTAGTGTGGCAGGGTGTTAATTTATTTAATTAGACGGCAACGTTGTTAATCCGAACTTAACTGATTTATTAATTGGGTCAAAAATCTCAAACGACTCGTTTATTATCATGACATAATTGTCTCACATATTTAACATAATTTTAATAATTTTTTAAATCACCTTTTAAATATGTTTTTATACACAATAATGATAGAGCCACCAACAATTCTATATAAATTGTAATAAAAGAAATTAGTTGAAAAGTAATAATATTTATTGTCTACTTTTATAGGACCACTTGATTAAACTTTGCTCAATAATTTAAATATATCTTAAATCATTTTAAAAATATGACAAATATAACACAAGAATAAAAAATAAATAAAAGTAATATAATTAATCGTTAATTGTGTTATAAACAAATTAATATGTTAGAAACACTAAACTAAGCCCACACGACAATGACCTAACTTGATCCATTAATATTTATGTGAATTTTGACTAACTTAAGCTCATCTATTCGTGTCATGTTTGTATTGAATTTATAAGATGTGTAAAACTAGCCACCTTCATTTATGACAAAGAAACAAATTTTAAAAAATTAAGTGAGAACCCGAAAATTTAAGCTTATTTTCAATTTTCTAAAATGAAAAAAATCACACACGTATTGATTATAATAAACGAATTCGTTCAACATTGGAAAAAGAAATTAAGTGTGGTAATTGAAAATAGTTTTCTTTTTAAAACTTCTTATATGATCTCATAAAAAATGGAGAGTACAAATTTTTAATTGTCAAATATTGAGTTGTTTGCAACTTACTTTATGTACTATTTAATTTATAAATAAAATTTGAGGATCAGTGTTCATTCGTGTCCCCTAAGTATAAATATCCTTTGTTTTTGTAATAACATTTTGTACCTTCAAGATTGCTTAAATAAAATATAATAGTAATAATAATAATAATAATAATAATAATAATAATAATAGTAACTAACAAAAACAAACAAATTAAAAAAACAACATTAACAACGCAATATTGCCTAAGCTGCCATTAAGCAAAACCTTCCATTACAGTAAAATCACTATGTTCCTATCAACAAGGTTGCCAGACAACTGATACAACAAGAGCATATAAATTCATAGCTTGCGCCGCATATGTAATCTTAATTTACTGAATGATCATCAACTACGGCAAAAGAAATCAAAAGGAGTACGCGGAGTAGAATAAGCCATGGAAAGTACTTTAGAAGATATTACGGCATTTGCTGCTTCTGTGTAATGGATGCCATCCCAGCTTATCGATTTAGATCGTTCGGCACAAACTGGACAACCCCGATGACCACATGTCACCTGTCTATTGTAATTGTATGGAGGTCCACCAAAGCCACAACATGCCATTAATGGATTCGAGAAACCTGTAAATTCATGTAATTGATTAATCTTTGAGCTTGATTCCTAGGAAAAAATGATGCTCTTCCAAAGAATTCCATGTAAATGCATAATATTATTGTATATGCATTGACAATAACAAAATTGCTTTGAATTGTTCTTTTCTACAAAGCTTTTCAGGTTGGAATTAAAGTTGTGACTCAAAGTGTTTGCTAGAAGCATTGATAAGTGCTTTTGAAGAAAAAAACCTAGTTGCTTTAATGAAAACAGCCTAAGTTTAATCAGGTGCTCTAAATGGTCTGAAAGTTGCATATAAGAGTTTTTTAAAAGGTAGATGATGAAATATACGAATAGGAGATTAGAACAATTTTGAACTGTGCTTTCCAGAGAGGACTCAGTGGTTTCAATCCATTATCAGGTACGATTGCAGTTCAACAAAGGAAAATTCAGCATGTAATTTCAGTTTATGAAATGATTTTTCTCCCTGTAATGTAAATATATTTGCCTTCCTCGTTTATTGCAGAAAAATTTTGAAAACAATGATAAACAATCATTTGGTACATATAAACTAGCTAGGATTGTATATAATAAAGAGCATTAGGAAAGCTAGAAAATTAAAAGGAGCATTACCGTATTTGGTGGAGTTGGCAATGAGATCATATTTGATGGAAAATATATCTACATGGACTATAGTAGCATCCTTCAATTCAGATCTCATCTTTTGACACAGATGGAGCAGTTCTTCATTGAACAATCTTGCTGCAGCATTGTAACTTGAAATGCATCCATACGTATCCAAATCTTTCTTCTGAAGAAGCTGAACTAATGAAAGTTTTTGAGGCAAACAGCCCAGTGGCCCTGTGTTGTGTATCCAAAATTTCCTGCCCCCATGATCATACAAAGTCTGCATATAATAAATGTAATATAACGGTAGATTCGTTATAATAAGATTGAATTTCCTCGCTCACAATTAAATCATCATATCCATTCTCCGTGCAAATTATTTAGATATCGAATATCTAACTCACCTTCACAGCATTCTTTATTTCAGTAATCACAGATGGAATTCGTTTAATAACTTCAACATATGTTAGATTTTTTGAGAATGAATCAGCAAGGTCATTTTGCCCGATATCAATCATGTGAAGAGCATTCCGAAAACCTTCATTGTTGATAAAATTTCCTGAACCTAAAAAAAAAAAAGAATAATCAGTTCATTCCTGCGATACAATCTTTTTCTTCTTTTAAAAAAAAAAAAATTTTAAGGCCAAATACAACAATATGACGTTTTTCCCCCAGTGGAAACAAACATATTAAAAAATGTTCCTGGTATAGTAGAGTTTGAAGGATTAATCTCTTATTAAAGCCCCAGACAACCAGTGCAGTAGCCATCCGTAGCAAGTTTTACGACCATTTAAGAAACTTAATTATCCTTTGTGTTTGGCCTGATGCGGTGAAACACATGTAAACACGGCACAGCTCACATATCCTTTTGTTGTTCATCTTCTTTTTTTTCCTTATTTTTTCAGTATTGACAGCACACGTAAACCCCTCAGGCCTACCATAACTCTGCCAGCAAGACCAGCCATGATAATAGACTACTGCTTATATCATAAGTGTGATTAATAGCAACAACTGTAATGTATGTAATGTATGTTTCATGTAATCAATATAGTGTTCTACGTTACCTATTTACCTATTTACCTACTAAAATGCTGGAACCCTTCAAATGGTAAATGAGAGATTTTTACCAGCGGTAACAAGCTCAAGAGTGCAGGCCTTGAAATGAAGGAACTGCATAACTTGAATATTCAGAGAAAATGGAACAAATTTTGGGAGGGTAGAGGATCCCACAACAGCAAAATTTGCACCATTATTGAACTTTGATCCCGACAGTGAGTCCAAGTATGGGCTTAGGAGACTTGCATTCAAACTTTGGCCTGACAAAAGAATAAATAAATAAATAAAATAATGCAAAATTTGGATCCAACGCCAGTTACATGTCAGAAAAATTCATGGGTACTTGAAATTTGATAAGATTAACAAAAACAAACAAAGATTTCATGTCTCTTATATAATTAAAAACTAAATCTTTGAGGTTAAATTTCCAAGGATTGTTGCTTGTTGCTTAAAAGCGTTACACTTCACATGTAATTATTTTAATTTAAAGTTATGGAGATTCTCTTACTTCACACATAGGCACTAAGACTCTTTCTTTTTTGATACATAGTATACTTTTGTGTTATGAAATTATCACACAAATTCCTAAGATTTGACTTAAAAAAAAAAAAGGGTATGTTATATATGTTCTTACAAAGCGACTACATGACTATTTTAATAAGGGTAAATTTCGGATTATTTTTTTTGTAAATTGATTATCTTTAAATTACTATATTTCCTTTCGGCAACCTCAAAATAAGTTTATATTTAGTCTAAAAATAAATTAAAAAAAGGATTGAGTTGATGATTTTTTTTTGAGTCTTCTTAATAAAAATAAAAATCAATTCAGAAGTAAGGAGACAATCTAAAAATAATTAACTTCAGAGGAGGGTAATCTAAAATTAACCCTTTTGCTAAATTAGGGATGGGGTGTGTCTTTTTGGTTTTGGCCTTGCTCCGACAAAGTAAACATAGCTCTAAATATTGGCTCAAAAATCACTTCACTTGGGTCCAAGAGAGGAGTACAAGGCACCTTCATCATTTAAGAAAAATGATCAATTTTTTTATGGGGATAAATGAAATTGTTTTTAATATATAAGACAGTGTAAGTGGAGTTAATTTTTGCCCAATAATTTATTTATCATAATTCATAACAAGAGACAGAAAAAATGAAAACGGGGCCCACGATCACTGGTCTGATCTCAGTGTTCTTTTAAAGAGAGGGAGCAGCGAACAAATGTCATAAAACAAAATGGACCCGCCCCCGCCAGCTCACTTATTTCCACCAAAACGAACCGTTTTAAATATACTCGACACGTGCGCAACACGAGATGAACGTGAATTTAGTTAGAGCTTTGGAGGAATATGATATTTTATAAATCCCTAAAAAATATATATATATATATATATATATTTTACTGAAACAATAAAAGAGATATTATTATTTTATCAATTTAATATTTTTTCACATATCACATTACCATTAAAATTCTCTGATAATTGCTTTCTCGCTTAATATTTTAATTTTTATTATTTCATCTTTAAACTAATAACTCTTAATAAATTAGTCTGTCGTATAAATATTTTAAGAATTTAAGTGTATTTGATATTTTAAAAGTTTTATAAAATGAAAAGTTTACAAATATAAAAATATCATATTTTTATATATAATTAATTTTATATTCTTTAAATTTTAGAGTGTTAAATTATACTTATACAGTTTGGAATAAAATACATTTTTATTATAATCTCAGTTAAAAAGTCAGTTATTTTAACGTTTAGTGTTTAGTGATAAAATAATAAAAAATAAAATATTAAGTAATAAAAAATAATTGTTAAAAAATTTTACTAATAAAATAATATATCAATAAATAGGAGTAATAAAATAGTAATAGCCTAATACAAAAGTTGGTTATTTTTCTAGATAACCTGAAATATGGTTATTTATGCACGTTAATAAATAATCAGCCGAAACGAGTAATTTGTGGGGGCCCACTTACAGAGGAAGTCGATCAGGAGGCGTCCGTCGGACAAACGACCGGTCGATCTACCAAAAAAGGTACGGCCATTAGGAAGATCGACGGGGAAGCCCAGTCCGGCGAAGAGTCCGCCGGTGTCGGAGTTGGAATCGCCGAAGTTGAAGATCACCGGCGGCTTCTTGCACTGAGCGGCAGCTGGGCTTGCAAGAAAACAAACGAAGAAGCAGAAAAATAAGAATGGAGAAATGAAGAGGAAATGTGAAAAGTAAAGGCTGCTGTGATGCGAAGCCATGAGAGTGAGACCAAGAGTGAAATTGAAATGTTAGTTAGCTTTGGCTTTCATTTAATATATATAGTGCTTTTATTTTATTTTATTTGTTACAAATTTCTAAATTGATATGACGATATATTATCGATTTTATATATATATATATATATATATATGTAATTAATTAATTAATTTAGCTTTTCTGTTGTTCATATATATGTTTCTTCTAATTTAGGTACTGTAAGCATTAGCTTAAAAAGATAATGAATTAATAGTATATTAGATGTTAATAAATTTCAATTAAAAAATAAGATGTTAAAAATTTTGACAAATAATTTCTTTTTTTATTTTTTATTGTATGTTGATTTTTAATTGAAAAACTAAATTTTATTTTATTTACTTAAATTTTAATCAAACATTAAGAGTAAGTGTGGAGTTTATAACTTTAACCTTAACAGAAATTACAATAAATGACAACAATATATAATCCACGCATAATTTCTTTTTAAATAAGAAATTTTTACTCCCCATATGCTTTCTACAATTCTCTCCTCTTTTTCTTTGATTTTTTTTTTTAACATTTCTATTTTCTCATACAATAATAATTTTTTGTTGTATTATTAATCACACTTGGAATTATTGTGGTATGATTAAAATTTATTAAAACATTGTAAATTTTTAATCGGGTTTCTTTAGGTTGGGAGTTTTATAAGAAAATTTTAAGGGTGTCAAAAGTTTAAAATTCTGAAAAAAAGCCTGGGTTTGAATGACTGGCTAGGCCCGGCCTAGTCCGACATCTTTGGAGCCCAGATTTTAAATAGTCTTTAAATATTTTATTATTATTTTTTTTAAAAAAAAAGACAACGTCAATATGTTTTATAATTTGAAAAAATTTATTATTGACGAATAGCACTTCATGAATAATAAATCACGTGCCACATTATTTAAAATGAAATTTAGAATATATTTAATGTCACATTCTTAATTCATTTCTAGTATTGTAGAATTTTCATGTTCAATTTGTGTAGAATTTGTCTGCTACAAGCTGCGGTTGAGGAAACCAGCAAGAATCGTAAACTAATAAAAAATTTGCACTCAAGAGTCAAGATTATTGATTACAAGATGGTTGATTCATTTGTAATACACCAAAATCTTTCAAGCTGTTTGAAGTTAATGGAAATTTTTACTTTATTATTCCTTAATAATTAAGTTTCCTCCTTACACATGTCAGTATATAGTTCAATCTCCAAATCTCTTGTATTTCTATGAAAATTTTTACCAATTAAACTAATTAGTAACCACAAAAACATCATTAGTGTTTCAAAAATGATATTCACTTCACCATAAAATTATGCTTAGGCCAATTATTTTTCATGGTGATTTATTGAAGCCAGAATTTAGTCCCGGCTAACTATCAAATCCCAACATTAACATTAACTTTTTTTTTTTTGGTTCGAGAATAGACTACAAGTCCTAAGAACTCCACAAACCACTGTCTCAAGTGGATGGATACCCCCAAGGGCGTACCCAAATAAATTTCAAGCTGTTTTATTTTATTGACCACTTGAGTTCGAATCTTGGGAAAATAAGGAGTTAAAAAATGAATTTGGATTTCACTAAGTCCTTTATCTTTTATCCTTTTTTTTTCTTTAGTTTGATTTTTGACATCCCTCTAATCTCCTCACGAAATCCCTTTTTTAGTTATATTTATTTTATAACCGAAAATGTCTTTTTTTATTTTCAAATACACTTCTAATTTTTATTTAATTTTTTGTATTGTTAAAACTCAAAATAGTATTTTGTTATTTTTCATTTCTTTTGCAATCTTATTATTATTGTACACACAAATTAAAAAGGTTTTTGGGTGATGAATTTTTTAATGTTAATCATTGGCTTAGATTACATATATTTTAAATTATAATTTGAAACAATTTTAAGTACAAAAATATTTAATCAATTACAAAATATAAAGGGAATAATAGATTATTCCAAATTTGTACAATTTATTTTAATTAGATAGGAAGTAATAGGTAGAAAATCAAAAAGAAAAAAGGATCAGTTACTAAATAAAGTAATTTGTTGGAAAAAATTTATGATTGTTTAATTCTTATTTATCCTTAAATTTAATTTTATTTAAAGTGGGGTTTTATAATGATAATGAAGGGATACCAATAGCTTCACTCTTTTTTTTTTTTTTTTTTTCTGTTTTAAATGTAGCAGATCACACATACAGACAAAGCAGCAAATAATTTCAATGCCAAAAAATCACAAATACGGTAGTCGGAAGTTTTACTAACATTAATCATATAATATATATCATAAATTGGCCTCGAGATTATTTTTAAAATTCGATTCGAGGTTGCCAAAACACCCTTTTTTACCTTCCAAACAAACCTTTTCCCCAAAAAAAATAAAAACAAAAACTGACTTTGAGTGGTTTCAAGTGGGGTTTAATAGTGAGATGATCAATTATGAAACAATAATAACGCGTTTACTATATTCTAAATAAGAATAATTTAATTTGCTTTACGAATATTTTTAGTGTGTTAATTTATTAGCGTTCTATATTCTACAAACTTTTGCAAATCATTTATTACTAAATGTCTCATAACTAACAATAATAGTAACATATAATTGAGATTAATTACATATATATTTTAAACTTGATAATATTGGGGATGTTCTGTTCATACTAATTACATGAATAAAGGTATTTTATAAATGATACGTGTAAAGCACTTAAATTTTTTTTTTAGTGTCGAAACAACTTGTGTGATTGGAATGACTCAAAAAATTCTGAATTTTAGAAAGCTTTAAATTAACTACTCAATTTGTGCGGTGCAAATGAACATCAATTATCTAAAAATTAGAAAAATCCAAACTAGTGAAATTTAATAAATCAATCCTATTTTTTTCCCAAAAAAGGGGGAGGAAGAAGAAGAAAATATAAGCAGCTTGCCACATAAAATAACCCAAATATCTTACTTTTGCTGATAACGTTAATTGAATTCTAGAATACCTAAAAATTAGAAAAATCCAAACCAGTGGAAATAAAATCTTAAAGCATATTACCCAAAACAAATTCTTTAGGATTTTATAAAGTGGCAAAGCAATTATAGATATGTAAGAAAGTATTTCATTATTGACCCAAAAAAATAAAAATAAAATGCCCTCTTTCTCTTTTGAAAAAACTCAATTTTTAGTTTATATATGTGTAAAATGTATAATAATTAGTTAAATCAATAGAATATCCACAGGTATATATAAGAAGCATAAAACAAAAAAAAAATATAGAATATAAGGGAAACATATTGGTTAAGAATCATGATTCTCCTGCCATATATGAGCTTTTACTGAATTATAATTGATCATTACTTGTTAATGAAATATAAAAAAAAAATTGACTGTATATAGGCAAATACTGAAATACAGCCTGTGCCAATATATTTAAAATGCACCATAAGAAACCATTAACCTTTGAATTTAATTACTAATTACAATGATTATTTTTCCTGTGTATTAATAGTGACTTGTGAGAATCACATCTACAAAATTCAGCTGTGTGAGAATTTTATGGGCTCAACACAAATATTTGAGAATTATTAGTAAACATACTTAAATGAATTTTAATCTTCCTATATATAGTAAAATTAATTTCCTCAATGGCTTGTCCTCAAATCAAAGGGGGGAAAAAATGACAAAAGGGGTAGCAAAACTGTTTGTAATAACTAGTAAAATCTATTAGGTGAAAATCATTTCTTGTTTTTGTTTACTTGTGGTAATTAATGCAATTTGGTTGCCTGAAGTGTACGTACATAGCCAAAGTTGGCAACCCCAAGATAAAACTGAAAGCAAAAAACTTTTCATTTATTTATTTATTTTTCTTTGCCTATCGAAGTGTTCCAGTTATTGGCTTGTTGCCACACCTTTGTCCCATATATGCAAAAATGCCCAAGTTTTGAAAGAAATTAAAAATCTGGAACGGTTTCTACCTTTTGCATGAACAAAGAGTAGAGAGTTTGACATTTGCTTTCTTAAATTTTCTGTTACAAAAATTCTCACCAACTCTTTATATAGCTCAAGCATCTACATTTTCCTTTTCTCTCTTCAACTTTCCCTCTCTCCAAACACCCTCAAATACCTAGTGTTGTAGCTAGCTAGGTAGCTCAGAAAAGAGAGTAAAAGAGAGAGGGGGAGAAAAAAAATGAGTATGTTAGATGATTTGTTGCCCTTTTTGGCCATGGTTACAGTGCAAATTGGCTATGCAGGCATGAACATTACTTCAAAATTGGCCTTGGATTCTGGCATGAAGCCTCTTGTTCTTGTTGCTTACAGGCAAATGTTTGCTACCTTGGCCACCATCCCCTTTGCTTATTTCATTGAATGGTAATTTTTTTTTTCTTTCTAAAAGAAATTAGACAATAATTTTCTCACCCTTTTCTTTGCTCATGCATTATTGTTGTTTTTGTCAGGTTTTCAATATTTTTCCTCTTCATGTTTGCTAATTAGAGTTCACTAAATGGAGTAAATTAATTTTCAAATTCAAATTTCTTTACAGTGAATGCATGCATGGAGATGGGGTTTAAATCTGTTGCATAAAATGTACAACTCCCCCCAAAAAAGGGGTTAATGAAAGAATCTTGTTACTGTTTGGTCGCTGAGAAAGCATAGGAAAATGTCATATTACTGAATGTTGCATTTTTCAGTAAATTAGATCAATAATTAACAAATCAATAGCTTGACAGTTCCTGCATAATTTGAGCAACAAAATCGAGGTTTATATATTTAGTTTTTATTTTTCCCTTTTATCACAAGTAATTTTGTATTACTCTCTTCCCTCTCTCATGTTTTCATTATGGTCTCAATTTTCTTTTTTTCAGAGGGAGCTATGAAGTTGTTTTTTGAATCACCTGAATTAAAAATTCTTTTGAACTATTTTTCATTTAATTTCATTAATGGCTATTGAATTTGAAAATAATAAAAAATAGTATATGTAATAAATATTGAGGTTCTTGCATGGCTGACAAGTCACTTGTCCTTGTAATTTTGAGTCAGCTAGGATACAAAAACAGATGGCATTGAATTTGCAGGAATTCAATTCACAATTTGATTTTACAAATGGCAACTGCATGCTTGCCATTTCATGCATACTTGTTTGTCATTATAGGTGCCAGCTTTAGTGCCTTATCGTCAAAGACTCAAAGGCTAGTTGTTATTCGTGCTTTGTGATACTTACATGCACAAATAAACATTAATTGCTGCTAACAAAAAAAGATAAAAAAGAGAAATTAATGAAGTTATTTACTACTAATACTTGCTTTTGATGTCTAATTTGGGTTTATTTATTTTTCTTAATTCAAACAAACTGTTATTTTGAAATTTTATCATTTTGAGTATGAATGAGAAGTAGTGTATGAGTATCGTACAACTATTGTGTAAGTTATAATGATCACAAAGTTTCTCATCATTGGGAGTTTTTTGCTACACTTTCTCAATTTCATATATGTTAAAAATCTCGAGTTAAATCATGCATCTGTGAATCAGTGAAAATTTTGAGTGGTGTAATACTAACTGTCGATTGATAACAAAAAAACCTAAAACTGTTGTAAACATAATCATTCTCAGGCGCAAGTGCCGTTATTTTCTAAAATTCTGGGATCTGCATTAAAGAAGGACTCTATACAACCATTATAAGTTGTTTTATCCAAAGAATCGATGCTCATTAGCTTCTCACTTGTAAGAAAAAAATAGACTCCTTAATTATTAGCCAACGTGAGAATTGCTGTATTAGTGACTGATGTGACCTTTACAATATACCCTCTTCAATTTTCAAACATAAAAACTTGACTCAATTAATTTTATCTATTTTTGAGTAGGAAAACAAGACCCAAGATCACACTGCCGATCCTTTTCCAGATTTTCTTATGTTCTGTTACTGGGTAAGTGTTCCGTTCTCAAACTTGTACATTAAAATTATGATGTGTGTCTATATATATATAGACAGTAATTCGTGAAATTTTGATCATTTTAAACATCTTTTCTACTAATATATTATAATTTGTACATATCGTACAACTTTTTTGATATTTTGTTACATAAGACTTATAGAAGATTCCCAAATATCACTTTAATTTCCTAACCGTTACTGAAGTATTTTGTTTCTTATGATTATTGTACTATAGTATCTATTTGAGGTGACAAGTCTCATTATGTCCTTTGAGATAATTTTCCAACTCATTTTTACAAGTACAAATTAATTCCCTCTGTTCAACGAGCTCTACAAAATTGTTTCCCAAGCAACTAACCTTGAATTCAATCCTGCAGAGCTACCGCAAACCAGGTGCTTTACTTTGTCGGGCTGGAAAATTCTACTCCGACAATCGGATGTGCATTGACGAACATACTACCGGCAATCACTTTTGTCCTTGCAGTCATTTTCAGGTACTGAATTAGTCGTGTCGTGTGCCCGATTTGCTAGTTAAATATTGCAAATCTTATGTAACTTGATCTGTAAATCATTTGAATTTTTGTGTGTTTGGTAGGCAAGAGTATGTGGGAATCAAAACCAAACCAGGACAAGCTAAGGTATTCGGAACAATAATATGTGTTGGAGGAGCCATGATACTGTCATTTTATCATGGGAAAATGATTGGAATACCGAATTCCAGCATTCAGTGGAAGTACGCCGGGAAAATGAGTGAAGAAAATTCTGGGAATAAATCAAACTTGATTCTGGGTTCCATTGCTGTCATAGCTAGTTCCATTTCTTGGTCACTGTGGGTCGTAATCCAAGTTAGTACTCTTTATTTTGAAATCTATGCAGTCACTTATCTGTTCTGTATTTGAAGTGTTTGATAAATTTCAGACAAAATTGAGTAAGAAGTTTCCAGCTCCCTACACCACTACTGCACTGATGTGTCTCATCAGCAGCATTATGTGCAGTGTGATTGGCCTGATCACTGAACACAAGCGGGCTGCATGGAAATTGAATGTCACCATCCGGCTTGTATCAGCTATTTACTCGGTATATGCTTCACATTAATACAGTACTTGTTTTGCGAGGCCCCATTGTTACTAGTGATTTATTTTATAAACACCCATCTATTTGTAATCTCAGGGAATTGTGTGTTCTGCACTTGCATTTTGCCTCATCTTATGGAGTGTTCAACGCAAAGGTCCTCTTTATGTCTCCGTGTTCAGCCCCTTGCTACTAGTGATTGTAGCAATTGTTAGTTGGGCTCTGTTTCAAGAGAAATTATTCATTGGAACGTACGTATGGGTGTGGTTTTAACTCATTATTTCTATATTTATCGTGATGTTATTTAGTTGCTTATAGCTTGTTTTGACTTGCATGATTAATTAAGATGTTTTAGGCTCGAAGAACACTTTTCTGCTATGCTCAATTAACGCTTTGCTGGATTTCTTGCATATGAAGTAAACTTTAGTTGAAGAATGGATCTATTTCAGCTTATGCTTAGCAGCAGTTATGTGATTGATTCAGGGCTATAGGGTCACTTTTGATTGTCACTGGGCTCTATGCCGTGCTGTGGGGAAAGGACAAGGAGCTGAAACTAGATAATGCCATTGTGGAAACAGAACAAATCAAGGAAGCTGAAAGCGGGGACCTAGGACAGCGACAGCTGTTTCATGCTGGTTCGAATGGCAACATTCACCATGTCTAAGGTTAGAAATCGAAGACTACAAGCACGATGAAGAAGATGATCGACCATATTCCATCGTGTTAAGTACTATTCCGAATGCTCCGAAGAGAAGCTTTTGTGCATCATTTGTACGTGAAGCGTTAAAAAGCCTAAAGGGAGATGCATATTTTTAGTTTCCTTTGGATTTGCTTGGGGAGTGTCAATAAAGAAGTTACATATAACGTATGTTACAAACATGTACTTTTCTCCTGTACTTTTTCCTTTTAATAGGTTAAGTGCTTTCTGAGTTTTCATAAGTGCTTCCTTCTTAATTGAGCTCAAAATTCATTTATACAGAAGCTTTTCAAACTGAGTTGCATGACAGAAAATAGAAGCAATTAATTTCAATCAAATTATTTTTCGGTCTTCGCCTAATTTCGGGTACACGCTTGGTCACATATTAGATCTATGTTTCGCATGAAAGCCTACTTAACATGACCCATCACAATCGACTTTTTCACAGTAAAAATAAGAGGTCAAGTTTTCGACGTTTAATTTGGAATGACATGAAGTAGAGCTTATGTTAATTAAAAGGAATGCCTGATATGAATTCACCATGATTGGGTTTAAGAGAAAAACATAAGCCTCGTTACTTTCAGAAATTATCATACAGATTTTTTTTTTTTAAAGATAAACCTTGAGGGTATATGTGTCACAAAAAAAGATTGATATGAATATTTATAAAAATAAAGAGGTCTCTGCAAATATTTCACTAAGAGTTATTTGTTAAACTTTTGATGTCTGATATTTTGTTAATTTTAAACTTTTTTTAGAGTTTGCTTACTTGTTTTTTTATAATTGATACCTGATTTTTAGACATTTGCATCATAATAGAAAAATTAAATTTTTGTGACTTTTGTTTTAATTGAAAAAAATTTGCATGAAAAATAAATATTATATTCTAAAAATATCTTTATAAAATATTCATGTTTCCTAATCTATAAAACTTAAGACCCATTTATTTTATTTGTAAGGACATTAATATCAAATAGTCTTGTTTAAAATGTTTTTTATTTGTAAAAATAAATAAGATGACACTTATACTCATATATTAAAGAACGAAAAATAAATGTATCATTCAAATGTTTGTATTCATATTATTTAGAGTTCAAAAAATTAAAACCGATTCAGATTTAAAAAAAAAAGAAAAAACAAAGGTTACGTGCCTGTCTTTTTTCCAGTTAGTAATAAAATAATATCAGTGAAAAATGTTATAGCAAACAAATAAAGAAGAATATTATAATAGAAGGACGAACGACGATCCTCCTTCGAGTGCATTAATCTTACCCTGCACCGTCCCACACCAAACACCATTTTCTAACGACCATAAACGCCAAGCACCACAAACAAACTAACGCCGTCAATCCTCCGTCATCTCATCCCATCTATAAATAACATTACAGCCCCTCCAAATTTACTATTCTTCTCGTTTTCTCTCAAGCAGCCTCCTCCTTCAGATCTCGTAATCTCTCTCTCTGAATTTGTTTTCCTATTGCATTTATTTATGTATATTTGATTTCGATTGAATCATTTGTCTCTTTCTTCAATGTGATTATTGGGGAATTTATTAATTTTACTTCATGCTTCGTATTTAACCTAGATCTGAGGTTATGTCTGGATCTGATCCCGTTTGAGCTTTTTGTAGTGATTTTCGTATGGTCTACACGAAATCTGATCTGGGTTTCTGTAAAGCTTTAAAATTTATTGATTTACTTGTTGCTTGAATCGCTTTACTTGATATGTGATGCTTGTGGGATTGTTTATTTTTCTTAATCTAGATTTGATTTTCAAATACCCTATTTTGCTGACCCTATTTGAATAAATTAATGTTTTTGTGAGATTTTATCTCTGTTGGGTTTGTGTAGATCGAGTGGTAGTCATAAGTACTTTTTGAGGTTAATGATTTGCAATGTGATTTAAAGATTTGATTTTTTTTATTTAATTTTGTATTGTGTGTATGAATGAAGATTTTATGATTATGTTGATTAGGGTTCTGATTTGTATTGCTTTTGGTGCAGGTGAGATAACAGAAAATGGGGCTGTCATTTACGAAGCTTTTTAGCCGGCTTTTTGCCAAGAAAGAGATGCGAATTCTGATGGTGGGTCTCGATGCTGCTGGTAAGACCACTATTTTGTACAAGCTTAAGCTTGGCGAGATTGTGACAACCATTCCTACCATCGGTATGCTTTTGCCTTGCTTAAATTCAATGGCTGTTTTCAAATATATGTTCAACTATTTTGAATGCGCACATGTAAATTATGATTTTTTTCCCCCAAATTTATTGCAGGTTTCAACGTGGAGACTGTGGAATATAAGAACATTAGCTTCACTGTTTGGGATGTCGGGGGTCAAGATAAGGTTTGTGATGATGAAATCATAATTATTTGAATACAGTTAGAGAAGAGAAGTTCAAGTGATTGCTAATTTCCTATGATTTTTCAAGGATGTCAAGTCTTGCTTGTGCATTTATTTTGTTTCTTGTGGTTATTAATTGTTGTTTGTGATTGATGTGCTTATGAATGGCCTTGTGCTCAATGTGTGGTTCATCAGTACTTAATAGGATCATAAGCTACATCTATCGCACCACCTTGTCTTTCAAGTTCTTCCTTTGGATGAATAGGATGGGCTATCCCAGTTGTGGTGGAGATCTGTCATGCATGCATGTATCGATGTTTGCTTATGAATGGCCTTGTGCTGATTGGATTATGGTTTGTCAGCGCTCAACAGGATCATAAGCTACATCTATTAACACCAACTTGTCTTTCAAGTTCTTCCTCTGGCTGTCTGAGGAAGGGCTATCTTCGTATTGGTGGATATCATTTAACTTATAAATACAAACATTGATGAGTGTTCATCAGCTGTCACCAGAATTCTAAGATACTTCTACCTCCACCTGTCCTTCAAGTTTTTAATTTGGCTGTATGAGGATGGCTCTCAGTGTATTTGACATCATATTTAGGCTATCATGTGTCTCCCAAATGCATTTGTTTTTAATTTGGCTGTATGAGGATGGCTCTCAGTGTATTTGACATCATATTTAGGCTATCATGTGTCTCCCAAATGCATTTAGTGAATATCATTATTATATATGTGCTTATTGACGGTCTTGTGCTGAATAGGTATTTCTCCTTCAGCACAGAACATAATCATAAGCTACAGCTATTGATGCTGACATTATTTTCTGTTTTCCTTTTGCTATGTGTGGGAAAGCCATCTGCTAGGCATCATAAATGCATGTGTTCATATTGCTTTTCCTAACCCTTGTTATTCATTATTGCTGTAGTCGTTGGTTTGCATGTGCTTATGGACGGTCTTGTGCTGAAGATGTTTCTCCATCAGCACATAACATATTCATAAGCTACATCTACTGCCACCTTGCTTTTCATGGTTTTCTCCTTACCATATGAGGAAAGGCAATTTGCTCTGGGGCGCATATGATTAAAAATTTGTGTTTTAGTTTGCCTTTGTATATAGTTGCAGAAATTAGTTATATTCAGTTATTAGTTATGCATGTGATTATGGAGGGTCTTGTGCCGAATATGTTTTGCTGTCTGTACATAACATATTCATAAGCCTTGTCTACCGTTGCCGCCTTGTTTTCTAGTTTTTCCTCTTACTGTATGAGGGAAGGCAATTTACTAAGTGGCACAAATTATGTGTACATTTGTGCATGGGGTTGTCTGTATTTGTTGTTGCAGGAGTTGATTGACATTCTTGTATTAAAAAGATTTTAGTCCGTCGGTTCTCAAAATCTTAAGAAAGATCAACACATGTATGTGGGCATCCATTTGTATTTTGATGCATGCAAATTACAACCATTTCAAAAGTATGTGTTTGTAGACCATTTTTTTATGATGCAACATCTCTTCTTTACTAGTCAATGTTACACGAAAACTGATTTTTGGTTGATATTGGAATCTTATACATTGTACTGTTGCCCACATTCAGATTCGTCCTTTGTGGAGACATTACTTCCAAAACACTCAAGGACTTATCTTTGTGGTTGATAGCAATGATCGTGACCGTGTGGTTGAAGCTAGAGATGAGCTGCACCGGATGCTGAATGAGGTATTGAAACAAAGCCTTTTCTCTGATCCTGGGTTGGAATTTCATTATGATTATAATGACAGAAATATGCTGAAGTTGGGGTTGGATAATGATTGAGTTTATTTGCATGCACAGGATGAGTTGAGGGATGCTGTGCTGCTTGTTTTTGCCAACAAGCAAGATCTTCCAAATGCCATGAATGCTGCAGAGATCACTGATAAGCTTGGTCTTCACTCACTTCGTCAACGCCACTGGTACTATAAATACTCCTACTCTCTCTCTACTGGACTTATGTTTTGATAGTTATTGATGAGTGCTCCCATTTTCTGTGTTCCTTTCAGGTATATCCAGAGCACATGTGCAACATCCGGGGAAGGACTCTATGAGGGTCTGGACTGGCTCTCCAACAACATTGCTAACAAGGTTGGGGTTATGATGTCATTTGTTATGTACGCTGATCTTATATCTATTATCTATCTTGTTTAACTGTTCTGGTTAAATTTCATTATCATGTGCAGGCTTAAGCGATTGGTCAAGTCTGAGTGACTCTTCGCGGCAGCATCTATGTGAATGACGTTACTATGTTTTTGTTTTATTTTGTCGGGGATTCTTTTTGGGCTTTACTACCTACGTTCAGAAGAATGTATTTGTTTGTGTTAGATATTTGATTGTCACCATACTACAAGGTTTTCTGCATTGTCATTGTAGAGTTTAAATGACCCTCATTATTCAGAATTCAGATGATTTTTTTGCTGTTATTCCGCTAAGCGTCCCTTTAATCTGTAGCGTTGCAGATATTCTTAATCACCAATAATTGGTTTATTGATTTGTTCTTAATATTGTTCTCAATGTCAGTTTGTATGTATTTGTTTAATTCTATGGGCAATTTCCCCTCATGCTGAAAATGAAACTGTGTCGAATAAAATAGCCATGTACTGAAGAAGTGTGGTGCACCGGTAATGTTTAGGTATGGCCTCTGTATAAGTCACGGTAAATTTTAAGTCACCCAGAGTTCCCGCGCGGTTTGCATCCTGCCGGGACTAATAATTTTGGGTTGTTGTAACATTAACTTAGCTGACGTCTACAGTCATAATACGTCCGGCATTTTCGCCCCACGGGGGGGTGGTTGGGTTCAAAAGAATAATCATAATGGGGAACGGCCCGTTACATTAGTTTGTGTAAGGCTTGGTCTACGAGTTTGTTGTGATCCTAAAAATATTGACATAGTAAAAGCAATAGTAAAGAATGTGATTTTTATGGGTATATTAAGAAAGCACGTGTCGAATAAAAAAAATCACCTTTTTATTACGTACATTCTATCTTTGTGGTATTCCGTCTCTTAACTTGTTTTTGGTCCAGTGATGAAAATTTTAATGATAATCAATTGTATTTATTGGTTTTAGCGGCCTTAATTGGGTACTCGGGTTGATAACAATATGAAATTTGTAGTAGTTGATCATTTATATTCGAATTTTGAAAAGATAATGGAAAAATAAAAATTATTTGATCTTGACCAACTCTTTATCTTTTTTTTTTTTTAAAATTATTGGTTTTCACAATAGTACGCGTCTATCACTACTGTAATAGTAGATCACAATTATTGGAAAGGAAAGTTAAGGGAATCATCAATCTTGTTAGATCACAATCCTTCACCAACGATATTTCAAGTTATGGTCAAAGTTTGATATGCACTTAACGTGTAGGCGCCTTTATCATTACTGTAAACATCTAGTAAGAGAAATTTTTTTTTTTTAAATTAGAGAGAAATTATTTTTTCTCTAATCTGTATATTGTGGTTCCTATGTTTCTTTTTGTAGAGAAATAAATCTTTTTATATCCATATTAGTGGAAATACTAGACTCCTTATTTATCTCCCATTTTTAATTCTATTAAATCAAAATTTTGATTTAAAATAAGAATAAGATAAAACTCAAAAGTGACATTATTTGTTCTTGTTATATGGGCTCACTTTGTAAATAACACACACAAGCATATTAAATAGAGCCTCCCACCAAATGTTATATTTAGGCTTTTAACTCAAATAGCTGGTTATTTTACTTGTCAATACAATAGTAGTGGAGTCAATTAAATGAGATAACCCGGGGATCATATGAGTTCATTTAATAGTGGCTATAATAATTAGGCATGTAATTAAACTAACCCGATTATTTAATTCTAAATCTGCTTCACTAAAAGATTGGAACTGACCTCTATATTTGTATGCTATCTAGGATAGTCTTCTCCAATAATAATTCGACTCATGCCACATTGATTCTTTACTGAACAATCATTTGTACTACATTGTTAATTAAATTGATATCTCAAATGTCCAATTAATTTAATTACATCTTGTTCCTTGACATTTACTGGCTTTCTCTAATGATCATTTTCAATATACTACTTATGTTGACACATTTTAGTAAGAGAGTTCTATAATCAACTAACGAAAACCCGTTAAGAGATGTGTTGTACAAATTCTATATTGTTAATTTATAATCTCACTGTTCATAATTCCTTTCACCGAGATACAGGGTAATCTTAACTATAAATGTATGTCGCGCCCATTGATAACTTAAATGAAATGGCAATCACAAACATGAAACTATAATTAACTCAAGATTGAGATTGCAGTAAAATCAATGCATATGAGATTTAATAAGTTTGACAGTCATTTTAAGGTTAAGTAAATCTCATATGTGATCCAGTTTAATGTAGTCAAACTATATCAGTAAATTCATACATGATTAAGAGAAATTATTTAATAAATTTAATATAGTCTAAACATAAATAGTGCGCCCAACTCTATTTATCAACTGCAAACTCTATTTATTTAATCATAATATAACTTGTATTTATGTTTTCTGTGAATCCATATGATGATCACATAAAACATATATAATACAATTAAATGGGCTTTATTCAAAATATTTATGCAATTAAAATATCTGAAAAAATATCTTAAATATTTTTTTAATGAGAAAATAAATAGTCAATATGGTTTACAGAACACATGATCCCAACAGATTAAGCCAGGTCATCAAGTAGAAAGTATATGGCCAGATACGAGAGACATAGCAATGAGAATCCTCAACTGCCTATTTTTTTCTATTAACTCGAAAAAAGGGTTCACTGGCGGTCCTGGTTCAAAGCTAATATTGCCCTCACAAAGACCCAATGCTTTTGGTGCTGGAGATTCCTGAGCAAGCATTTCTTTGAAATTTCGCTCTACAAACGCCTTAAAAGCCAACGTGAAAGCACTGGTGATCGTCCGATAGTCCTTCACACATTCGGTAAGAATTTTTTTAACTTCAGGAGTGGTTGCATGATTGAGAAGTGATTGTGCATAAGCAAGTACTGAGGTCACATTTTCTGTTGTTCTCTCAAGTGTTATTTGAGTTAACCCTTCAATGTTTGTTGACGGAGTCTTCAGGTTTTCATTGAAAACTTTGTTGCAAAATCCGTAGTCCTCCAATTGTCGACAGATTTTATCAATCAATTCTTGGGTTCGGGCGTCACCAGCCAATGCAGGAGTATGATTATTGATGATGATCAAGAAAAAGATAACAGGTAAAGAAAATATGAGACGGGAAAAATTATTAGTAAACGCCATTGTTTTCATTAATCAAAGTAGATTTGCATGCAGGACATTGAGACTTGAGAATATAACAAGTGTATTTAAAGGACTATTTCATCAACTACCTACTTAAATTGTTCATGCATTATATATATGT